>OY992520.1:2591486-2924943 GCA_963921215.1 Scoparia ambigualis | reverse complement strand
CTCATTATTTTCATACCACTTCTTGCTTGCTATTTTTGTAAACATTTTGGTCATTATTAAAATTATAACAATTTTGGTTATTTCTACTCTTTATAATTTCGCGAGTATTTTTTTCGCTTAGCTCTAGTACTTATAGTTGGGCTATTATATAATCATCGAAGTCGGACAATTAATTTCCCAAAACAGTGCGGACGAACAAAACTATATACCTAATAAACGTAACTATATACCTAATAAACGTAACTATATACCTAATAAACGTAACTATATACCTAATAAACGTAACTCCCCAACAAACAATAATAAACTCAATTGTAATGCGTTTCTCTGTAATATTATTATGTTTTGTGTATATTGAGAGTTTGAGAGGCCGCGGCCGTGTAAGAAATATTTGGGAAATTCCTGTGCCAAATAGAATATAATTTTTACCTAGGTACCCGTGCATTGGTTTAGTGCTACCAGGTAGGCTACTCTTGAAACAGAATTGCATTAATCAATTTCCAATCACAAATCTAAAAATATCAAATGGCACTTTTGTAAGCGACAATAGCGCCACATTGGAATTAAATTGCGTGGAAATTGATTAAACAAAATAATATCGAGATGGCGTTCCGGAATTATCTTTACTTATCCCAATATCGATACATATTAATCGCATTGGAATTGTATTAAGATTGAGTTTGCGTTCGAGAGTAACCCCCCAGGTCACTTTTGGTGATCAATCTTTAGAATGCTAAATAATACTTTTAATCGTTACTTTAGTTCACAATGTTAAAATTCGGGAGACACGGTCGCTAAATCGGGATATCGGGAGAGAAATGCCAAAATCAGTAGATCTCTCGATTAATCGGGAACTTTTGCATCACTGCTGATATGGTGTAAAAAAGCAACCTTTAATCCTTTCCTTTGACCTGAATTTAATTTAACATAATAAATTTAGATTCCGGCGCATGGTAGGATAATAAGTACTTACCTAACCAAGACTTTTATAGAAAATAGAGTTTTAAAAACCAACCACTCAGACAGCGACAGTGTCCCACACCCTTCATCGAAATGAAGGGCGAGCGATCATCGAAGGCTGGTGATTATCAATCATCGCCAATCTCACGCTCAGGACACCGCGCCACATTTCCTCATCGCGGCTGATGGAACTAGTGATGAGCCCCTCACTCGTGAGGTACCTCGTTTGAGTTCCTCGTTGCGACCAAATGAGGGAGTACTCGTATTTCAACTTTGAACCACCTCATTTAGCTCCTCACTATTTTGAGGCTTCGAGTACGCGAGTACAGATAGAGATGACACAGCAAACGCAGCAGAATGAGTGAGTTGAATTAATAGTGAGTGAGTTGCCTAGAATTGAAAGGTTGTGTCGATACCTACTCAATATTTACGATTGAGGGAGCGCGCTCGACAGGTCGGTCGGTTTTTATGAGTTTGATGGTTGATGGAACGACTCAATTTTGTTTAGGTAGTATTACCACTGTTACCTCACAAGTAGTAGGTACTTACCTATTTAATTTTATCTGTAAGATGAATTATATTAATGGGTTAAAATGAGGCGAAGTGAGTAAAATAATGAAGAAATCAGTAGTAAAAAAGAAAGTTTAAAACATTTACATGTTTTCGTGCAAAAATAAAATCGTGCGCACTTTATTACCGACTCCCTCCCTCCAAAGAGGATTTAATCACTACTCCCTCATTCATTGCAAACGGCAATGATGCGCGAATGCGCGCGCCTCGCTAAGCACTCATTAATTGTAGTGATGAGCCCCTCACTCGTGAGGAACCTCGTTGGGACCAAATGAGGGAGTACTCGTATTTCAACTTTGAACCACCTCATTTAGCTCCTCACTATTTTGAGGCTTCGAGTACGCGAGTACAGATAGAGCAGATAACATAGCAAACGCAACAGAATGAGTGAGTTGAATTAATAGTGAGTGAGTTGCCTAGATTTGAAAGGTTGTGTCGATACCACAGACATATAATAAGAATATAATGGGTTAAAATGAGGCGAAGTGAGTAAAATAATGAAGAAATCAGTAGTAAAAAAAAAGTTTAAAACATTTACATGTTTCCGTGGAAAAATAAAATCATGCGCACTTTATTACCGACTCCCTCCCTTCAAAGAGGATCTAATCACTACTCCCTCATTCAGTGCAAACGGCAATAATGCGCGCGCCTCGCTACGCACTCATTCATTGCGTTTATTTCATTCTCTTCACCTCACCTCAAATGAGGGGTACCTCGCGAGCACCTCACGAGGTAAAACGAGGCCCTCCCTCACTCATTCTCTCTTTCGCCTGCCTGTCTTGTATTCTCAATAAAAAGTGTGTTACACATCGCTAGATGGTTGGCAACGGTAGTCATTGCGCCGCTAAAAATCTCTATACCGCGATGTAGGAATTGCCACAAACAGTACAGCGGCATCTGTTGGCGTGATAATAAACTACCAGCACAGTTTATTTTTACAATGCCACTACCAACCACCTAGTCACTAGTGCGACATGCGCAAGCACCGCTAAATACTACTTTTTTATTCGAGTTATGATTATGAGTTTTTTATAATAATAATAAATGATACAGATTTCAATTTGACAAAATTGTTTTTATTTTTGTAAGTAACTTATAATATTTGCCAAGCAAAACAGAGTTAGTTACCTATCAGATTTTAATAAAAAAAACTAATAATAAATCATTTTATGATATCAATCAATAAACTTAAGAGAGCGCGGCTTTCAGCGCGCGTGCTGTCTAACCACCAGTTTCGCTGGTTCACCATTAAATAATGGTTGCACGTAATTTGGAATCGGTGATATCTTTTGAAGTACCTATTCATTTTAATGGATATACACAAATGACAATTTTAATCAATATTAAATTCCCACGGTAACTAACATATTTATCTGAATAAGAATTAATAATAAATAGGAGAAAATAGCTTCGCACAAAACCTATTGTTTTTAACAAATCTAGAATAGATAAAATTGGTTATTGTTAGTGAATCTTATGAGGTATAGGTACACATACTAACGCGGTCGTTTCTGTAGGCATTTTTGAGATCTATGACTTTCTATTCTAGTACCTACATTGTTTTGATGTAGGTATCTCTAGCCAGCGTTACTCACGCCGCGTTCGAAACCGGTTTTTTGACACATCACAGTTCAGTTATTTAAAAAAATATATGTAAAAAATATAAACAAAAACCATCCTCAGTTATCGCTCTATCTTTTAGTGAAAACCGCATAAAAATCCATTGCGTGGTTTAGAAGAATAGTGCGGTGCTACAGACAGAGGAAAACGGCGACTTTGCTTTATTATATGTAATAATGATATTACATTGATATTATCCACAACAGACAAGCTCTTATATTTTTTTAGTACATAAAAGTTTTTTTTATTATTTCGAACGAATTCTTTAGTTTAAAGTGAATTGGATTTCTATAAATAAGTCTGTCAATATTGAGTTATGGAGATGTTGCTTTTTCAGTTAGGTGCTGTCTATTTTCAACGGTTATTCATGACATTATAAGGCGAATGAATTATACAAAATAATTTTATAAATTTATAAATGAACGAAAACGAAATGAATTAATGAAAACGAAAATGTTTAAGTATTTTCAACACAAAGACACAGATGCAGAACTCATGTACGAGTAATAAGCACCTACATCAATGAATTAGACACTTATACGAGTACATTTCAGTGGACCGGCTTAGTCCACGGGAAAGGACAATCCATTGCCCAATGAATGGTCTCCATTCACACAATGCTAATAATAGACTGGATTTGTGACTTGACAGTAGCATCTGATTCTATCTAAAACTAGGTCTACAAGTTAGACCATTTATGTTTTAGTACATTAGGGTTATTCGACTAGACTGGACTACTTAAAAAGTTAGGGTACTTTTGTATTACGAAGTTTTTTATACGATCGTAAAAGACAAACAGCGGAACTAGCTCAAGTGCTTCCCGTGGTGGAATATAAAACATGTTGCGGCTGTGAGCTCAACACTCAACTTATGCTGTAGGAACAATACAGTTTTAATAGTATTTTCATTAATTTACTTACAGTTTACTTACTACGTGTTTATGGAGCCAGTATCAACCATCAATAAGTTGAGTTATCATGGTTTTTATGATGGAGACTTTTGCCCCAACAGTGGAACAGTTGCGAGGCTGTATTTTACTTACTATCTACAATTATTTTTGTAGGGAATTTTATGTTGACTATTTTCCTATGTCTTAAATGGTGATCATTTACGTGATATTCTATTGCAAGCATTATTTTCTTATGCTCTTAAGAGTTTATTTTGTACGATACGTCTAGCATCCTATAAAATATTTAAAAAAAAAATCTTTATCTAATTAAAGTTCAGGTGGTTCGCACTAGGTGCGTGATTTACTAACAATGAAAACGAGTTTTAAAGTAATCAAAGAATTAAAGCAATGTAGGTACTTGCTACTAGACTCAATTACTCTTCTAGTGCAAAGAAAGTAAAGATTCATTATCAATAAGTCTTGATTATATCACACCAATTCGCAATTAGATTCTTTCATCGCGGACAGCACAAGAAAAGCTTTTATTGATTGAGATGTTATTTCGATTCATTTACTACGTAATCACCTAATCAGTACCATAATCAGCTGATTTACACTAAATGCACAAGCAGATTGTCTGCAACGTCTATCGGTAATTTGCTTTGAATCATTCGCCGCAGTCTTTGTTTGGTTGGCCCGCACTGATTGGCTTTGTCGGCAAATAGGTCCGATATCGGGGAGAACCATTTATTATTATAGTAGTTACAGTAGCTGATGTCAATTACCGTCGTAATTGTCTATGTTATCATTTTAAATCTGCTTACTTAATTAATTCTTCTGTCTTTGCATCGTATAGTTTTTATATTTTTTATTAGGTTTGCAATACGAAGCAACAAACATCTACCCTTACCTACTACTACTATCTAGTTCTGCAGGATGTAGGTAACAGAACTTTGGAGTTCAGGCAATAGATATTTGATTGTACCACACTGAAATAACGGCAGGATTCTGCCTGGAGTCTGACTCAATATCTCACTCTAACTCTCATCATCATCACTCTAACATCCATTTCTAAGCAGTATTGTTTAGCATTGCTCTGTTCCGGTTTCAATGGTGATAGATCATCAGCTTTATGCTCAAGTGTCGGCTCAGTAACATTAACAAGCGGTATGGCGTGTTACTCGTACGTACATCACATCATACCTCCTCCGTACAGAGCTGCACTGACTTAAAAGCTTTGTTCATGACAGCAGTTTGGAATTATTTTTGATTTACACGTTATTGCAGCAGCCACTGCCGTCGCAAGTTACGACCAATAATGTTAAATCAAGTAAGCGAGTACAATTCCACAGTTACGGAGGTTGACATCAATTATCGCAAACAAGAAATAAATGGACCGAGTCCGACCAATGCAATCACAATAAACAAATGAGAGCTACTAACGCCGCTCGCTTCCAAGAGTTTAGGAAAGGAATTCACCCACTTAACCCAGCTGAACGCTAAAATGAAAACGAGCGTCTTTAACGTAGAAATATCGGGCGACTTCTCTTTCTGGGCGATTGTAGTCGAACACTTGTTAAAGCGAAAAGAAAATATGATTCGTCATTAATCGCCACTGCCAGATCTGGCGATAGCGAGTTCAGCCGAAATAAATGCTTTCAGGCTACTTTCGGAGGAAGCTTTTGAACGATACGCGTGCTCCGGTCACGAGAGCGTCACATTTGCCACACCCCATTTGTGGTGGAAATGGTTACGTTGAAAGTTTTTGGCTTTGCGATAATATATGGAAAAGCTTAAGTATACTGTACACTTAGTAATACTCATAAGTAATTAGTTGGGGTTGGGTAATTGTTATTGAAAGGGAAATCGCTCAAAGTTCACATTTGAGTTGATCAACGCAAGTAAATTTTAACTTTTACCTTCAACAGGAACTAAATTCATGATGATTTTTATTATGTAAAAAATTTCGATGTTGACAACCTATTAACTTAAGGGGGTGCCGCACGATCGCAAAAACTGACATAAGTCCCTTGTTAAACTTCAAAGCATAATCAATCTTAATAATATTTAAAATTAGAACAATTCTGCTTTGAAGTTTCAGACATAGTAATTTGATTAGAGCAATGTTTTTATTCTGCGAAATGTACAAAACCATCACCCGCTTGTGTATAAAATTTAAATTTACTTTTTTAAGATGGGGGTGACCTGCGGAATATCAATACAAATATTTTCATGTAAGAAATTTTGTTTCATGCGTAAAAATAAGAAAGTTGTCGAAAAAAAATGTTTTTAAAAGTCATTACATTTATGTATTGTTTGTTATTGTTTAAAACAAGGCCACGACCTTTTGCAATGATCAGGCTAACTTACGTAAGTTCATGTATTTAACTAATTCAGCGCATAGTACAAATAACTTAAAAATACGTAAAATTTTCACAATTTCGTGCAGGATCCTCTTAAGTATTAGCTATTATCTGTTCCATTGTTGGACAAATACCTCCATTATTAAAATCAAGTCATCGCCACAAATTATCAGTGTTGGGTTATTTATTTATCACGCTTGCCTAATGCGGGTTGATGCTGACCAAACCGGACACTGAAACAGACTTCCTCCGACCTAGGAATTGAACCCAGAATCTTTGGATACATAAATAAATAAAATAAAATTAAAATGAAATGAAAAATGAAATGAAATGAATCGGGCTCGAATCGGGCTGAGCGCTTTTTTGGCCACCGAGAAGTTTACAGACATTAACAATAACTGAACTTCTTCAAAGCGTCGGCAGTATATTATTATGTAACTTACGAGACCCGTTAACGTTGTACGGAAAAGTAATGGATAAGAAAACTCCTTCGGGAGTGGAGTTATCAATAGATCAATTAAAAAGTTTCCCAGAACTCTTTGGAGCCATTATCCGCTATCCGATTTCAAGGTCGTCCTCACAAAGTTTTGTTGTGATCACCACTTTAAGGCGTTACTAAGAAGGGGTAAGGTTGGGTAGGGGATTGTCTCTGCCATGAGGATTTCTGTACCATTAATTATCAGGAAACCTTTTGTAATTTCCGAGAACAGAGTATCGGATACCTATTGTGTAGCAGTAATGAAAAATCATGTAATAACGATTTGTTATAGATAACTGACAATCGTTTTACGACGAAAATCGGGATAGAAACTAACTTGTGCTTTGTGAAACCAGTGGGGGTCTATTATTAAAATTATTTATAGCTGCTAACTAAATTGAGTAGGTACAATCTATTTGCAATGTTATTTAACCAAATAATCAAATAAAGGGTCAGCGTGACAGGTGGCTTCTGGAGTCTTGAGTAATTGTGTCACGTAGCGGTGAAAGAATACTACCCTCTTCCTTTGGGTGTCGTAAAAGGCGACTAACTGACTAAAGACTGCACAGCACACACATCCAATAGCATAGAGTGGCAATAGGCTCACCATCTGTCACGCTTAGCACATGTGTAGTCGCTTTTGGTGAAAAGTGGACTATGTTAGAGGACTGCTTTCGCTGTCCTCATTGCCTAGTCTCTGTTTAACCCTTCAGGGATAATAGTTGTGATAGGTGGTCCAATCTCCCCATGCGGCATTATTCATTTGAAAAGGCAAGACCAGTAGGCGAATAGGCTTCAATAGTCATCTTAGGCGAATGACGACGAAAATCTAACTAAGATGAAAATTATTACTTTTCAAGACTACTGACTATACCCGCCGAATTAATCAACACCATCTTTTTATTTACTTCGTAAGCTAAAGGCGCCTATTCATTAATTCGAGGTTATTTTTTCTTATCTGATCTTTAATGTAAAAATATTAAGATCGGATGTTGATAATGTTTATTGGCATTCAATGGGCGCCTTTGCCTTACAAAGTAAAAAAATAAAGATGGTGTTTATTAATTTCGGCAAATTGGATAAGTTCCACGTTAGCTCAACTGGAAAGAGCACCTGGCCCAGATTGAGAAGGGTGCGGGTTCGAATCTTGCTCGTTGAACTTTTTCCGATACTTTTTCGATAGACTTTTTCAATTTGTAATTTGTTCGCAACAAAATTTGCGTTAAACTTATAAAAACAATAACAGTGAACAACTGAGATAGATTTTCGCCAAGCATTTAGTTCTCAACAGATGTTCTAAAGGCGACTTTGCCTTGAAGCTATCTCCTTGCGTTTGCTGCATCTGCAATGTTTTACTTACGAAGTATTCAGCTTTGTACTGCCGGAAATTGTAGCTTCAATTTCTGCTGACTTTCAAAATTGACGAAGGGCGGATGTGCTCGACGCTTTGTCCTTTTATTTGGAACGAATTTATGAATATTTTATGCGAGAATCTATATCTATTTTCTCAAAAATAGCAAATGTAAATAAATATCCTATAAAAATATAAGCTTGATTGCCAGAAGACCTTTTACGGAAACTGTCTCAAAAGTGTTACGTGAAATTAAATCTGAAATGAACTGATTATTGATGAATTGAGTAATGTTGAAGATGTTTAAATTCTAAATTCAATTCATCGCAGTTGGTCTATTGTTCTTGTTAGTGGAAGATGGACAGACCTAGTATATAATGTTTGAAAAGAAACACTACTATCTCGATACAGTATCTCGCTATTACATGTTATACTTTCAGAGATTGATTAATTACCCTATAGTCGCTAGAATGATACAATACAGTCATAGTCAATAGTCAATAGTCAAAATATTTATTCAATAAACTTAATTAAAAAGTACTTTGAAACGTCCAAATATTTTTTAACCTACCACCCATTCAGGACATCATTTTTTAACTGTGGCAAAGAACGGGCCGGGCGCAAGAAACCACAGCGCACAGAAGCAACGACATTTACAAAAAATATATATATTATATGAGGAGTGTCTGTTCAAAAGGTCATATTTCCCTGTAGAAAGAAATTGTTTTTTATTTTTTTTCCCTAAACTGTTACGTATATCCTATCCATATTTGATAAAATTCTGATCGAAAAACACGTATTTCTAATATAAAATAAATCTTTAACTTTGACATTCCGACCAAAATGGGCTTATTTCTGTGTATAAAACATATTTCGATCAAAAAGTCTTATTTCTCATACAAAAATATGTTTTATGAAACAATTTTGTTCAAAAGGTAATTAAATCTTGCCATATATTATTGCCTGCCGAAAATCGAGTTTGTTCGATTAATAAAATCGATGTTTTGGATGTATGTATACTCTAAATAGCCATTGCTTTATTGATTGTCAACTGTGAAAGAAAAATAAATGAGATTTAGTAGAAGTTTATTGGTATGTGGAACATTTTAACACTATGATTTTTTTGTTTTGGGTGTATTATTTGAAAATACAGAGTAAAATCGCTTATTTTTTTAAATGGATGAAGGTTACGGAATCGTACATACATTAAATATGGGAACTAGAACAAAGAAGCGAAAAGAATGTTCTATAAAAGGTCGTATTTCTGGAATATTCTGATCAAAAAGACTTATTTCTGGAATATTCTGACCAAAAAGACTTCTTTTTGGTAATTCCGATCATAAAGTCGTATTTCCAAATGAAAATTATTTATCAAAAAAGAAATACAGTAAAAAACTAAAATTAAAATGAACATGTATATCAAAAAGTCTAATTTGCGTTTAATACAATAATAACAATTACCATTATATTTCAATAAAAAATTAAAATACTTTTTGTTGTTTCTTGTAAAATTTGTTTATCATGGAATTATGACCTTTTGAACAGACACTCCTCATATGTCGTTACCAGGTCACAAAGTACAAAATATGAATTTGAATGTATATAGTTTAATTAAATATGGTGCTCTATATAAATTAATTATAGGCAATTAGAAATAGCTGTTGGAGTAGGAACTTGGAGGTCATGTATCCTGAACACAACTACTGCCCAGACCACTGAATCTGATTTGTGGTAAAGTTTGATTTCACTGAATAATAAGAAGATAAATCTATGAATAATTGACAGACTCAGTGTTGAGAAAAAGGAAACTTGAAAAAGTTCATTGCATAGTTTAATTTAAGCAATGAAAAACAACTTTTTAAGAGATCAATGGAAACTGAAGATGGCATGTGCATTTATAAAACGTTCATGTATAGATAACAATGTGGTTTTGATTGAATTTATTATTGTATTTTAGGACCTTAAAGTTATTCGCATATTATGGACCATTATAATATTATGTCCTAATATTAAGTAGAGAATTTAAATAATGATCTATCTAACATTTTAAACTTTCATGGTCACTACAATTATTTTTATGAAGAAATGGGATTTTTACCATGTCTGAGTTATTGGTTTTGAGTCCCCGATATTTCGGCGCAGTTGCATGCACCATGATCACGGAGTAACTGATCTATCAGGGACTATCGGGGACTCAAAACCAATAACTCAGACATGGTAAAAACCCCGTTTTTTCATAAAAATAATGATCTATCTATCAAGAATAGTAATTCTTGACGAAAAAAAAAGCCAAAGAAAAAGAGAGACCCTCATACAAATGAGCTGTGTGCTCGCGGCTTATTGCTACTAACCCGTCTCTTCTCTTGGGTGTCGTAAAAGGCGACTAACGGACTAAGGACTGCACATACATCGGACAGCATGGAGGGCCCACCACTTGTCGCTGAGCACATGCGCAGGTGTTTTGGTGGAACGTGTACTGTGGCAGTGGACTGCTTTTGCTGTCCTCATTGCCCATAGTCCTTGACTAAGCCTTTGGTTATAATACTCGTCAGAGTTTAAATATGTAATCAAACATAAGACTTGAGTTATTATGTAAAATGCTATAATAACCATGTTGACCATCTAAACAAACATGGGGGTCAAAGTTATAATTGCAAATTTTCATGGCGCCGCCATTCCTTTATAATTACTGCACCGCCTTTCACAGAACTATTATAACCAGCCAACATTAACAAGTCGATCAAACAGCAATTTTAAGTTCCAATAAAAATGGTAAGTACTAAAAATTCCCGGACCTCTTTTATCTTTGTTTGCGACGGACCAATTAAGTTCGTCGCTAATAGTGCCTGCGGTTTACTCACGTGACTTCATTGTACCATGATTGAGGCTAACGTTTGCTGAGTAATAATTATTTGCAGATATAAACGGTAACGTGGATTCGATTAGTTTGATTATGGTAACAGATACTGAAACACGACATTTTCTTTTACTAACAAACTAATAGTTCTAATTCTGACACAGTTGTTGTGGTCCCAAATTGCCTCCCTGTGGAAGCTAGTAAATTATACGTATTGACAAGCTTTGTGATAATTAATTTAATCCAACATGACTTACTGACACATTGGTTTTACACGTATTGACGTGTTTCAAGATCTTTCGCCAGCCAAGCCTTTTAGACCTTGTTATCTAGAAGTAAGTAGCTTGGCCTTCGAATATGGCTCTATTGCTTGGTACTTTTTACAAAATTAGTAATATGTGGATAACACCCCATGTAACAACGTACTATGCAAACGGTTAGAATGTCTCAATGTACCTTATCGTAGTTGTGTAAAATGTTCGCGAAATCACGAATAGAATCCGAAATATGTGCTTTTGCATCTATTGGACGTACTACGACAAAAAAGATCTAAAACGTTTTAAGTGTAATAAATTTTTAAACTGATAAATATCTTCCTTTTTTTCACTTAAAAAATTATCTTTCAAATCAATCAACAAAGAAATTAACTGTTTCCAATACAAAGTAACGTTCGACGTGGGCTACAAAGTTATTATTTAACAATTATCCTCGTAAAAATGATTATCAATATCTTTTTAACGTCGGGCTGGAATCCGAGACATTTCTATGTAATCACACTATTGCGTGCCGCAAGGTAAAACAATAAAATAACATTGTAACAAGCTGTGTTTCCCGTTTTCAGTAAGCGTGGGGGTAAAATGGAGTTATAGCGGTGCTTTAAAACTGTTATTGCAAATTCTTTGGATCATCACGATACATAAAATCAAGCTTTTGAAAGTGTTTAACTTTCAGCACACTATTAAAGAAAAAAGAATTAAAAAGAAAATAAATATGGTACTGGAAATTATTTTATAATTTTATCAACAACACCAGCAAAATTGTAAAAAAATACGTGTTAAGTAAACGTAGTTTTTAAAAGTATAGTGTGCTTGCTACCGCGGCCTTATAGATGTCAATAACGTTAATGATGAAATAAACGACAGTGTGAAGTGTATAATTAGATATTTTAAAAGATCTTACTTTTACTAAAAACGTTATTTATACATTGACATATTAAGTTTTTATGTAAGTAAATAAATATCGTTACTTAATTTAACACACTTATTTTAATTTTTAAACAAATTGAAGTGTTTACCTACTTTCTGTTATGTTTATACTATTTTTTGTTTTTGTGTATACAGTAACCTAGAGCAAATATTGCAATTATTTCCGGTTTTTTTACCATATAAGACGGAATCATTTACTGAGCATTGCACAACTCACACTTGCCCGTTTTTCCAATGTCATTTGTCGGACCTTTATTGGTTTTAAAAAGTCGGTTTTACTAAATTTTTATTATGTTACACTCTATCATTAAATTAAAACTATTTGACTTACTCTGGAAACCGGAAAAAATGATAATCTTTGAAATTAATCATAATTTGGTTATTTATTTCATTTTAACTGATTTACGAAAATGTTATTCAGTCAAGTTATGTTGTATGACGAAACCTGATTCTTAACTTATCAACATAACTTGACTGAATCAAGCTAATAACATTTAACAGTTCTTACTGGTTCTGGGGTCTAACAGTTAAACCCTCTCCTGACTCAGTGGTCCTAGTGAGGAGTGGCGCTGCGAGCGGCAACACGATCGTAGTGCGTTAGCGTGTTTTTTATACTAAAAATATATATAATCCCTAGTTTGTCGTGAAATGTGCTTCATTGTGTGCTACGGTCTTTAAAGCATATGTGAAAGTGTCCGCGTTGCTACTGCTGTTGTGATTGTCTCGTAGTTAACATCAAAATAAAATCAAATCAGCTGCTCAATTATTGACATTTTATTATTGTGTGGGTACTCTTACACCGTTGGTGTCGATCTCAACCTCTCAGATCGTTCGATTGATCTATCGTGGTCAGTAGCGCCATCTAACGAGGTCCGGTCGTACCACGTGACACGCCACCTATCTACCGGTGTACGAACCATCTCGTCAGCCGTCAACGCTATGGCAAAGTGCTCGGCCTGCGGAAAGTTCATCTCCTCGTCAGGTGCCGCTAGTTGCACTACTTGTACTAGTGTTTACCATAAAGGCTGCGTAGCAATACTTGACGCCACCGTTGTCCCTAAAGATTGGGTGTGCCCAGATTGTAAAAAGAAAATTAGAAAAGGCGATAACAGCAGCACCCCCATAAAAAGTGTCTGTGGCGGCGTGTCAACCCAGATGCAGACAGTGGGCGTCCCTTCTGCTCTACCTGGCGAGGAGTCGGAGATAAGTGCAATGCGCCGTGAGCTCAGAGCCAGCATGTCCGAATTCCGTGAGTTTCTTACGGAATTTCGATCAACCTTGTTGAAATTAGAAGAGCGCATGGGTGATTTTGAGCATCGGCTCGAAGCGGTCGAGCGAAAGCAGGCGGAGGCGCCGCCCTCGGCGGATGGCGTTGTTGAGCTACGCCGAACTGTAGAGGGCCTTAAGGCGGAATTTAACAGCAGAGACCAAGAAATGCTGCTGTCCGATCTGGACATTGGTCATCTGCCAGAAGAGAAGGGAGTTAGTCCTCTTCACACGGTCACAATGCTGGCCGCCAAGCTGGGTGTCAAACTGGAGGCGAGGGACATTGTGTTCGCCGAGCGCGTTGGGCCGGCGCCGAGCGGAGCGGAGGCGCGGGGCGGTGCGGGTGCTCAAGGCGGTGCGGAGGCGCGGGGCGGCGCAGAGGCGCGCCCTCGCCGCGTCGTGGTGCGGCTGGCGCGCCGCGAGCTGCGGGACGAGCTGCTGCGCGCCGCTCGCGTGCGCCGCAATATCACCGCGGCCGACGTCGGCCTGCCGGGCCCGCCGCGACGCATCTACGTTAACGAGCGGCTGACGGCGACTAACCGCCGCCTATTCCACAGAGTCCGCGAGGAATGTCGTAAGCGCCAGTGGAGGTACTCGTGGACCAGGAGAGGACGGGTCTTCGCGCGGCAGGATGATGGGAAGCAGGTGCATAGTTTCCGGTCGGACTCTGACATAGACCGTGTTTTTGACACCGGTGCCGTTTCACGAGATTGTTAACCCTGAAACGATTTTATGTTATAGCTCTAATTTGGGAAGGAGAAATAAATACACAAGTATAGACAGAATTATTATATTTATAACAGTAAAGTTTTATCTATGTAATCTAAACACATCATTAATTTATTTACCATTGAAAACTAATAACAGAATGTTCATTTATCTTAACTGTTATCATTTGCACATTACTCGCTCATTTTTAAACATATTGTTCTCTTTTATTTTATATTACATTTTTAAATATTTCAATGGCGAATAAACTTTTCAAAATCGGTTTGTATAATGCAGGTTCCCTCGGTACTAATCACGATAATTTTATCGCTTCAGTCTCTCGATATGACTTAGATGTGCTAGCTATTAACGAAACTTGGCTCAGGGAAGGGGAGGAGGGGCGGGCGCCTGCACTGCCGGGGTACCGGCTGCGGCACATGCCGCGTCCGCGTCACTCGCGTGAGCGCGGGGGCGGCGTCGGATTTTACATACGGTGCGGTGTTAGTGTTCGCACCTGGCCGCACCCGGTTGACCCATTGCACAAGTTGGTAGAGCAGATGTGGCTCGCGCTGACCCTTAACGGAAAGAAGCTTATTATTGGCACTGCATATCGACCGCACTGGATGAATATAGATTTATTCTTTGACGCACTTTCTGACACCATAAGTTCAGTTCCCAACTATGATAATCTAATACTACTTGGCGATTTTAATATTAATTTGTTACAAGCTCAGGATTCAAATACCACTAAAATTAATACTTTTGTTTCATGTTTCAACCTTTCTCAGTTGGTATCTGAGCCGACGCACTTTACTTTAAATAGCCAAACTCTTATCGATGTTGTTTGTACCGATTTAAACGTAAGAAAGGTCACTTTGGATCATGTCGGTTGCCTCACTGGTCACTGCCTGGTGGTGTGCGAGTTTAATATTAAGCGTGAAAAACTTTCACCTCGAGTGATTAATTATAGGCCAATAAACAGCATTTGTGCAGACAAGTTTAATAATGATTTGCAAAATATAAGATGGGATATCATATCCAGAATGGAGTGCGTCAATGACATGGTGGGCGTTTTTAATCAATGCATTATGGCTTTGTTTGATCTCCATGCACCTAAAAAGTCTATCATGGTCAGGTATCGCAACCTGCCTTGGATCACAGACACAGTCAAGCGCATGATGAAGTTGCGCGATAGTGCTCTAGCCGACTTCCACAGACAGAGACCAAATAGTACCATTGTATACTATAAAACCTTAAAATCCATGGTAAATCAAGCCCTATTTCACGAAAAAGCTGCTTATTTTAAACATAACGTTAATAGCAAAATTCACAACCCTAAATTACTATGGAAAAATCTCAAAAATACAATTTTGCCCGAGAAAAAGAATGATTTACCCTTATTTTTCAATGATCCTGATATAATTAATAATTATTTTTTGAATATACCAGGTAGCCCAGATGTTCCGATCTCACATCTGACCTTTTTTGAGTACAACAGATTTTCGGATTCAGTTTTCAATTTAAAACCTATTGGTTTGGATCAAATAATTAAAATAATTCAAAGTTTAAAATCTAACGCAATGGGGTGTGATTCAATGAGTCTGGATATGCTCATTATGACTTTTCCATACACTATTGACTGCATCAAGGATATTATAAATTTGTCAATTACTACCCAAACATACCCTGACTTATGGAAACTGGCTATTGTGCTTCCACTGCCTAAGGTAGCAAACCCAGTAGATTTAAAGGACCTGAGGCCTATTAGTATACTGCCCTGTCTGTCTAAAATCCTCGAGAGGGCTGTCTGCAACCAATTAAATGTTTTTCTTGAAAAGAATAAAATTTTACCAGAACTACAGTCCGGTTTTAGGAAGGGGCGTGGTACCACAACTGCTCTACTAGATGTAACTGATTCCATACTGCATGCACAAGATCAAGGCATGTGTACTTTGCTGGTTTTATTGGATTTTTCTAGGGCATTTGAATCTTTAAATATAAATCTTCTTATGTCAAAACTAAGTTACTACGGATTCGATAATCAGGCCCTTCGGTGGTTTCATAGCTACCTCAGCAATCGTTACCAGTTTGTGAAATTGAGCTCAATCAATAGTTCCTCTATGGAATCTGAAAAGGTGGCCATAAATAGAGGTGTACCTCAGGGTTCAATTTTAGGTCCAATTCTTTTTATTTTGTACTCAGCAGATATCTCAATGCATATTAAACATTGCAAATATCATATATATGCAGATGACACCCAGATTTATATATCTTTCAAACCAGAGGATATTGACCAAGCTTTGGTTAAAATTAATGAGGATCTTTCCAGAATTGCCCATTGGTCTGATTCCAATTGCCTCTTGTTGAACTCTTCTAAGACTAAATACATGATCTTTGGGACCAAACATCAGTTAGGTAAAATAAATTCTCTAGTGCCAGTCAAACTAAAAAATGAACCCATTGAAAGAGTTTATGAGGCACGAAATTTAGGCCTTAAAATGGACTGCAACCTACGTTTCGAAAATCATATTGGAAATTCTATCCGAAATTGTTTTTATAAACTAAGAGTGCTATATAAGGTTAGACGTTACCTAAGTGAAGAGTTGCGTATTCAGCTAGTGGAGTCTTTGGTTCTGTCTAAGCTTAATTACATGGATACTGTTTATGGACCTCGTCTACTTGTGAAGACTCAAAAACTTATTCAAAGAGTGCAAAATGCCTGTGCTCGTTTCTGCTTCACTATTCCGTTAAGGGCCCATGTGACTCCATTTCTAAATAAACACTGTATGTTGAAGATGCGTCACCGCCGTAAACTCCATTTGGCTTGTGTAATGTTCAATATTGTAAAGGATCAAGCTCCTGCTTATTTATATAACAAGTTGTCTTGGGTTTCGAACCGTAAGCCTTATGGGGTCCGACGACATGCTTTACAGCTGTCAACTCCACATCACGCATCTGCTGCTTTCCGAGGAAGTTTCCGTTATGCAGCGACAAAATGCTGGAACAATATTCCTCCACCGATTAGGGACCTGCAAAGCAAAAACGGTTTTAGGCATAAACTAAAATTGTTTATAAGCAACTTTCAGAGTTCACAAGAGTTTTTGCTACAAGATTCGAGCGCATTGTCATAAAACCCTTACCTTGTTTGTATGTCCTGTTTGGTTGTGAGGCGTCTTGTGTTGTTGTCATGAATTTGTGTTGTGCTGGCTATCACATTAATTGTCAAATGCACTATGATGGTACCGTACTTGTTAAATTCTGATAAATGTTTGTGTTTCACTCTTTTTCAAAATTCTATCCATTTATTTCATATCTGTAACTATATTTGTATTCTGTCTCACTACATTACAAGGTGTATTTATTATTTTGTGAATTTTCATGATGGACACACGTCTAATAATTCAGTTTCCTCTTTGTTGTAGTTTTTTTTTATTTATTTTTTTATTATCTGTAATTTTTTTAATAAGGCGAAGGGGTTTGCTGTATACAGCTACTAGTTAAGAGTTCATGTTTTAATTTAAAGTCTTGTTTTGTTTTTAATTTTTGTCATCGTGTTGATGTTATCGCAGCATCACCGAACCGGTTCCGACGGAAGATCAGCGCTGATCGCAAGGCCAGCATTTTGCTGAGTCGGAATCCGTTTTGGGACGTTTTCTGTATGTTTTTTAATTTTATTTTTGTTTGTAAATTACCTGTTGTGTCTCAAATAAATGTTTTTTCTTTCTTTCTTTCTTTCTTTCTAGCTTACCAGCGAAGGGTAAAACATTATTGTACTCTTTTTAATTTGTAGTAGCCAGCCTTGTGTATGGTGGGACCCTGAGGAACTAGAGCCTGAAATTCTTCCAGCAGAAGTTGAGCAGGCCATAAAAGTCTTGAAAAATGATAAAGCTCCCGGTAGAGATGGAATTCCAGCGGAACTGCTGAAGAATCTTGGTGCTAAAGGCATGGCCCTCATAGGAGAGGTTTGCAACCATATCTGGCAAACCGGTCACTGGTCCGATGACTGGACGGAATCTGTCCTTGTCCCCCTGCACAAAAAGGGTTCTACTAACAAATGCAGCAACTACAGGACCATCGCCCTTATCTCACACGCCAGCAAAATTCACTTGCACATTCTAAACGCACGTCTTAGAAACTACCTGGAGCGACAAATTCCCGCAGAATAGGCTGGTTTTATGAAAGGGAAAGGCACTCGAGAACAGATTCTCAATGTCCGCCAAATCATTGAAGAGCCGTGAATTTAATACCCCAGTCGTGATGTGTTTCATAGATTACGCGAAAGCCTTTGACTGCGTGAGATGGAATAACTTGTGGGACGTGCTCATAGAGATGGGTGTGCCTAAACATCTGGTAGGTCTGATCAGTTCTCTCTACGCAGACAACCGCTTCTATGTCAGGATCGACACCGACTGTTCTAATGTGTTCGCAACAAAGAAAGGTGTGAGGTAGGGCTGTATTCTATCGCCTATGCTTTTCAACATTTACGGTGAGTTCATCATCCGTAAGGCAACGGAGAACTGGGAGGGGGGTTTTGCTGTGGGAGGAAAGAAACTTTGCAACCTTAGATATGCTGACGACACAACGCTTTTAGCTACTTCTATGGAAGAAATGCAACAGCTAATGCAAAAAGTTGAATCCGAAAGCGAGTGCATGGGTCTCTCTATCAACAGAAGTAAAACCAAACTAATGATGGTAGACACAGCTGGACACCTTTCAAATATGAGCACAATCCCTAACGTAGAGGTGGTCCAGCAATTTAATTACCTCGGATCTCTAGTCTGCATTGACGGAAGCTGGGTGCCGGAGATAAAGAGAAGGATTGCGATAACAAAGGACGCAATGTCTCGTCTCCAAAATATATCTGTCTGGCTATAAAAAATATCTGGCGAAACCGAGGCATCACAAACAACACTAAGATGCGTCTAGTAAGGTCATTGGTCTTCCCTATTTTCCTCTACGGAGTGGAGACATCTACTATTCTGGCTCGAGAAAGACAGAGAATAGACGATTTCGAGATGTGGTGCTGGAGAAGAATGCTGCGAATACCGTGGACAGCCAAACGCACTAACATCTCAATTCTGTCGCAATTGAACGTTAAGGACCGATTGTCTACCTTATGTCATCGTCGCATACTGGGCTTTTTTGGCCATATCGCCAGACGTGGCGACAGTAGCTTGGAAAAGCTCATTGTGGTGGGAAACGTGGAAGGAAAACGTTCACGAGGCCGGTCCCCGACCAGGTGGTCTGACCAACTGAAGGAAACACCAACGTCCCGCTTCTACGCCGCGGTGAGGATGGCCACAGACCGGACCTGATAGAGACAGTTCGTCCAATCCAAAGTGCTGCCGTGATGATCACGATCCTCAGTCATTAGGGAACGACCGAAGAGAGAGAATTTGTAGTAAGGCATGTTTAAATCCCGCTTCCGCACTGCAGTTATTATCCAATTGTTATGTGCTGATAGTTAGAGATAAAATAGTCAGTCCCACGGCGGTTAAGAATTAAGGGTGTGGTCCTCTTCAAATAACCATCTAAGGACTGATGGTTAGTTAAAGTCTCATTATTAAAATTATACTTAATTCTAGCTTTTGCCTGCGGCGTCGATTGAGTTAATTTTTCACAAAAAAACATTTTGAATAGCCGTCTTCAGGTCTCCATACATCTCTGTACTCATCAAAATTAATCGAAATTGATTTAGTAAAAGCGTTACAAACAAACAAACTCACTTTCGCATTTGTAATATTTAACAATAAATGATTTTAATAATACATACATACGAGTACCTACGTACTGCTCACGCCCTACAAGGGTAGGCAGAGACGATGGATCTCCACCTCGCTCGCTTCTCTTACATTCATCAACATTTTCATGCACGTCCTTTTATTATTTTTGCTGCAGACCTTAGCTTTTTTTAAACATCATTAAATTGATTCCTGAATGTCCTTCTGAGGCGCCTTCTAGCAGTATATCCTTCCACATTCGAGCAGTAAATCTCTTTCGTTAATCTCCTTTCACTCATTCGCTCTATATTATTATGTCCGAACTATCTCAACATACCTCTCTCCACCTTTGTCACTACATCGGCTTTCAAACCACATATTTCTTGAACATCAATATTTCGCACTCTATCACTCATTTTAATAATAATATTATATTTATAATAGTAAGGATAGGATGTAAGCGATTCACATTATATTTTAGTTCAAATAAATTGTATACGTATCTATTGTGCAGAAACCTTCCTTCCACTTGTCCTTATTATTCGATAGATTAACATCAGACACTGATACCGATAACCAATATAAACGCAATCATAGTGATGGCTTTTATCTTGTACCTACACAGTTCATACGTGGCAAAACGCAATTCAAAATCTTTGTAACCGCTCCACCGTTATCTACTGCACTTAAAGTTAAATTGTCCGTAATTAACTTTACAAATCCTTGCAGCGAGTAGTTTCGAGGTCCAGCGATGCAGTTGAGTTTCGGTCGCGTAATGGAACACCGCCATTTGCTTTTCAAATGAGACATTACCTCGTGTTTGCTGTAGACGTGGTCTTGTTGCGAGCATGCTGATACTAAAAGCATATTATATTGTATGGAGATGGGGTTTGGCGCTTTCTCCCTGATGAGCGTTTGGTGCAAAGGTGGGTTTAATGATATCGCATCATACATTGCTGATAATTTGTATCTTTTCCAATTAAACAACAATACAATATCGTACAAAGAAGCACTTTTTTAAAACGATATAGGCAGAGAAAGCAGAGAAGTAAAATCTCAGCCTTTCAGAAACTTAATCGTAAAAGCAACATCTGATAGATAGTTTCAGGAACTTTAACTCCCAGAACAGTATTACTTTAATCTTACTATGATAATTCCCATACTAATTTAATAGTCAATAGTCAAAATATATTTATTCAATAAACTCAATTAATAAGTACTTTGAAACGTCCAAATATTTTTTAACCTACCACCCATTCGGAACATAATTTTTTAACTGTGGCAAAGAACGGGCGCAAGAAACCACAGCGCACAGAAGCAACGACATTTACAAAATATATATATATTATATGTCGTTTCCAGGTCACAAAATACAAAATATGAATTTGAATGTAAATAGTTTAATTAAATATGGTGCTCTATATAAATTAATTATAGGCAATTAGAAATAGCTGTTGGAGTAGGTACTTGGAGCATTTCAGACCCAAGCTGTTTTGTCTTCTGTATAATCCGACACTTTATAATAAGCTTTTTTATAAAGCTTTTCTTTGATTTTGATTTTAAATTTATCAAGATCTAATTTCTGAATATCATTTGGTACTTTGTTGTATAATCGTACACAAAGACCCTTAAAAGAATTATTTATTTTATGGAGCCTAGTATAAGGCACTGCTAATTTGTTCTTACTTCTAGTATTTAATTTGTGAATATCACTGTTTTTTGAAAACATTTTAATATTTTTATGAACATACACAAGATTTTCATAAATATATTGTGATGCAACTGTCATTATACTTATATCCTTAAATCTCTCTCTGAGAGAGTCACCAGCCTGTAGGTTATATATTGCTCGAATAGCCCTTTTCTGCAGCACAAAGATAGTTTGAATGTCGGCAGCATTTCCCCACAGTAAAATGGCGTACGACATTACACTATGAAAGTAACTGAAATAAACTAATCTCGCTGTATCAACGTCAGTTAACTGACGGATCTTCATTACTGCATAAGCCGCAGAGCTAAGTCTATTCGACAATTTAGCTATATGTGGGCCCCACTGAAGCTTAGATCCAACATGATGCCTAGAAACATAGTGGTGTCCACAGGATTCACATTCTTATTTTTAATTTGTACACTAGTTATTACCTGCTTAACATTAGGCAATACAAATCTTACACATTTGGTTTTTCCCTCGTTTAATAGCAAGTTATTTACACTAAACCAGTGAACAATCTTTGAGACCGCATTATTCACATCGTCATAATTTGGGTGTCGCCGTTTCACTTTGAATAAAAGTGAAGTATCATCAGCAAACAATACTATCTCATGACTGTCTTTTACAAAATAAGGTAAGTCATTAATATAAACCAAAAACAAGAATGGACCAAGTATTGAACCCTGCGGAACTCCCATTTTAACCACTGATCCCGGAGATCTTTTACCGTTAATGTCGACCTTTTGAATCCTGTTACTCAAGTATGAGATTAGAAGGCTCAAAGAAGCATCCCTAATTCCATAGTGGTTAAGCTTCCTGACCAAAGTTTCATGTAAAACACAATCAAAAGCCTTGGATAAATCACAAAATACCCCTAGGGCATCCTGTGATTCCTCCCAGGTATCAAATATTTGGATTAAAAGCTCAACACCGGCGTCAGTTGTAGAGCGACCCCTAGTAAAACCATATTGTTTACAATGTAAAAGTTTATTTTTATAAAAATGAATTTGCATTTGATCTAGCATTAACTTTTCAAAAATTTTACTAAATGTGGGTAGCACAGAAATAGGTCTAAAGTTAGAGGGGTCAAAAGTGCTACCTGATTTAAATAATGGAATTATTTTACTATATTTCATGAGGTCAGGAAAAACACCACAGTCAATGCATTCATTAAATATGCAAGCTAAAACTGGAGCTATTGTCATAATTACAGATTTAGCGACGTCCACGGAATTACCCCACAGATCAGCAGTTTTCTTTTTATTGAGAGTGTTAAATGTTTTTATTATATCTATAACACAAATTTTTTGAAAACTGAAATTATTTTCACAATCTTTAACATTCTCCTTCAAAACAGATTCAGCTACAGTGGGGGAGGAAATCAAGGCTTTTGTAGTTGAAACTGGAATGTCAGTAAAAAACCTCTCAAATGCTGCAGCAACATCAGCATCAGAAGTCAAGGTTTTATTATCACAATTTAAATTGTACTCATTATTACGACTTTTGACCTTTCCTGTTTCACTATTTGTAATATTCCATGTCATTTTTATTTTGTCATTACTATTCTTAATCTTAGAACTCAGATAGTTTGCCTTGGCTAATCGACATACTCTTTTGAATAACTTTGAATAATTTTTAACATATAATTTGAAGTCATCGCTGGTGTTATAGTTGCGTTCACCATAAAGTTCATAAAGGCGTTTCCTACTTCTGTGAATACCAATTGTAGCCCATTCATTAAAAGTTACAGTACCACTAACTGAGATCTTTTTTGGAATAAAAGTTTTATTAAATTCTGAACAATAAATGTTAAAAAAATTATTATAAAAGACATTAGGGTTGTCATTGTATTCTAAATAATTTAATTTTGTATCTAGATTGCTTTTAAAGCGTTCCAGCCGAACTGCAGTTTTTGGTACAACAGTGATATTCTTTTTCGTCACTTGTTTACGCTGGTGTGGAAAGCTGACCATTTGGCCACAATGATCAGAGTCCAGGTTATTCTTGTCGGCTCCAAAAATAAATGATTCAAGTTGTATGATAGATTAACATAGTAAGATTAAAGTAACTGCTCTAAGAGGTTTTTTTTATTATTCTACAACGGATAAGCGCTTGGCCTTCATCTCACCTGATGGTAAGTGACGATAAGGCCGAAGTTGGAAGCGCGCTTCACCAGGTGACAGCAGGGCCCCACTTACGAGTATATTTGAAGCAGTTTAGCTAAACTATTTCCAAGTATTAAATTAATTTTGATCATTTTTATGTTTATAATTATTTTCAGTTATTACAGATTTATATATATTTTGTTTGACATGCTCATTATACTTGCTTGTTAACAGTGGTATTTGTTCAAGCTCACAGTAGTTTGTAAGTTGGTTTGTAGCATTGCTTTTAGTGTCGAAGCCATTATCTTTCCCCAACTCCAAGCTCATTGAGCGTTCCAACAAAACCCTATTCTTGCGCAAGAATAATATTCGTAACGTATTGTTATTTGGTAATTTCCGGAGCGGCAACCGGTCCGAATCCACTTCCTCTATGCGAGCGGTGGACCGCATTGTCTATTCATGGGTTAATTTGTGCGGATGATAAAATGCACTGGATTTGCGGTTATCATAATACAGTTATGTTTATAATCGGACTTTGTGTCCCGTTAAATTTGTATTTTAATAATTGTTAACCAAATTTAAATTGTTTCGATGAAAACCTGTACAAATTGTGCGTGGAAACTGTAATAATTTTATTTGGTGCATTGTTATAACATAGTTTCAATGAATACAATAGTAATAGGGAATTCAGTTTTATCTGTAATTTTACTATTTGTAAGTAATGTAGTGTTTACGGTGTAGTGTACTAATTTTGTAAACAACAATTACGGCGAGTCGCCGATAAATGCAGGCAAAAATGTTTTGCTATAAAAAAAATAAAAAATAGGTTTATGAATTTACTATTAAATAACGCTCTTATAAAAATTACATGACGACCTCCTTGGTCGAGTGGTTTGTACACCAGTTTTCATGGTGTCGCCATCTCTGAGGTCCCGGGTTCGATCCCCGGTCGGGTCAATTTAGAAATTATCTTTTTTCTAATTGTCCCGGGTCTGGGTGTTTTCTATGTATAATAAGTATGTATTTAAGTATTTTAAGTATGTTTATCTGTAGTCTAGTAACCATTTAACGAGTTTCATAACGAAGCTTCTCTTGGGCTAGTTAATTGGTGTGCGTGCAGGAAAGTTTTAGAATATTTATATAATACACTAAAGGATATTGCCTAAAGAATCTGCTAATTTGTTACGCGATTAGATGTACTTTACTCGATTATAAAAAATCCCGAAATCAGGCCAAATAAAAGTCAAAAACGGATGATTTCTTAAATTTTTCGACATAATTTTTAAATGTAAATATTTATTTTGCTTCGGAAGGCACGTAAAGCCGTTGGTCCCGATTTATGTCGTAAGATGGCAGTCGTTAAAACACACTAACCCGCTTTGGGCCAGCATGGTGGGTTATGGCCCAATCCCCACGCGCTATTTTCCACGTGGGAGGCCTGTGCCCAGCAGTGGCACATTTATAGACTTATAATAATTTATTTTGAAGAATTACAGAGAACCTGCTAATTCATTAAATCCTTTAAAGTCTTTGAAATGCTTATTTAAGCGAAAAACCTTTAAAAACCTATAAAAACGCGCCTATTTGCGATGCTTCGCTGTTATACCCGTACCGTCGTACCGTCGGAGAGCGAGAGAGAAGCGCTCGAAAGGACTCGCCTTATGCCTTAATTAATGATACTGTTATATCTTTCCGTATAAAATGGCATATTTTTGATCACATCGGTAAACTGATTTATATCCTTGCCAGAAAATATTATGTCGGGCTTGTTACTAAATAAGAAAAAAGGTACCTACCTAATTCAAATTATTTATTCTCTATTTAAGCGGACTAATATACCTATTAGATATGTTAAAAAAAATTCACTGCTCTGTTTCTTAACATTATATTCTTAACATATTTGCTCACAAAATAGATAGGTAGTACGTATACAATTAGGGTAAAGATTTTCCTCCCTTGCCTTACGTACAAGCACAAGGTAAATTCAAAATGCTCATTAGTGTGAACAATTTGTGGCGTTCGCTGAGAATAATGACTGTTATTTTTTTAAACTCCGAAAAGTCTTAATTAAGAACAGGCGAAATATTTGTGTTGTTTAAAATTAGAATATAACAAAATTTTTGGTAAATATTAGATTAAAAAATCCTTAATTTCGACTATATATTATGCCATGGTCTGGTGATATGATTCTGTACAGAATTCGTCTGAATGGCAACACTGATAAATAATAATCTGTCACCAACGAGCATTGGTTTAAATTTCGAAAGAACGAATTTTCAAAAATATCGGTTTGAAAGCACGTCTCGATCCACCGGATTGACTCCCCTAAAGCTTTTGTGTTGCAGTCATCTAAGATGTGTGAGAGAGGAGTTGAGTGGTAGCAGCTTATTATCACAGGGAACCGAATCCCAAGCCCACGCGAGGTAATTCAGAATATACGCTGCCGTCAGCGTTCGTCCGTCCGATTAATTAAACACAACAGCCTCCGATGGCTGTTTACAAGAAGATTGACAAGATATTTTCCGATTTCTTGATACTTCACAACCAATCCACGCGGCCGTGTACCGACATGAACAACTTCTCCCGAACTATCGCGAGCGCGTGTCCGACCGACAGGACT
Source organism: Scoparia ambigualis (assembly GCA_963921215.1). Lineage (NCBI taxonomy): Eukaryota > Metazoa > Arthropoda > Insecta > Lepidoptera > Crambidae > Scoparia > Scoparia ambigualis. The sequence goes on along the minus strand of OY992520.1, from coordinate 2,898,520 downwards.
ACAATAATGCGCGCCTTAATCGCGGTTGTTTTCACACCGTATAATCAGGTCTGGGCCCTTATTCTGTAACGATTCCTTGTTTCAAAACCACGTTAATTCCTTAGAAAGTTACGATATCTTTCCAAAAACGTATGCGTTTGACGTTTGTGCGCGGTAAGGTTTAGGTGCGGAATCTATAGATTGCGATACAGAATCAGGGCCCTGAGCTGTCCCAACTGTAGTGTGTGTCTGCTATACTGTACACACACTACACCTCCCCCGTAAATATTAAAAAAATATAAATATAAGTAAGTAAGTATATTATAAAAAACTGGTGGAAGCCACCCGAGACCCCAGAACCAGCAGCTATCTGGGTCAACGTCTAAGCCTCGCCATCCAGCGCGGCAATGCGGCTAGTATTCTGGGTACTCTGCCTGATGAGGATGATCTGGGTGAATTCTTTTATTAATAGTTTTCTATTTATCTTTCTAAGTTGTAAATATTTTAATTTTAATGTTAGATGTTACTTTTGTCATTTTTTTATAATAATATCTCAGTAAGTAAGTACATATTTTTTTTCAAATAAAATGTTTTTTTTAAAGTAAGTACATTAAAATATTTAAAAAAAATCTAAAACATTAAAATTTAAATTTCAGCGAGTTGTTGACGAGTTTCACATTTAGGGTATTTATATTTACTTTAAACCATGGGAAATCAAAATCAGCACACCGTAGACAGGCCTACCGCCATTTCAATTTTTCGACAACTGAATGACTAATGACTGACAACGAAAGTCAATGTCACCAGACAGATTTTTTCTATCCTTTGCTGAGGCAAAGAGATCACACCCGTACTGCCATCGGTTCCAAACACTACCAATCCATCTCTTTGGATGAAGTAAAAGGCTACTAACGAACTAAAGATATATACATCCAACAGCATAAAGCGGCGATGGGCTCACCACCTATCATGCTGAGCATATGTGCAGTTGTTAATTGGTGTACCGAGGAGTTTGGTAGTACACTGCTTGCTGCTTGTATGTCGTTAGTTAATTTAATTTAATTATCTGTGGTGGCTCCTTTCTATTATACGAAAAAAACAGAATGTACGACCCTGTTTCAATGCAGGGATACCATGTGGATAATTAATACTGCTTTTGAGCTATAAACTACGACGCTGATCCTACGAAGGTCAGTGTAAGTTAACGACTGCCATTTTACGATAACAACCAGGACCATCGGCTTATAGTGCCGTTCGAAATGAACAAAGCACTAGATAGAAAAAGGTTGGCCGCCTGTTCAGACTGTCTTTGTGCATTTAGCATGCATGATCATTACACAAATGTTCTATCCAGTGCGACTCTAAGGTATCCCAAAGGTTCTATCGTTCGACATTTTCATTTCCCGGATTTAGTGGGCTTCCAGCTTCGTCACTTACTATCAAATGAGATTAATGAAATTACTGCTCTATTCATTTATATTTGCTGAGTGGCAAAATGTTACTGAATTTAAAATAGTATCTGCATAATATAATATGACTACCAACATTGTGTCAATGAAATAAAGTATTTCCCTCTCTACACAAAACATTGTTTAAAGTTAGACAATGTCTAAAACAAAACAGATGTTTGCACATTTTCTCTAATGTTGCTAGTCAGAGACACATATTTAAAACACGACTTCAACTTTAAGCATTGTTTTGTAATATGGCACTATACATTTAGGTATCGAAAAATAAAATAAACACTTTTCGTAAGTCCTATACTACTTGTTCTGAAAAATATGAAAAGTCAACATTTTTCCCAAACAACCGCGTCTCGAGAAGACTCGTCCACGGAATCGATATAGGGCGTCTAGTTAATTAAAGTTATAGAAAGATCGCGGATTAGGAAATGAGACGAATGAAAAGTTAGAGAGGCATTCGGAAACTCGACGCTGAGGGTAATTACAATTAATTCAGCGAACGTTTGTAGCCTTGCGGGAGTCGAGCTCGTGCATACATACCGCTAGAATGTCGGCCAAGAAACTTACATCCTTGTAGTAGTTTGGTCGCGAGCTACGAAGAAGTTAACTATCGACGGATAACTATGTATATCTACAGTTTACTGTCAATTGTCGCAAACGGGACGTAAGTCTTTGAATAACTGACAGTGAAATGTAAAAAAAAAGTTAAAAGTATTTTATTTCAAAGCGTAAAGTTTAAAAAACAGTAGATACTAAACAGTAAAGCTAAATTAGCTTCGAAAAAGCTGGGTGTACTTAAAATAGAGCGGGTCAGTTTTTCACGCCGGCCCACCGCTTACAGCTGTACAAAGCACAGGTCAGGCCGCAATGGCCGCATATGGAATACTGCTCCAATCTTTGGACGCTACATTCGCAAATTGTCAAATAGTCAACTAATTAATAGGCATACTTTAATTGTTATTTAACCTAAAGAACTAGAAATTCTGAAAACTTGACAATTTGCAACAGTACCAACTCCTTCTATTTGACCGCATACAACGCAGAGCTGCTCGAATTGTCGACGACATTATTATTTCAGGTCGGCTCGATCCACTGGCTCGTACAACATTACACTATGAAAGTAACTGAAATAAACTAATCTAGCTGTATCAACGTCAGTTAACTGACGGATTTTCATTACGCAGAGCTAAGTCTATTCGACAATTTAGCTATATGTGATGGGCCCCACTGAAGCTTGGCATCCAACGTGATGCCTAGAAACACAGTGGTGTCCACAGGATTCACATTCTTATCTTTAATTTGTACACTAGTTATTACCTGCTTAACATTAGGCAATACAAATCTTACAAATTTGGTTTTTCCCTCGTTTAATAGCAAGTTATTAACACTAAACCAGTGAACAATCTTTGAGACCGCAATATTCACATCGTCGTAATTTGGGTGTCGTCGTTTCACTTTGACAATACTTATATTGAGTTTCCATTGAACTTCTATACATACTTTTTTCCCTATGTCACGATAACTCCTTTATGGTACTAACAGTAACTTACAGTATCTTACTAACAGTAACTTATAGGAGTCATCGTGACAGATAAGGGCATACTTATAGACGTACGAATATGAAAATGTACGATTCATAACTAAAAGCATAATTGTACTGCCGAGATCCTAATGCGGGTCTAGCCCCACAATATTTGCACTATGAATAATGAAGGCTGAGTTAGTTGCCAGTTCTACGCCCCGGGGAACCTAAATCTAAACTGAAGTCTAGCATTGAGAAGTTGAAGTGAACATACCTTTGCCGTTAAATTGGTTCACAAATGCTAAAGGAATATTACTTTTGATTATCACTTGTCAAAATATAGCAACTATCGCTGTGATCTAGAGGTTAGACCACCTCTGGTCTTAGACCTAGAGGTTTCGGATTCGATTCTATGGGGGAGTACATGTTTGTACCTACTCTGTTTGTTTTTAAACGGTTTTATTTAGCTTGACCAGTTTGTTGTTGATATTGGGTCAAAGGACATAATTTTTTTTGGTACTAAAATAAAAGATTAATCAACTGCAACAATTCATATACTTCATATACTTCCTTCCAAGGGACTAAATGCTATCATTCTGTATATTTTTTAGATTTTTAATTACCTCCGTTATAGAATACTGTATTTTGATAAGTTTTGTACGTTTCTGAACGAAAGTTCCGGTTTTTTTTAATGTTAACGAACGCAGGGTCATTATGTAGGTAAGTATATGAGGTCTATGGTAATTTAGAAACGATATCGATAATACAGTTAACTTTTTCGCACTTAAAATATTTAGCAACGATACACACAACTAACACAACGAAAGCGCGGCCGGGAATAGTCTGGCGGCTGACAGTCTGACATCTGTTTAGGATGCGTATTGACATATAAAACGTCAGACAAGCGTCACTTTTTCACTTTTTAAGTGTCACAATCCTACTATAATGTTGCCATTTTCGAGTAGAAATCAATGTTGGTTTTTAATTCATATAAAAAACGGAGGTCTTTTAATTAATAATACGGTCATAAATATGTTGATAGTAATGTATTCTTCAAGTATTTATACATTGGCGTCAAGTTAAAAGACTTTGGAATTTAGTACCAAGCCCCATATCAAAAAAATTATGTCCTTTAGTACTTAAAATTTTGCGCTCTTCCTGTTGACTATTTGATCTGAAATTTGGTACACACCTTTAGTTCTGATGACAATACAATTATGTATATTCAGTAGGTATTAAAAATGGCCGCCTCCACAAAATGATGGATTCCATTTTTTGTCCAAACACCACAATATGGGTATCAAATGAAAGGTCTGGACTACAGTAAATTATAAAGAAAAAAAAAGAAAAAAATTGATAATTTTAAAAAGGTATTTTTTTTAAGTTAAACGGTTTTATTTATGGGCTTGCTTTAAATCCACCTGGCTTGATGCCACCACCTTATCTAAATACTTCATCATAGAATCAATCTCACTAGCATTGTTGTGTTCCGACGAGAGATAAGAAGTTGAGAAATTGCAGTTGAGAAATTTTGGTGAAGTGCGTTTCCACCATCGGCCTTATCACACCTACATCAGGTAAGATGAAGGCGAAGTGCTTACCCACAGTGAGAAAAAGGGGTAAAAATACATTCATACATAATCAGGACTATTATCCCCGAAGGGTTAGTCAAAGATTAGGCAATGAGGACCCAATAGTGATTGCACATGTGCTCAGCGTGATAGGTGGTGAGCCCTTCGCCGCTCTGTGCTGTTGGAAGTATGTGCAGTATATAGTCCGTTAGTCGCCTTTTACGACACTGAAGGAAAGTAGTAGGTATTCTGTAATCGCTACGTGACTCAGTTAAACTAACCGATGGCATATCGTTACTAATATTTAAAGCTATATAAAACAAGATACCAAAGTCTACATTTAAAATGTAACATCTGTGTTGTAGTAAATAAAGCTCCTTCCTTACTTGTACAACAACAAATAAATACTTTAATAACTATTCATATCGGGACTACTAAAATTTTAAATCCCAAAGGTTCCAATAAATGCAGTACCGGCAAGAAATGTCCACTGGGAATATACCCTATTTTGATTATACAACGTTGAAACTTGGCCTTGGTCTCTACCTAATGTTTCTTTGTAATGACTATAATGATTAAGAGTAAAAAAGAGTAATCCACAACCAATGAGGATCAGGTCTTATCGCCCACTAACGGAACATAATATGATTGTCGAAGATAAAAACGTGATTGCTATGACGACGACAGCTGATAAAGTAACTTTTTGTAGTTAAATACGAGTATTAAGAGACCAACAAAATTTTAAATTCTTAACTTCTCGTGATTACGGCTACTTAGAGTTGTAGTAGGTACGTGACTGGCATTCTGCTTTTATAATTAACAGATTATAACGATAAAAGTGAAAATATTATGCAAATGTGTTTCAATGTTCAAATGTCAGAGTCAAGGTCATGGTATTCATTCGACGTCGTCTTAATTTTATTCTTAATCCACGTAATCTTAGTCTAACACTTAACCGTCATTATCATCAGCCTATAAATGTCCCACTGTGGGCACAGGTATTCTTGAATGGACACCAACTTGAAGGGAGATTGAGCCATAACCCACCACGCTGGCCCAATGCGATTTGGTGGGTTTTAACGACCGAACAACAACAACCGGAACCAACGACTTTCACTTTCGTTAGCACGGAACACTTTATACAATAAATCTTAACATAGATCACGACTATTATCCCCGAAGGGTTAGTCAGAGACAAAGCAGTCCTCTGCCATAGGTTCACTTTTTACCAAAAAGCGACTGCACCTGTGCTCAGCGTGAGAGGTGGTGAGCCCAACGCCGCTCTATGGTGCTGGATGTATGTGCAGTCTTTAGTCGCCTTTGACGACACCCAAAGGAAGATAAGGGATGGTAGTATTCTACAGCCGCTACGCGACACAGCGAAACATACTATAAATAAATAAATAATAAATAATAAATAAATTTCCCTACACTCACACCAATTATCTAGCCCAAGAGAAGCTTCTAAGAAACTCGTGAAATGGTTACTAGACAACGGATAAACATACTTAAAACACTTAAATACATACTTGTTATACATAGAAAACATCCAGACCCGAGACAATTTAGAAAAACAACAATTCATAAATTGACCCGACCGGGGATCGAACCCGGGACCTCAGAGATGGCGACACCATGAAAACCGGTGTACAAACCACTCGACCAAGGAGGTCGTCATGTAGTAAATGTAAACTGTTAAACCTAAAAAATGTGTTAAAGTTTATGTGTTCAATTTGAACATAGATAAAATCGAGTGATCCGTCAGGTCGGTGACCGTCTACAACTTTTTCTTTCATTTATCCGGAGAAGCTTGTCTTACGAGGCGGTGGCTTATGTGAGATTTCAATTAGAAAAGTTTCGCGACGTTTGGGGCAAGCTCTTACTTGGATAACTTAAATATTTGGTTTTTATCTTTTGATCATATTAACACTTGGGTTCAGGAGGCACAAACTTTGATTAAAAATGACCCTCTTACCGTATACGCCAGTTGAGAACATAATATTAGATTTTACATACATACATACTTATAATCACGACTGTTATCCCCGAAGGGTTAGTCAGAGACTAGGCAATGAGGCCCGCATGAGCAGTCCTCTGCCATAGTCCACTTTTCACCAAATATCGACTGCACATGTGCGCAGCATGACAGGTGGTGAGCCTATCGGCGCTCATTGCTATTGGATGTACGAGTATGTGTCTTTATAGTCTTCGGTGCGTTAGTTGCCTTTTACGACACCCAAGAGAAGAGAGGGGGTGGCAGTTTCTTTCACCGCTATACGCGACACGGTTATATAATATACGTATTATTTATCTTGAGTATATAATGTTGGTATGTATAGATAATACGATGTATAGAAAATACGACCGGGTGACAATATAATGACAATAATTATCATTATATCGTCACCCGGTCGGAGTATTGACCGCATGAGTCTGAGAACGACGTGAAACTTGATAATAGGGCAAACAGACAATGCACAGGCATATGGCCAAATCTGCGATCTGGTGACGTCATTACATAAACCTACTATTAGGAAGGTTGTATACAGTCTGAAGTTATGCTTATTAGTAGTAGACTATGAAATTTCAGGTTTGCAGTACCTACTCATCATTTCAATAGAAAATTGTTTTTGTTTAGCTGTAAAATCAAATTTTAAATTAATTTTGTTTAGAAACAAAACCCACCACGCCATTTTTATAAGGGTTGGTGGGATATTTATATTACTCATGTTTTCTTTTAACGACAGGTGGTCATTCCACTTCATGTTGAAAGGTATTTACAGAAGCAATTACACCGAACGAAATACACAAAGCAGATTCAGTTTAGGCAGACTCATTACAATTTAGGCAAATCTTTAGTGTTTTGCTTAATTCATGGAGGCTAATGGTCATTCCTTTGGGGATTTTGTGAAATTCAAGTCTCGTAGATAAATAGCAAGATACTAAATGGAGGGTTGAGTAGGTTAATGAGGTTTTAACCCAATTCCGTAATAAAAGGTTTTATAGGCCCGAATGATCCGTTAGTTCTATAAAAGCTTCTGGAAAATAAGTTTGATTAACTATTGGTTGATTTACTATTTTTGGTACCGAGAAGTACAATAAAGTAATTAGAACATAAGCAAAATCGTTATTAGTTTGTGCTTTAATGCGGGCGGTGAATCATATAAAATAATAAAACTAACCCATTTATTAAGTTGGTACCTATCTAAGTGATATGAAGGATTAAAAGACACACGAAATTTTTAATAAGCACTTTATTCACCATATAGGTAATCTATTTTGACGACCTCAGTAGTCAAGTGGCAAGCACGCCGGGTTTGGTGTCGCGCCATCTCGTTCGGGTTCAATGCCTGGTCTGGTGAATTTAGAGAAAATCAGTTTTTCTAAATTGATTTCGGGTCTGGGCGTTTTTTCCATGTTTATATTGTATATTTATCCGTTATCTTACCATATTAACGAGTTTCAAAAGAAGACTTATCTTAGGCTAGATTATTGGTGTAAGCGTAAACAAATTTTATTTTATTTATTATTTAATTATATTTGCCAATGTTCAAAACAGTATATCAAAAGTAGAGTTACTAATAATTCATCATCATCATCAGTCTATAAACGTCCCACTGCTGGGCACAGGCCTCCTGCGTGGACAACAGCACGTGGTGAGGTAAGGCCATAACCCACTACGCTGGCACAATGCGGGTTGGTGGGTACAACGATTCATAATAATGTAATCTACTTTTAATGGGTGCCCTGGCTAATGCGTTTGGGTAACGATAGTAAAAGTGTAGTTAGAACTTAAATGAAGTACCTAGTTATAAGAAATTTAAAATGTAATTAGAACACAAATTAAGTAGCAAAAAGAAAAGTTATAAGGAAAACCCATAATAAATGTAAGAGTACAAAGTTATTTACCCCGTGTACGAGAAGACAGAAAATATACAAGTAAAGGGATAGGCCAGACAGACAGACCATGGAAGATATAATAAGCGGAACTCCCACCGCCATGGAATGAATGGTGATGGATGAATGTGTAGTATGCAGTATAAAAGTGCGAAGAAATAAATGCGAGACTAAGAATGTAAGAGAATTAGCATTATAAATAAGGCACCGATCTTGTTGGTGGAAGACGTAAAAAAAATATATATAGTAAAAGCTAAGATGGCTGCTTCCTATAGTTAGCATTTTAGTCTGAGCTTAATAGTGTTAGTAATACATGACTGACCATGATAGACCTAAATTTCACTTCACGTTGCGACAGCACGTGAACAATACCAATTTGAATCATGATTGAAAACAGTTGTCTCCTCTAAAAATATCAAATCATAAACCTTAGCCGTAGAAGATCCCCTCACAACAAAAATTACTATTCATATCATCGGAGGAACCGTAAAAAGTGAGCGAGGCAATAAAGCCGATAGTTTTATGGTCCCATGCCGTCAGGTGGAGCAGGCTTCAATATCGTGCCGTCTTTGAATATAAGGCTCCACCAAGATTTTACGTAGTTGTACGTTATGGTCGGTGGGGGACAAAAGTTTGCAATTTCCTTGAAATCGAGATTTATCCAAAAGCGTACGTTTGCGAGGTGATCATAAACTGCATCATCTGCGGGCGGTGGGTTACTTTGACAAGATCTTTATCACACTGTTTGTATTTGTACAAGACGCACTCACGATATAACCGAAGACTTTTTACATAATAATCACGGCTATTATCCCTTAAGGGTTAGTCAGAGACTAGCCAATGAGGACCGCAAACGCAGTGAATCTGCTGCAGTCCACATTTCACCAATTAAACTGCACATGTGCTCAGCGTCATAGGTGGTGAGCCCATCGCCGCTCTATGCTGTTAGAAGTAGGTATGTGAATTCCTTAGTCCGTTAGCCGCCTTTTACGACACCCAGGGGAAAAGATATGTTGGTTGTATTCCGTTAATAATATTGAGCCGTCACCACACACAGTTCGTATTTTTTTTCTTTTGTGTAAAATCCCTCGGTCACAACAACACATGCCGAGGATGGGTTTCGAGGGGACCATTATAACAATTATGACTACGAGTGTTAATGACTGCCATCTTACTACAGCAGTCGGGACCAACTAACGGCTTAGTGTGCCTTCGTAAGGATAACTAGAGTTAAAGTGAAAATTATTTAAACTATTTGTATTCATTTGTAAAAAGTATTTGTATTCACGGTTAACAATTAGCACGGAATAAACATACATATAATAACTACTATTATCCCCGAAAGGTTAGTCAGAGACTAGGCAATGAGGACAGCAAAAGCAGTCCTCTGCCATAGTTCACTTTTCACCAAATAGCGACTGCGCATTAACTCTCTGCTCCGCATGACAGGTGATGAGCCCATCGCCGCTCTATGCTGTTGGAAGTATGTGCAGTCTTTAGATTGTTAGTCGCCTTTTACGACACCCAAGGGAAGCCCCTCTTCCCTTCCCTTTTAGTATTCTTTCCCCGCAAACGGAATAAAGTCACTTTTTATTTTTAACAAATTAATATTAATAAAAACGCCTAGACTTCAAAGTGGCAAAGCCGTAAAGCACTTGTCCGATATCCAAAGGTCAATTCCCAGGTCAGGCAAGGGTGTTTCGGATTATTCGATTGCCATAGCGGTTTGTGATCACCAACTCGAATTTGTGATTATGAGGGGTATATTATGTGTTAAGAGGGTTTACGCATTTCGGTTTTCCATACAAACTTCCAAGTAGAAATTTATAAAAACCTATAAGCCAATTTTGATGAAACCTTGCATACTAAAGTAAAACACAGGGATCTAAATAGTTTGTTGGAAAAAAAATTTTATTAACTTTTTTTAGCTGAGTTATTGCGATTTAAAGTATACTATGGAATGTTAAAAATCGCAATAACTCAGTTAAATAAACTTTTTTTTTTAAATGTTTTCAACAAACGATTTAGATCCCTGTGTCTTACTTCAGCTTGCAAAGTTTCATAAAAATTGGCTTATTGTTTTTGAAAACTTTCGACTTGGAAGTTTGTATGGAAAACCGAAAGGTTTAAACCCTCTTAAGACAAAATACCCGATTACTTGATTTCATCTATTGGTAGGACGGTTTAAAGGCTACACTTATACTACACTAAAAACATTGGGGCGTCAAATTTTTCATTTCTTCCAGACACTTTCGCATAACCTTAAAGTGTTCAGAAAATGTAGTAAAACAAATCGTCTGTAATAAATCGAACGGACCGAGATCATATATGGAGAGAGGGCGAACTGAAAACATCGGGCCAATATAAAAGCGGGATATGCCAATAAATAAGAATTTACTGTAGGTTTCAGCAACATATAAATTGGATAAAGATATTTGAAATCGGTCCAGGAGAAATGTGAAATGGTCGGGTGGTGTTAAATTGGTAGTAAGCATATACGCTGTAATGTAATTTACAATTTTCCGGGAAGGAATAGTAAATTACAAAGTTAGCTCTGCCGTTTTATTTTTCTCATATTAAAATCGTTAATAGAATATTTTTATTTGAATTACGATCACGGAAGAATATACTTCATTAAAATTACTTATATAAATAAATATTATTATAGTCTATGGCTACGTGTAATAACACCATACTTGTATTATTATGTATTCTATTCTAATTGTAGGTTGGTAACATCCCGGGTACCCATAGAAACCTAAACACACTTTGCCTGATCTGGAAGTTGAATACAGGACTTCCAGATATCGAGCCAAGCGTTTTGCCACTCGACCACTGAGGCGATTTACATTGACAATAAAGTAACAACATTTTACTTATACTCTGTGTGTTGAATCCAAACTAAATTCGGTAATCGTATCGTCTACTTTGTCTTAACGATTACATCGATAGGTATCGATTAAAACTGATACAGGTCGATTATTACTATCGATTAAACATAATGCTTTACTAATAATGATTGGCTATCGTATCACACTCGAGTTTAATTTGTGCTGGTCCGTGTGTCCGATACTAATCTACGGAGACCGGCGGATTCAAAGTCATGGACGCGTGTGTGCACGGCGGAAACATACGGAATCATATTTTAGGCGTGGACGACAAAAGTGACTGCTTCTTTTTGCTTTAGTTCTTAGACCGCTGAAATAAAATGGCACTGCATAGCATTTAAAATAAAAGGATTCTTCTTATTTTTTCGCTGCACTTTACCATCATCGTCATAATAATCAGCCGGTTACTTAATAACTTAATAATGTATTTATTTCTTTTGACATTTCAAAATTAAATACATATTGCAGTATGTTATCTTTTATTTTTCTTATACGTGTCATCCATATTTTGTTTGTGTAACCAACTAGTTTTTTCCTAAACACACAGCAATGTTTGGTTTAAGTTTCTTAAAAATATTTTTTTCGTATTCGTTATAATTATAAAAACCTTCAATATTATCCTTTTACTGCTGGTACAAAAGAACACATAAACGACCACATCCTTCTACTGCTGGTACAACAGAACACATAAACGACCACTCTAGCACAATGCCGGTTTTTGTGATAAGAATTGGGATATCAGAAGAAATTAAGTAAAAAGTTATCAACATAAAACATGAACATATTAATTCAAATTCCTACCCGTGTGTTTTCATGTTGTGACCAGCAATTATTACCAGATGTTATCTCCGAGTCACGTTACAGAGTTCTAGTTTAATTATAGGCTTTTAATTTATTGCCCTTCTTAGGCCTAATATTTGTACAATTAAGCCTTACGAAATTACAATAATTTTGGAATCGAACACCCAGGTTGAGGTTTATATTGATATAACAACATCTATGAAGGGCGTTGGCGTAGTACGAGTAGCTTAAATGTTTTTGGGTATCAAGGCACTTTTACATTTGAAGATGGGTGATCGAATTAAAATATCTTGATATTCTTTATTGTTCAAATTTTGCATTCACAATGCTATATAGATATAGGATAAAATACACTTACAATAATACAATACACTTCAAAACTTACAATAATAGCTGCACTTTTGTTATGCATTATTTTTATTATGTGGACGAATGATATTTATAAGTTTTGATGTATTTAGACTAAGTTTTTTAATAAATTATTCTATTATTAATATTTCTGAGACTGGTTCATTTTTTTCTAGTAAACATTTTATCCTATGTCTAAATAGCATTGTGAATACAAAATTTCAACAATAAAGATATTTATGAGCAATTACGTCTTTATCGATTGTTAAATACTTGCAATAGTATTTCTTTCGAATGTGAGGATAGTCTTCACAGTGACGTAATACCGCTGGCTTGCAGCGTAAATCAAACTACTAGGAAAAATTCAACGAGGCTTCTGTGCAGAGGATCGGCAATCCAAAGGTCGTAGGTTCGAACCTCACTCGAGCTTCCTGAGACTGGTTGATTTTTTTCTAGTTAACATTTTATCCTATCTTGATATTCTATTCTGTGCTTCGTAAAGCAAGTTTTGTTGTCGTAAGATGCGTACACACGTACACACCATGACACTCATACATTTCACATTGGGCCAGCGCAGCGTGTTGGCTTGTGGTCCTATATCCTTCTATGTCCTATGTCCTTCTCTGTCACGGAGACTCCAAGAGGTTACTGACAATTGAATTTCTCTTGTGTGGTTTTATGATAGCTGAGCTCCTAAACCTTATGTTATTGTTACCACTGGTTTTATGAGGCCTATTACATCTCCAATGTGATTTTTGCGTAAAATGCCCATTTTCGCATTTTGAAGTAATTTTGCAGTTGTATTTATCGTTTTTATCGAAATAGGATAATAAATTTGTGCATAATATTACAAATCTCCATTCTGTGAGCATAAGGGTGTTACCAGACCAATCGATCGATCGTCGATCGACGGCATCGATCGATGGTAGAATGGATTAGTCGACGTCGATCGATAGTGTCTACCAGACCTATCGATCGATGGTAAAATGGATTAGTCGACGTCGATCGATAGTTTCTACCAGACCAATCGATCGATGTCGATCGACAATCGACCGGTAGAACAGATTGGGTGTTAGATCGAGCTGTTTGATTAGACGCGTTGACCGCTTCACTTTTTTTATAAATTTATTTCGTGGATACTAGTCGTAATAATAGAGTTCATTGATTATCCTTAAAGTTGATGATAATGAGTGATGATAATATGAACTTTTAAATGCTAAATGATATTCCCCCGTACCCCTTGAGAAGCACTTTAGATTAAGCAACACCGAAAAAGGGGGGAAGGGGAGGGGTAGGGGAGGTGAGGGGGACAGTGAGGGGGAGGGAAGGGGGGAGGGGGAGCCAAAGTGCGGAAATGCATAGTTATAAGATATTTTTATTTTGAGGTTATGTTAGGTTATTTTTAGGAAAAAAAACAAATATTCTACTAAGTTACCATTACCGTACCCCCTCCATCCCCGTCCCTTCCTCCCCCAAGATCTTTTTGAATGGAGCTAGTTTTCTGTTGTCTAATAAAAAAATAACCTCGAAATTCATTACAATCGCTACGCAAAAAAAAAACAAAACCCGCTGCTTAAAATATCATTTGGATAAAATAAGCGATCTTTGGCTTTAAAAAACGGCCGCATCCAGATTCTTCTGCGTTTACGTCTCCGTAATAATAGTACGAGCAACATCGTACTGCCCAAGAACAACGAGTCCTCTTCTGCATACGTTTCGGAAGAAACTGATGGAATATAGCCAGGGTTAATCGATCAACGTCGATCGATGGGTTAGACGAACGGTATCCGTCGATCGATTAAAGCTACCACACCTATCGATCAACGTCGACCGACCGTCTTCGATCGATTGGGTAGTCAAACGGTATCCGTCGATCGATTAAAGCTACCAGACCAGCCGTCGATCGACGATCGATCGATTGGTCTGGTAACACCCTAAGTTGAATTCGGACGGCCGGCGCATCGCATTTTGTAGTAATTTTGCAGTTGTATTTATCGTTTTTATCGAAATAGGATAATAAATTCATTATTGAATCTTTATTCCTTATAAAGTAAGAATTACTCTGGTATAAATTTTGCTCAATTATATTATCGTAGATAGGAGAAATTTAAAGTTAACTTACTTATAGCAATTTTCGAAGATTTTTTTCCTATATAAAATCAATGATATCTAAAAATTCCGAGGCCGCTACGCACTATTCGACTATTAAATAAAAGATAACATTATATATTTTTTATTTCACGGCTTATATTTCGGTTCGACGCGATTCTGTTTCGGCGTGCAGTGGTACTGGGGGTAGCAATGCGCATTTGTCTGGCACAGACTATAATAGCTCGTTAGATTAGTTATTAAGTCTTAACTATAAGTTAGTTAACTGTTTTTTTATTATTATTAGTATTGACGTCAATAAGTGCCTGTAAAGGTTTACATTGAATAAATAATTTGACTTTGACTTTGACTTTGATTTTTGTTTCTGAGATCCATAACGCCAAAATTGGCCATTTTACGCAAAAATCACAGTCGAGATGTAATAGACCTCTTAATTGTAAATACCCGTTTTCACCTACGACTTCTAAGTTTCCGATATTTACTCGTAAATTATTTTAGGTTTCCTGAGTAAAACCGTCACCTTTATCATAGGGCATATTAGGTAAATTGAGGAGGGGGAGAAGTCTCAGAAAATACTTCAGTTGTGAGAAGCAAGATCCCTTTGATTGTAAAACTTGACTATTCAATCAAGAACGCTCCTCCCAGAAACAATATCGCTGCACTTTAGTTTTTTTTGCTCAAATACTTTATTTCTGCGCCTAATGTATCTTGGAGCAGCGCGGAGTGGCTTTGTTATTTTTCTCATGCCACCGGAGCATTGTTTTTTTTTCCGCCGTGGACTGGAACGCGGTTGTTTAAAAAATAAACTGCCGCCGCCATTTTGTTGGGCACTAGATAGAATACTTACTGTGTAAGCTCGACGATGTTATCGCTAGAAAACATTGTTTTGTAAAATTGTTTAATGTCAGTCTAGGTGAATATTGTTTGTAAAAAACAGCAAAATTGGTGACGTTATTTTCCTACATTTCATCAAACGCTAGAACTGCAAAGCGCCCTTCGATGATGCGCAAATTCAATTAACTCCAGATAAACACTGAAAAACGACGACAACCTCAGGCGGGAATCGAACCACGCACCTTCCGCATTCCGGGCGGCTGCCTTAACCACTTTTCTACCCAGGTCTGGTTTTCACCCGTCGAAATTTGTCAGTGCTTGATGCTTATGTATGTTAGTCAACATTGCTTAATCAAATCTTAGAAGTTTTCACCTCTGAGATCCGAAAGAAATATTTTTACAAATATTTGAACATTCGGTTAAGATGAAGCTGCGTTTATAGATTAATGTTTTTTATATATTTTAGCGTTTTATTAACGCCTTTGAACCCTCAAAATAAGTATTATTTTATTTTACAGCCGGTATTACGTATAACCTGCAAACATAATCGCAAAGCGTTCATTCAAGCTGTTGAACTAAGAACTTACTCTATGTTTATTAGTAATTTATTGCATAACCAAAAATTAACTTGCTATATAGTATAGTTTACAAGTAACAAGTTGTCAATTGTACAGTAGGTACATGCTTAAGGTTCCAAATCATGCATAAAATAGTACCCTATATATCTGTCAAATCAACTCAAAACCCAAAGAAGTGGAAAATCGTTTTTCCGAAATCAATTTCAACAAAAAAAACTCTTTATGACCCACTCTCGTTTCGAAATATCACCCGAGGCGTCGTTTTTTTAGCAATATCTGACTGTGCTTGCTGCCCTTTTTCGGCGGTATCCCATATCTTGCAATGTTTTCCGATGCGATATCCTTTTATTGTCTGTCAATATGTAAACTTTCGATTGGATTACCGAATGAGTATTGACACAAATCCTTTGTGATTTTAAAATTGACGGCAGTCATTTCGGGTATATTTTATTTATTAGTATTCTTTTATGACGTTTCTTTATTGGAGCACATCATTCTGTGAAACTCACAGACCACGGTCTGTGGTGAAACTGCATGACGCGGCAGTTTTTTTACGTTATTATTTACAATATTAATGAACGCGTTGGTAGTTATTATTTTATTAGTACTTGAATATGTACGAGAATAATATGTTACACTTTTATTTACATTGCAATAACTGATAACTAATTGCAAAATGATTGTCACTATGAAATAAATTTAAAAAAATATATATTTCATAGTGACAATTATTGTCATCTTCTCTTCATTCGTTAGCATTTCTTGTATTCGATTTCGTTGTGTAAAACACATTCTTCTGCTTCTGAATTTATTCTTTTTCAATTTAAACCTTTATTTACACCCACACTAGCTCTCTTTTTAATCTTCCTGACCCTTATGATAAGCGATGACAAACATGTTGGAGAACTGGTTATCTGTAATAGTCTGTGCAGAGCCACGTTACTAACAATTTTATTGGAAAGACAGACTTACATAAGTTTGGGGTAGTTACCTACTACAAACAAAACATAACGAGCACAATACAGGGTCTAACAAAATAAGCGAACGTTTGAGGGCGGTGTCTATACATCATTCTGAATACAATGACAAAAAATGAGCTCCAGTTTTATAGTGGTTTTTCAAAGTTATGTTTTCTGACAAACTAAATCAATTAAAATAATGCACATCATGAAACATGCTGTATCTTTACTAACACGCACGCAAGCGTCACTAAAAAAAATAGCTCAGTGTGCTCCGAGTTTAGTGTGCATGTTCGGCTATTTGTATGCGTGTAGTACAGCTGTACGGGTTTGGAAAAGGTGTATTTTTTGGTGAATTAAGATAATGTTTTATTGATTATCTTGGTAACGAGCCTGTAGTTTTGGACCAAATTTGGTGAGCAAGCTCAATGTGATGTAAAGATGCTTCCCTGGAACGTTCGCTTATTGATATTGTTAGACCCTATATATACCATGCTAGGGGAATCGGCCCTAAAACATCGAGGTCTAATATAGGGAGGTGGGCTAACCCCGAACTTACTGAAACGCACCAGCTTTCCTCGCGCAACTCACTCAACATCAGGTGGAGTGGAGTCACATGCCAGGCTAAATACTTCTCCACAGCTAAAAGACTACCTGAATAAGTGTGCCCATACATCTAAATAAAGAAGTAAATTTGAATCTAGACGATTCAAAATGCTTATTTTAAGTTTATTGAATAAAGAAATTGTTAAATTTTGAATATAGAAAAAGAAGAGATTACTTCAAGCTTTAACAGGTTACTTTTTCAGTATCTCGTTTCCCATAAAAATACTGTCACTTGCTCATTTCGTTCGCTGGCGCACGTTAAGTTTTATCGTGTCAGTTAAATTAGACTGAGCGACCTGTTGTCTAGGTTATCTTTATAGTGGAATAGACCTGGAGTCGTAGCTTAAGCCTGAACCCTTTTCCTGTACCATGGATCATAACAAAATATATTTTTAATTATGTTATTTTAGACAGCAAATGTGTTAAAGTTGAACAGGTAAAATACAGAGGTTTGTTTCCGTATTTTGCCCGTTCAACTGAAACCGGTCACAACTGGATTTTCTGACTGGCTGGTTACGGTTCACCATACCTAACCAGCCAGCCAGTGCACTTCCAATTGGTAGTTGTGCAAGTTCCTGGGCAACAACATGTTGAATTAACAACAACATTATTATTATTCTGTGCGGCGCGAGTCTACGGCCCCTGAAAACCATGAAACTCGCTGTCATTAAATATCGGAATAAGCTATCTCCAAGGTCTTCAAAAATAACATCCCGTCCCGTGGATAACGGAATTACGTTTAAATTTGTTATGAGACGCCCTTTTTACAAGATTATGCCGTGAGGCTTGACTGCCGGTTTTTAAAATTAACCTTTTCTTTGGTATGTACACAAGGTGACCTTATTTACTTATTAAAATACAAACAACTGTCCTCAAAAGTTTCTTCGGTGTTCTAATAACAAAATTCGGTATATAAAAAGACAGGCCGCTGAAACACGACTTTAGACGTATAAAATTGCATAATCGAAGTTAATATTTCAACGTGATCTAGATAAGTCTCTTGAATAGACTTTACGATAAACATGAATGTCACTTGCATGCCCCTAACTCTGGCTGTGTCGAAAATGATTTTTATTTCGTCCGGAAAATACGCTACCTACCCAAATAAATCATTCAGCGCGAAACTCTCGTGTCCAAACGTCGGTTCGACACATTATTGCGAATGTAGGGGCGCGGGTCTCATTGGCTGCTAATGAGATTCTTCTAATATGTTATAACCAGCTATACATATTCACATAATTTACTAGTACAGACAGAGCTGGAAGTCGATTTTGAAATCGTATACTTCCCCACTGTTGGATAAAGACTTAAGGTTGCTTTACACATGTCAGTGAAGTCACAGTTCCGACTTCCCGACACAGTACAGGCACAGTCATTTTCATACATTCTCTATGAACGCATCCCCACTTGTCAGTGTTAGTGCTCTCAGTGTCAGTGCTGCCACCGGCAAATCACGGACGTATTCGTTTTGACAACGTTCATAGAGAATGTATGAAAGAATAGTTTGCACTGTGCCGGTACTGTGTCGGAACTGTGACTTCAAAGATATGTGTGAAGCAACCTTTAGACTACTTTTTGACACTGAGCTGTCCCATACGCTCAACGTACCCTAAAGCTTCAGCTATTTATGCCTCTATTCCCTACTGTAATTTCACTGGATCTGTAGACTCAAACCGGGACGCAGCAATGTTAAGCATTGACTGTGTTATTACAAAACATTTTTAAACACTGTTTAACCAAACACATGTTTAAATGTGATGCTGTCACTTTTTTGACAATAGTGTTTGACTGAGACAGCATCACATTTGAACAGGTGTTTAGTTAAACAGTGTTTAAAAATCTTTTGTAATAACACGGTGATACTTTTAGGCAGGAATAGTTTTAAGGGTAGCCAACCAGGTTCTGTGCAGAATCTTACTACTAATAGTAGCTACTGGGCATACGTATAAAAAGTGAAGTAGACCCTATATTGAGACTTTATTGGGTAAATGCTTTCTATATAAATCACGTCATCGCTACAATTCCTGTGTTTTGGCTTAGTTATCATGCTAGCCAATCGGTCACAATCCCGAACTTCTAAAAACCTGAAACACACATTGCCGGTCAACCGTGTCGCGTAGCGGTGAAAGAATACTAACGGACTAACGGACTAAAGACTGCACATAAATCTAATAATATGGAGCGGCGATGGGCTCACCACCTGTCACGCTGAACAAATGGGGAGTCGCTATTTGGTGAAAAGTGGACAGACATGGCAGAGGACTACTTTGCGGTCCTAATTGCCTAGTCGCTGACTAACCCTTCGGGGATAATAGTCGTTATTATATGTGTGTATAAACACTTTGCCCGATCTGAGAATTGAACTCGCAGCCGCACCTTGCCAACGATAATAACAAAATATTAACACTCAACCACCGGGCTGTAAGACACGTCTACATACAAAAATCCTAACATCGTATAGAACAAAGATCCAAGTGAACCTAATTAAACATTGTGTTACAGTATCTACTGATGTTAAACAAACTTCATTTATGAAAAACAAAGTAGGTATAGTAACAATGAAAGTAAGTAGGCAAGAGCAAACCCGCTCAGTTATTAAAACCTATTAGAACTATAACAATATCCAAGTTCTTGTTACAAATTTCATCTCTTCTAAACGGTTTTAAGACTACATCACACAGCTTCTGTAAAACGAAACTCATTATTGAATACACTCGCACCAAAAGTTTCATTACGTTGAGAAAACTCTTTAGAATGGCGCTTACGTTTAATGGCATTTCTTTGTACTTGTATTTTGAATAAATATCTAATCTCGAATTCTTTGTTTCAAGGTATTATGGCGATGACGTGTCGTTATAATGCAGATAAAATGTGAGTATTCCTTTGTCTTTTTCTTTTGGAATATTATTTCTATTGTTTTCTGCCGTTGTGTAGAAAAGGTCGAAAAGCGGGCGATCGGTCGCTGGGAATGCTTGGGGTAAGTTAAGTTTAGCAGTAAACATCATATTATTTTGACACAATTGTTTAAAATGACTCAAGAGCGCTAAAGTGTTTATAACCAATCTTGTCCTTGTCCTCTCGCAGTAGCACGTCGACCCATCGGGATCTTTTGTGCAAATACAATCTTGGTTACTTTGGCTACATGGCTTTCCAAGGAGAGAGCATTCAGACTCTTGTAGTTTAAAAAGCAAAGGAGAAATATAATTATAAAATGCCTTTCGTCTTTGGGATGCTATATACTAGCGCAGGGCTAAGTAATACGTGAATAGTTTGCCTTTTTATCCAGGAGTGCATGGAGTCAAGCTGCAGATGATAATGAGGCTTTAACAGATGTGCCCACAGTTACCATATGGAGCTGATCTTAGTTTGTGAGGGGCGTACACTGCGAATGCATTTCATAGTAGCAGTAGAAATTGAAGGTCTGCCAGTACAGATGGTAGAAAAAAAAGTTAAGTATAACCTTTTTACTTTCACACTGCATGGCGAAGGGCTACATTATTGAAATGAATTCATGGCTGCAGTTGACGGGTATATTGCCTTAATCACCACACTTGCATGCATCGTAAAATTCGAAAACATATACTTGGTCCGACCCGGAAATTGATCCCGGGACCTCGGGATATCGAGCCGAGCGCTTGACCACTAGGCCACCGAGGCATATACAGTACAGTAGGTGCCTTGTCGGAAAATAGCGCATCCGAAATACGAGTTTGTTATTGGTATTATTTTTTAACCTAATCTATATAGCCATATTCATTCTAACATTATTGTCTTAGAAAAGGACATAATAATGTCCTCTATTAAATTATATTATAATCACGACTATTATCACTGAAGTGTTAGTCAGCAGGTTCTCTACCATAGTCCACTTTTCACCAAATAGCGACTGCACATGTGCTCAGCGTGACAGGTGGTGAGCCCATCGCCGCTGTATACTGTTGGATGTATATGCAGTTGTAGGTAACTTACATTTAATTTACATTATTTTTATGTAATTATTAATATATTTACAAATACATTTATATAATAAATCTATAGTTACATAATGTTTATCTTATTCTAACTTATCCTATATTTACATACTTACAATATCTGTTGGACCTCGGTCCCCGAGCTATAACACCCAGCTCGGAGGAAGATCTTCCCTTTTCCTTCCTCACAGTTGTCATCCTTCTACCTTCCGCTTCCCTACAGTGGTGACCCCTACGGAGCACAGAAGCACCTTCAACATCATCGTCGCAGCGCCCATCCGTCACTCCTCATTCATCATCAAGCTTACTTTCGCTAGCAGTTACACAGCAAGCCAGCATTCAAGCCTCAAGGTTCCGCCGCAGCATCTTGGACGACGCTTCCCGGACCTCCGGCACACTCCACGGCATCATCCCGACCTGGTCTCCGCAGCCCACGACCGGTGCATCAATGTCGACCGCATCACTCCGGCGTGGCAGCCCTGCACACCAGCAGTTCGGACCCACCGTCATCACCTGTCTCGACTCACCGCAGACAGGAACAGCACACTGCATCACTGGCAACGCGCCTTCACCCCACCCGTCTCGACTCACCGTAGACTGGGGCATCCTGCAGCAGCACTCTCCACTGGCACTTGCAAGCTCTGACGCACTGACTGCTGAGCACACTCACTGACATCGACCTCAGGTCTCAGGGGGGGAGTGATGTGGTGGCGCCACCTACCTGCATGACGCCGCACATAGTTCGACACGAAGCAACATAGTACCAACCGTGTCGACAGATGGCGCCACATAAGCCAACTCAGCGACATCTCCATACTACGACAGTAAAATAGTATGGAAAGCCTGCATCGCGGTAGCGAAGTTTCACCATCTCCTTCACCATATATATCACCTCCAACTAAACATCTGTTGGACCTCGGTCCCCGAGCTATAACACCCAGCTCGGAGGAAGATCTTCCCTTTTCCTTCCTCACAGTTGTCAACCTTCTAGCTTCCCCTTACCTACACAGTCTTTAGAAAAGGACAACTTTACATATAATAATGACTTCGCAGATGTGTTGCACGAAGGTTAAATTTGTCCTGTCAATTATGTTTAAGAATAGCCTGGATTCTTGCGTAGGCACAAGGTTATTTGGGTGGTTCAACGTCGGATGTGAGAAACGCAATCAAAGATATTAACACACTCACATACTAACCACAATACCAACTTATCTTTAGGAAGAACTTGCTATATCACCGATGAACACAAGGGCGTGCAGCTGGTTAGCAGCAAGGCGTTTTAGCAGGGTCGGTCTAAAGAGGGAGGTAGGTACCTCTGGTGTTGCAAACGTCCAAAGGATACAGTAACCGGTTACAATTAGTCGGGCTGTATGCCTGACTGATTCTGATGACGACCTCCTTGGTCGAGTGGTTTATACACCGGTTTTCATGGTGTCGCCATCTCTGAGGTCCCGGGTTCGATCCCCGGTCGGGTCAATTTAGAAACTATTGTTTTCCTAAATTGTCTCGGGTCTGGGTGTTTTCTATGTATAATAAGTATGTATTTAAGTATTTTAAGTATGTTTATCCATTGTCTATTAACCATTTAACGAGTTTCTTCGAAGCTTCTCTTGGGCTAGATAATTGATTGATTTGATTTGATTCTCAGTGATATAAAAAAACTCAACGATTCTACAAAACCTGTATCATATCTATCCATAGCACGAAACTAAGTAGTAGTAACTGTTTCAAATTATGGTATTTTTTACAAAAGTGTACTTAAAAACAATATTATACACAATGTAGGATGACCACTAGATGTTCACTAGAAGTAACTTCCTATATTTTAATGACCTTCTCAAGTCTTATCTATCACACACAAAACCACATGATCGAGTGCATTCTACTGACAATCAGCTACTAAAATAAAATCAAAAAATTTGGATTTAACAATAATTTTAATAAGTTTCATGAAACGTACGACGCAGTCCCCCTGTGACGCCATGTTAGGTAACTACAGCGGCTACAAACCGCAACTAATTTCTCTAATTAAGTCGCTTCTCCGGAGGCATATAAGTAATCCGGACAGTTTTTGCGGTCTCAATCTGTTGGGTCGGACCTTTGTCAAGTGAGTGGGATGGAGTTATCAGGATGAACGCCGATTGGGGAGAGCTCTGAACACTTTCATTTGTTTTATACATTTACACTTCTACAACCGTACGTATATCTGAGCGTATTTGTAATGGAAAGTGACCTTCTATGACAGGGAGGGCGATTTTCAATCTTCATTTGACGCTCTTAAAGAAAGGGAGAAAAGAAATGGCCTTGCTGAGTTTCTTGCCGGTTCTTGTCAGCAAATAAGACCTTCTAGACGGGGAAGAGGAGGAGACGCCCTTTTAGACTAACAAACCGCGTAGTGATATTCACAAGTGCACAAATATTGTAGCTTAAGATGAATAAATGATATCAATTTCTGAATCTATGATTTACAAGGCGAAATATTACAGAATGAGGTAGGATAACGCTCAGATATGGAATCTATTTCTGCCGCCAAGTTGCAATCTTATGAAAGCTTTGTTCTGATTTAAAGGATTCAAAAACAAGTAAAATAGCCGGGTTGAAAAGCTTTAGCGGAACTATAAGTGTCGCAAAAGTGTATGGGCTGAAGTGGCGCTTTGCATCAGGTGGGTAAGCTTGTTGGCCGGCGCAGTAACATAAAAAGGACTTTTGTTATATCGGGGTGTACGATGCGTAAAAACATACATACATATAATCACGACTATTATCCACGAAGGGTTAGTCAGAGACTAGGCAATGACGACAGCAAAAGCAGTCCTCTATATCATAGTCCACTTTTCACCAAATAGCGACTGCACATTGTGCTCAGCGTGACAGGTGGGGAGCCGAAGGTGGAATGCTGTTGGGTACGTGTGCACTCTTTAGTCCGTTATTCGCCTTCTACGACATCCTAGGGAAAAGAGGGGTGGTAGTATTCTTTCACCGTTACGCGACACGTAAAAAAATACAGTATAAAAAAGTAGTTGAATAGTTAAGTATAGCCTATAATGATGCGGTCCCACTGCTGGGGAAAGCCCACCACCATTGAAATAAAGCCTATGGTATAATTGATCGGAATGCTATTGGTTTAATCACTAAGCTTGTCAAATGCAGTACGGTCGGAGATCAGACACCCGGTCTATTATTATTATTCAGCCCGGCTTGCCCACTGCTGGACAAAGGCCTCCCTACCCTCCAACCACTCTTCACGCCTTAGGGTTGTAACTTGCCAGTCCTTCCGATAGCGGTCTAGCACGTCCCGCCATCTCCTTCTGGGCCTGCCGCGACGACGTCTAACGTTGCGTGGACTCCACTCAGTGGTGAGTTTGGTCCACAGCTCGTCCGACATGCGGCAGACGTGTCCAGCTCAGTTCCACTTCAAGCTGGCAGCTTTATGACCAACGTCGGCGATTTTGGTTTTGGAACGCAGTGTGCTATTTCTGATGCAGTCTGATAGCTTAACTCCCAAAATACTGCGCTCCATTGCTCGCTGGCAAACCCCAAGTCCGTGCTTCTGATGTACCCGGTCTATATGCACAAAAAAAATCTAAACACACTTTGCCCGAGCTGGGAATCGATATTGTAACCTCTGCATATCAGACTAAGCTTTTTTTTACTTGGGCACCAAGGTGGTAGGCCTGAATAAAGTGTTTTTCTTTGTATTGTTGCATCAAGCGGTAGCAGTACACCTAAGTTTATTTTTTACTAGCGGCCGCTCGCGGTTTCACCCGCGTGGTTCCTGTTCCCGTGGGAATATCGGGATAAAAAAATCCTATGTGTTAATCCAGGCTATAAACTATCTATATGTCGAATGTCATCCAAATCCATTTAGTAGTTTTTACGTGAAAAAGTAACAAACATTCATCCATACTTACAAACTTTCGCGTTTATAATATTAGTAGGATACCTTGTGTATACATGTAACTAACGCAATAACAGACTCCATTTCCTTGCAGCCTTTCATTAGCCGGTGCATGGGAGTGTACTTTAGTTATTTATTTAATCCAATCGGCCTCACAAAGCTCGGTTCAAAGAAAACTAAGTTATTGTACGCCGGCGCGGGGCGCGCAAGTTTGAACGATTGATAATGTACAAGAAGGAATACTGTGGCTTCCATTTTGTTCGTTGCAGTGATACGAAAACAAGTGGTAAGTAGGTGAATAAAAAAAAATTGCTTACGCTCACACCAATTATCTAGACCAAGATAAACTTCTATTGAAACTCGTTAATATGGTTAAACTGGATAACGGATAAAGACACATAAATATAGAAAAACACCCTGACCCGAAATCAATTCAGAAAAACAGTTTTTCCTGAATTGACCCGACCGGGAATTAACCTGGGACCTCAGAGATGGCGCGACGCCACACCCGGCGCGCTACCACTCAACCATGGAGGTCGTCTAATTGTGAGGTATTGTGAGGAAGTGTGGGTTATTCTTAATGTTCAAAGGCCTGTTGAAACGAGACGCTAAATAGTTGAAAGGATCCTATTATTAACATGAAAGTGAGCTTGTCTGTTACGCTTTCACGCCTAAACCGCTATTAAAAGCGATTTCGATGTTATTTTAAAGATTCAGATCGAGCCCTGTAGACGGTTAAAAATTAACGCGAGCGAAACCGCGTACAAAAGCTAATTAGAAGACGTTACGGGAATTTCTGGTTTTAATAAAGAAACTTTGTTTTGTCAAAATGATTTTAATCTTCACTAGTTGAATGCAAATAGCTTACTATGGCGTCACTACACTGAAAAAAAAAATCGGTAAACCCAATCGATTTTTCGGTAATATTCACCGCTTTGGTCAGTAAAAATAGAGCCTATTGTCCAAAGAAGTAAAACTAACTGTTAAGTTAGAACAGTAGATTTTACTGTGCATCTGCAACTGTTTTCAGGCCGGTAATTCTAACTGTTTGTAAGACAGTAAATGATAACAGTAATAGTCCTCTTATGAACTGTTTTTTTGTTTTACTGTTATAAACAGTAAAAAAAAAAAAGGTGTCTAACAGTAGGTTTAACTGAACTATGATAGTACTTATAACTGTCATAAAGTTTAAGCTTACAGTTGATTTTACTGTGTTTACAGAGTACGAACTACATAGGACAACATTAATGAGTACTGTGCGATCCAGTAGAACAAACTGTAAGCAACCAGTTCTGTTCATTGTAAGTATGCATTAATAGTGACCGTTTCCTCACAGTAACAGGTATCTAAATACACAGTAAGGTATACTTTGGTTGCTCATTAAAATATACCTTGCTGTCCAGTTTGAAGTACCTTCAGATATCAGTTATAATAATTGATAGTACACATTAATAACAACCGTTCCCTCTCAGTTATTTGTACAGTGGAGATACTTAATAGTTACTGTGCGAAAACAGTAACAAATACTGGCTGTCTGGTATTAGATACTGTGAGAATACTTTAAAAGATACTGTGAAGGTCGCTATTAGGAAATGTGGGCTCATTAAGATATACCGTGATTATCAGTTATAACAACTGTGGATCCATTAAAAGAAACTGTGCCTCACAGGTTTAAGTACATAATTCCACAGTAACATGCAATGACCGTGCATTACTTAGTACTGTGCGACTCAGTTACTATAACGTATTGTCACATTAACGGGTACTGTAGAAGCTAAGTTGTAAGTACTGTAAGGGAACTTTATTCCGAACTGTTCATTCGCATTGACAGGTACTGTTACATCACAGTAATTACTGGGTACCCAACCCAGTTATTACTACTGTATAACATTTAAAAAATACAGTAGTAATTACTGTGATGTAACAGTACCTGTCACTGCAAATGAACAGTTCCGAATAAAGTTCGCTTACAGTACTTACAACTGTTCATTCGCAGTAACATATACTGTTACATCACAGTAATTACTGGGTACCCAACCCAGTAATTACTACTGTATACCATTACGAAAAACAGTAGTAATTACTGGGTTGGGTACCCAGTAATTACTGTGATGTAACAGTACCTGTCACTGCGAATGAACAGTTCCCAATAAAGTTCGCTTACAGTACTTACAACTGTTCATTCGCAGTAACATATACTGTTACATCACAGTAATTACTGGGTACCCAACCCAGTAATTACTACTGTATACCATTACGAAAAACAGTAGTAATTACTGGGTTGGGTACCCAGTAATTACTGTGATGTAACAGTACCTGTCACTGCGAATGAACAGTTCCCAATAAAGTTCGCTTACAGTACTTACAACTGTTCATCCGCAGTGGCAGGTACTGTTACATCACAGTAATTACTGGGTACCTAACCCAGTAATAACTACTGTATAACATTACGAAATACAGTAGTAATTACTGGGTTGGGTACACAGTAATTACTGTGATGTAACAGTACCTGTCACTGCGAATGAACAGTTCCGAAAAAGTTTGGTTACAGTACTTACAACTGTTCATTCGCAGTGACAGGTACTATTACATTACAGTAATTACTGGGTACCCATCCCAGTAATAACTACTCTATATCGTAATGCTTGAACATTGCGATATACCGTAATATTGAATACTACGATATACGGTAGTAATTACTGTATATCGTAATATTAAACATTATACAATATACAGTTTTATTTCAGTAGGAATATTAGTAATAAATGCAAAAACTTGTAAAAAGTATACGGATTTATTTTTAATAATTATTATTTTAAATATTAGATTATAATTACATTAATGTACTATAATTAATTTTTAATTAATGAACAAGTTAGAAGTAAGTTAATAAATGTCAGTATCTATAGTCTTCTTCCGCTGCGATATTCTGTGATATTGCGAGAGAAAAACAATATTTTGTTTTTAGGTTTGGTGTGTTCCTCCTCACTACCGCCACACCTCTCTTTATTCTCCCTCTTTCTGTTACTTTGGTACTTTCAGTAAGTTTTCCTCTCTCTCTTCGGCAATCATTTATCCACGACTCGGCGGCGTCGGATCAATTTCGGGAAGAAAGAGAGCACCACAGTAAAAGAAAGAAAGAACGTTTGGAGAGGTGTGGTGGTGGTGAGGAGGAACACACCACATCTAAAAAACAAAATACTGTTTCTCTCTCTTAATTTTATTTATATTAACAGATTATATTATGATATCGCAGCGGAAGAAAGCTATAGTCTAAGATCCGAGTATAGAACGACCTTTACCGGGCCGGTTAATGTATGAAAAGTATTTTATATCAAATTAATATGTTAAAAAATATATCGCGAGTGGGTAGGCTGAAAAATTTCAGTCCAGTACCTATTATAAATAATTAAACAAATAATGTACTGGTTTGGTGTGTGTCTTTGTAAATATTTAATTAATCAATTATACTGGACTGAAACTTTTCAGCCAACCCACTCTCAATATATTTTTTAACATATTAAATTTGACAAAAAATATTTTTATTCATTAAACGGGCCCGGTGAAGGTCGTTGTATACTCGGATCTTCTACTACTATGAATAAAAGTATGACTATAACATTTTAACTTACTGCGTACATAAAAGGTACCTACACCTGCAACCTATTTAATATTTAAACATAAATTATAATCAAGATTAGACTTAATTACTATGCTTCTAAGAAAAATGCCTTCTGGCAAAAAGTGTACCTACCTACATGGCTATCACAATACGACTCCGCTCTTGCTGTGTGACGCGTGACGACCAGAAAGCGCGGCTCGTTTTGATCACCTTGCAGCGTTACGGAGGTCACGGAGGTGACATGCGTCGCTCAGCAAGAGCGGAGTCGTATTGCGGTGAGCGAAGCGAACACATCAACTTAGATGGGTATCGTTTTCGGTCAACTGAAACACATAGATTACGAAAAAGATGTCCATTTTGAAATCAAAGATGGCTGACATTATTTAATCGCAAAATTTACACATTGATTTCGATTTAGACAAAATTTAAGACTAGGCTAGGTACGTCCATGGCAACTTAACTAAAAAAATCTCTACTAACACAATAACCGCGAGCTGCTTGCAGCTCGCCCACATAATTATAAAAAAAACTAATTTTTAAATAAAACGTAAAAAAAGAGCTTTTGTGAAAGTATTGCCATTTTCATATTTCCTTTATGTATTGACAGAGAAGTTTAAACACATTAAAAAATCACTTTTTGTGATACTCCTCCATCAATAAAAGATAACAAAACGGAAATACTTTTGAAATAATGTACAAAATATTCGCCAATAATTTAAACAAAAAAAAAATTTTTTTACTAAAAATGACGCTAAATTAAGCGAGATAGAGAGTTGCGCGCTGGTAGCGCAATATTAAGTTATGGCGAGAGGTCCGCGCACGATGTGCATTGTGTATGACTAATATTAATGTTAAACTAATATTTTTAAAAACACTTACTCAATTGTATATTTTATATAAGTATAATATGTAGTCATACAAAATGTACATACTGCGCGGACGTCTCGCCATAACTTAATATTGCGCTTCCAGCGCGCAACGCTCTCCCTCGCTTAATTTAGCGTTATTTTTAATATTCCAGTTACATTTGTGTCTTAGTATTAAAATATAATACAAAAATTTATAAAATATATATTTAGACAGTCGGAAAATTGAGTCAGTTCGCGTCCGCTGTTTAATATAATAATTTTAGAATAAATAGTGACAGTGCAGTGTACCAAGTGAAGACGTAGGTATGTGATTGATCAAACCACTAAGGAACTTTTAATAAAATTATAACTTATAATTTTCATACATTTAATTACCACGTTTTAAAACTAACTACGACACTGTTGAAAGTTTAAAAAGGTCCTTAGAATAAATATTATCAAGAATAAATCACGTCGTGTTAAGGAAAGCCGTGAATTGTATGAGAAAACGCATAAACTCGTGAATAATTCAAGAAAATATTTACCATTTTGAACATCAATTATTTAACTGTCTGGCACAGACACTTCTGGTGCTAAATTAAGTACATAACAGTTGGATATTATTTTCAACAGCATTACTTGTAGAGCATTCATAATGAGCATCATAATAAGTTGATGAGCACAGCCGTGCGATTCTCTAAGCTAAAGCCTTGATAGCTGCGGCTGCCGCAGCGCTGAGAAATGACTCTGTCTCTTTCATATTCATAGAATTGGAAAGAGACAGCAGATCACAGCCATGCGCGCAGCGTCTATGTGTCGCTTAGAGAATCGCATAGCTGTCTATATTCATTAGACTGTGAGGTTGTGGTGGTCGCGGTAGCTAGCGTACAGTGATTTTTTAAGAAATGTCGACGGAAAGAATTAAACAGATGGTATAAGGTCGAGAACAACCATTTTCAACGCAGCGATATTGATCAAATGTGTGGTGTGTATGAAAGAAATGGAAATGTGTTCGAAGTGCTCTTAAGTCAGTCAATAAAGTTTTGCAGATAAAACATGTTACCATTTTGTTTATATTACATCGATCAAGCCCAAGACGGATACAGAAACTTTGTCCTTTGGGATTGCTATGTCAGAAAATGTATAAATTACACGTTGCAAAAACTGCCAAACAGGCAAGCATTCAATAGGATATTCCAAATTGAGAGCCCAAATTATCTTGAAACACGTATCCACAGCCTTGATACCTAATGTTTGGCATTTCTTATACAATATTGTCGACAATCACATACCTGGCTGAAATTTTATTCAGAGTGCCTGCAATTATTATGTATGGCTGAATTGTTAACCTTACATGTAAAAACTTTTCCTGGCGTGTTTGCTGCTGTTCTTGAAGCTTTAGCTCTTCTTCAATATGTAGGATAAAGTTTTTTCTTTATATAAGAAGGTCCAAGTATATGCGGAATTAGCAGAAGAACCGCAAGATTGCTCGTCTCAGGATCTGGGTCTGAAAAATAAAAGTAATCATTTAGTAAGTAATTAAAAAATATCTTCGAAAAAATATTTTATTGTTTTGTATAGTGCATAGTTTTCATATCTGTACTAAAATTATAAAGAGGTAAGATTTGTGTTTTTGAATTAAATAAATAAAATAAATCTTTCCTACAATCACACCAATTATCTAGCCCAAGAGAAGCTTCGAAGAAACTCGTTAAATGGTTACTAGACAACGGATAAACATACTTAAAATACTTAAATACATACTTATTATAGATAGAAAACACCCAGACCCGAGACAATTTAGAAAAACAATAATTTCTGAATTGACCCGACCGGGGATCGAACCCGGGACCTCAGAGATGGTGACACCATGAAAACCGGTGTGCAAACCACCCGACCAAGGAGGTCGTCATGTATGTATGTAACGAATAAACTTAAAAACTACTGAACCAATTTAAAAAATCTTTTACCATTAGAATGCTACATTATCTCTGAGTACATAACATAAGTAATATATTTATTAAAATAAATGTCCACCCGTGTGAAGCCGGGATGGACCGCTAGTTTTAAAATATTTTTTTAAATAAATTACTCACGAATTAAAAAAAAATCATTAAAACCGACTGCGTTTTAAAATATATAGTAGGTAACTGAAAAGTGATAAACAAGCTGTCAATTCTACAATAGAAAATGTAAATGTAAAATGTTTGTAATGTGCATGTATGTATATTTGTAACTCTTTCATGCTAAAACGGCTGGACGGATTTTGATGAATTTGATAAGGAGACAACTTAAACGTGTTGGATTAACACAGTGTAGGCTACTTTTATGCCTGGTAAGCTCGATTAACACCGCGGGGCGTAGCTTGTCTAGTAGGTAATTAAATAAAAATTACACAAGAACAACTCACCACGAGCAAGTTGTTTCAACTCTGCCAGGTGTGTGTTCTTTCTTGCGATCTTGTCAAATGCTGCAAGCAACTTTACTTTGAGCAGAGGGAATTTGTCATCGAATGAGGTTTCGTTTCCTGGGTACCATGCATGGAAGTCGGCAATTAGCTGAAACCGAAATTACTGTGATATTAGGAACCTATATTATATTGTATTATATTATATTAAGATTTTTTAGTAAACTATTGTATAATTTTATGTAGGTAATGGCCCTCGTGGATCTTGATTAACTTAATCTTATTTCGTTCGGCCAATTTGGTTTAATGAGGTGACAAACATAAACAGACACAAACTTTAATAATGTGATAAATACATACCAAGGTCTAATACAGGGAAATTCCTGGATGTACGATTCGTTTTCATTTGATAAAATGCGTTTTAGTCGTTCCTTGTTAGTTTTGTCAAATTTTTCTGCACATAAACTGTAATCGTGAACATTGCTTTTTAGCCATTCTATAATTTCCTGTATCTCCTGGTTAGTGTCGTTGTCATTGTCAGCAGCAATCAAGTCATCGAAATGTGTTGTAGACCTCTCGCTAGATGAACTGGTAGATGGTTTCGGTGTTAATACTTTTTCAAGTGAACGACGTGCCCGTGGTTCAAAGACTTTGTTGCGTCGATACTTTGCCTTTAAATTGGTAATGGCATCAAAGAGTCGACCGTGAGCCCGTCCCAATGACCCATTGGGTTTCGTATAATAAATGCTGCTATTCTCTTTGGGAAACACTTTCTCTGTAAGTAAAACAAGTACATAGATAAAAAATGTAGGAAGGTAGGAGTCGCTACGCAATTCTACTATATTTATAGATATATCGAATATATATTAAGAATATACCTACATCGATATTTAAAATGGATTCACTAACTGATTAAAGTTTGCACGGCGATTGAGCTAAAGCTTCGCCCAAGCACTAAAAATATTTGGCTGATACAGGGTCCTTATGAATAGTGTTAATTGATAGATAACTTACATCGAGATATAGGGACATGGATCTGCATGACGACGAGGTGCTTGGTGACGATAATGCCGAAGTTATTGGTGAATTTGTAAGTCCACCAACATTCTCTCCGTACACTTCCACAAGGTTTTCAAGATTGTCATAAATCTGTAAAATAAAAACAAATTATGTTCACAAAAAAAAAGATTCCAAGGCGTGCCCATATTTTTATACATAAATTAAGACCGGGTGTCGCGAAGGCGTTGCATAAAAAATACACTCTAATTTGTTTTCACTAACTGACGGCAAACATTGCTATCAAAAAGAGATATAAAGTATTTTTAGGATAAAAATAAACATTAATTTTTGTATGGAGCTGGATTTCTGTTGTCTAATAAAAAAATAACCTCGAAACCTTATTTTTTTGGAATTTTTTTAATCTCTTTTTGATAGCAATGTTTTCCGTCAGATTGTGAAAAAAAGTTAATTTTGCTTAAAATTTTTTGTAAGTCCTGCACCCCTTTTTGACTTAACCATGCTGTGTGCTTACATCGGAATTTAGTTTGGAAGCCTTCCACTTCTGAAGCGCTCTTCTAAATTTGGCTTGAGGGCCAATAGCTGGTAATAGCTGGTAGTAGCACCCGGATTTGCTGATCATCGAGCAAAGACAGCGCCTCTATGTCAACTTCATGTTCTTGAATAACAAACATTTATAATTAATTACAGTCTTGCATACAGAATAATACATATATACAGGCAGCGGCACCCACAGCAATCTCAACACAAATTTTCATAAGTAAAATTTATTAGTAAGTAGTTATTAGTAATATTACATTTTACCTCATGCCCAATTTACACGTATTAAGTAGTTTAGTGGTTAACTAAATTTTAACTAAATTTTAAGTGACTTAAATTTAAGTGTGTGTCCATACATATTTAAGTAGTTAAGCTCTTTAGTTCACTCAAGAAGGACGATCAACAACGTAATGAAGTCGTAAATTCTGTGCTTAAATAATGGCTCTGTGTGGTCAGCACATTTAGCCAGTGTCAAGTAAGATATTAAAGTGAATATTTTTTTTGCATAAACTAGATGATAATGAAAATGAGTGATTATGAACGTTTAAAAAATTAACCAAACCCAAACCAAACCCCTTCAGACTTAATAAAGAATTAATTACAGTCTTGCATAGAGAATAATACATATATACAGACAGCGGCACCCACAGCAATCTCAACACAGATTTTCATTAGCAAAATTTTTTAGTTATTTTACATTTTACCATATGTCCGATTTACACGTTTTAAGTAGTATTGAGATCTCACACGGATTTCTTGAGAGAATATGAAAAGTGATGTTGCACGGTTTTGTTTTATTTGCCAACACGTTGACACAGCAAGCGGTTAACGTCCCAGAGACGTTTGCAATTTTGCATGTGCCGGGAATCACAAGACTACTGATCAAACTGAATTCAGAAAGCCATTCCGGCTGTGTGAGGCCAGCCTAAATTGTGTCTGTCCAAACATGTCAAGTGACAAGCCCTGCCCACCAACTTAACCGAAAAATAGACAAAATTCTATTTTAGCTCTTTAGTTGTTAACTTAACTTACTTAATACGTCTATATCGGGCATTACGCACTCAACTGACTGTGCAGTAAGCAAGCTCGCAACACAGTCATGTAAACAGTTCAAACCTGTCAAGCTACTGACTGCACAGTGCACGAGTACTTACAATCCGCGTCACGAAAGATGAGACCTGACGGATCACGTGGTTCGACTTGCGCAGAGAAATCGTCTACCTACTGCGCAAGTCAAATTAGTGGTGTCCCAGGTCCCAGGTTTATCCGACTGTGTAGCGTACCTACATGTAGGTACAAGTATAAACTAGCCATGCCATTCTAACCTAGACATAACAAACGCCACAGAGGTGCAATGGAACCAAGCAAACCCATTCCCAACTTAAAGGAAGATTCATATTATGGCAGATTCACACATCCATAAGTAAGTAAGTAAAACTTACTTACTTACTTATGGATGTGTGAATCGGCCATAATACCGTGTCCACGGGGGACACATTTAGGATAATCTGAATCTCCACAATGTGAAAAATAACACAAGAAGCTTTCCATAATATAGTGTGTAGGTTATTATTATTACCATTAAACTCTCTTAGACGTGAATGAATGGACTCCAACAAGTTAAGTCATCTCTGTAACATAAAATCTTATTAAATTTGGCCATAATATTGGTAGGAACGTACGCTGCAAAGTACCTACTTACCAGTCACTTACCAATAAATTGGTCGAGATATTTCTCAAAGCCCCACTCTTTAAATAAAAGTTCCATGGTTCCTTTTCACACGTGGTACACTGCTTTGTCACTATTTAATTTTTTTCGCGAATTGCGACTATATTTTACAGCGGGCGCGAACTGACTGGCTTCAGATTGTGGCGCGTGCGAGCTAGGGATGCCCGATCTTAATCGATTCACGGCAATACAATCTGCCGATTTTTTTTATCGATTCAACAGGAACGATCTTTGCTCAGATCGAATCGTATGCTTGGAAGATCGTATGAAAAAATCGTATCAATCAAATACAAAAATAATGCAAACTACACGATACTTATGATCTTTGGCAACACTAACACTTCAGCGGAGACGATGTATCTACAACGGTTACGTATCATAAATTCGAAATTTGCCTGTACGAATTTTTTTGGCCGAAAACGTTTTGTAATTTTTTGTTTTCCATAACATCTTCCAAAAGAAAAAAAGTAGTTTTGATAATCGGCTAATAGTTTTTCTGGAAAATTAAACGTTTGTATGATAAGTTTATGGATTAACAAAATTATGTAAAATCTGGTATTTAAAACTTCCTCATACCGTTCTCGAACAATTGTAATTCGTACAGGAAAGTTTCGAATTTAGGATCTACAACAAAGTAAGATTACCTACACCTATTTGTTGAAATAGTCTCGAGTTACGTACATAAGTAAGACTGCCGTGAGTATGAAATGAAATGAAGATAGACCTGAATTAATATTTGTTTATTTTATACCGCCGCAAGAACATCATAGGTAATTTTGTTCATTGTAGATAGTACTACGATTGAATACGGAGTGTTTTAATTTGTAAGCGTGACATGTCAACAATGTCATATTCATATTCATATCCATTTATTCCACTTAAATTTGTAACAAAAAGTACAATAACATACAGAAATATGTTTGTGTTAGAAAGGTGTTATGCTAGTCACAAATTTACTTTTTCAAGGCATTGGGAAAACATGGTTAGATAATTTAATTATTAAATTAATAAATTTCGTTTTAAGACTGATTTATAAGTAATGTTAAAGGTGGCACAAGCTCATCTACGCAATAAACTATCAGTGATCCTGGGATTTCGTCATGTACACAAGTGTTATTGCGTTTTATTTTTAATATAAATCGTAATGACATCGAAACTCGAGACGAGGTGAGTAGGTACATCACTAATTAACGATGCAACGTGCGGCCGCGGTTAGACAGTTATTTTAAATGTTTTGCTATGCTATGATTCTAATGTTTTAAACAGTTATGGCGGAAGGCCATAAAAATACCTTTCTTTTGTTTAGGTACTTTAGTTAAGCAGAGATGCAAAATTGCTCTTGTTACCTACCTAAAAGAAACAGTAGGGTCTGGTACCTCAATGGGTCTGATATAACTTACCCAAAATGCCAAATATGTACCTACCTACTAACCTAGCGGAGTCTGATAAATCTGGAGTACCTAGATGCATCGGGTAGGTAGGTAATATCAGTGCTCCGTCACTCGCGCTCAGATTTGGGTTAGGTAATTATACTTAATAGTTTTAATTTCACACATAAGTTAGCAAGATGTAGCAAGTAGGTACCTACTTACTAGAGTATTGACTTCAATGATTTTATTGTTTTATGAGCTAGTTCGAGACACTTTTTTTTCTCTTGGGCACCGACAGAAACGATAGAACTGATAGAAATAGTTTTTCGGGTGTATAAATTTGTTGTGGTAGGTAGGTAGGTTGTACTTTCCCATTCGGCACAATACACGACTTGTAGAAAGATTAATTCTCCAGTTTCATAAAGCTTAACACTTAGAACGCGCCGCCACTACACAATAGAAATTCTTTTCATTGTACACTTGATCAGTGCGCTGCCGCAGTTGAAAGGTTAAAACAACAATATTCATATGACTTCGTCGTCAAACTTACTACTTATACTTAACTATGTAGGTGTGACGGAGTCATGTCAATGGAGCCATGACGTTGATGAGCGTTTTCAAACTTTAAAATTAGATTTTATACCAATTACCTACTGGAAGAAATATTAGTACTTAACATTCGATTTATTATTTATCAGCCAATACGTAAGAATTATTTCCCAATAGTAGGTAATCAAATAGCCTATTGGCTAAGTAGGTAACTACGTAGTACCTACCTAGCACAAATCGAAAACTCATCAATCATGATGTAGGTATGTTATACAGCTTTAACATGAGCCCACAACAGCAAATTGTTATGAATATTTTAGAGGTAACAACATCACGCGTGAACGGCTGGACCTTTATTACTTTGTTGTTTGTTATTGTCAGGAGAAGGTTCTTATTAAAGAAATTTTTTTTTTCTTTTTAAATTCTAATTCTATATTCATAATTAAATTAATTAATTAACAGGACAACGTCTGTAGGGTCAGCTAGTTATTTATAAATTTTATATCACATAGGTACAAGCTTTTATTTAACTAGCATGTATATTTGTTCGGGTGAAATCTTGCAACTCAATTTTGAAGCAGATTATCTTCAACCGATTGAGCTGAAATTTTGCATACCTGTGAAAGTCGCCTGACAATGCAATTATGATGACATGGTGGTGATCTGGATGATGGTACTGGAAGGTGGCCATAATAACTTCGCAATGAAAGAACACAACCTCATCGAGTTTGGGCTCGTTTGAATCGTCTTGACGAATAGTTTGTCTTTCAATGGTAACCAGGGTCTGATGATGGAGCTGGAAGGTGGTCATAGGAACTCTGTAATGAAACGACGCAACCCCATCGAGTTTCGGCTCGTTTCATTCGTCTTGACGAGTACTTTGTTTTCAAACTTTTACAGGGTCTGATCTGATGATGGAGCTGGAAGGTGGTCATAGGAACTCAGTAAAGAATCGACGCAACCCCATCGAGTCTAAGCTAGTTTGATTCGTATTGACGAGTACTTTGGTGCTAGATGGTAACCAGAGTCTGATAATGGAGCTGGAAGATGGCCGTAGGAACTCAGTAATTAAACGACATAACCCCATCGAGTATGGGCTCGTTTGATTCGTCTTGACGAGTACTTTGGTGCTAGATGGTAACCAGAGTCTGATGTAAGGTGGCCATAGAAACTCAATAAGTAATTAAACGACATAACCCCATCGAGTATGGGCTCGTTTGATTCGTCTTGACGAGTACTTTGGTGCTAGATGGTAACCAGGATCTGATGATGGAGCTGCAAGGTGGCCATAGAAACTCAGTAATTAAGCGACACGACCGCGTCGAGATTGATTTGTCTTAATGGGTAGACCGTTTTTGATAGGTGGCGAGTGGTGGTGGTTTGGTGGACGTAAATAAATTCTGTATACCTACCTACACGTTCAATGAGTTGAACAGATGAAAAACGTGTCCAGGGATGACTAAAAAGTAAAAAAAAGTAAAAACCTTTCTTTTATTTGTATGCGCTAAAAAGAAAAAAAAACTTTTACTATTCACTTGAAACGTCATTATACAATTTATATTACTTATATAAAAGGCTAAGTAAATACGAGAACATACTTAAATCTCGCGACGACCTTTTATATCGTATAAATTGTATTGTAATTACACAATTTTCACGTGTTTTCCTTTTAGCACATCTAAATAAAAGCTTGTTTTTTAAAAATATGTAAAAATAAATTAAGTTTTTTAGGTAATATTTGCCCAAAACCAAACACGCTTATATCAGATGGAAAAGAGAATCCTATCTATTGTGATTTTAAACTAAACTGTTTAATTCCTTACAGTATGCTACAGAAACTGTTCAGAAGCAGTAAAAATAACTGCTTCGATATTAGTAATACTTAAAAGAAACTGCTTGTATCAGTAAACGCTACATGTTCAAACAGTTGATATTAACTGTTTAGTTCCTTACGTGTGCTACAGAGACAGTTCAGAAGCATTAAAAATAACTGCTACGATATCAGTACAGCCTAAACACGGCAATACTTAAAAGAAACTGCTTGTATCAGTAAACGTTACGTAATCGAACACTTATTTTTAACTATTTAGCTCCTTACCGCGTGCTACAAAAACTGTTTAGAAGCATTAAAAATATCTGCTTCGATATCAGTAATACTTTAAAGAAACTGCTTGTATCAGTAAACGTTACATGTTCAAACAGTTTATATTAACTGTATATTTCCTTACAGTATGCTACAGAAACTTTCCAGAAGCAGTCAAAATAACTGCTACGATATCAGTACAGCCTAAACACGGCAATACTTAAAAGAAACTGCTTGTATCAGTAAACTTTACATGTTCTAACAAATAATTTTAACTATTTAGCTAAGGAGCTAAATAGTTAAAATTAACTGTTTGAACATGTTAAAAAAAACTGCTTGTATCAGTAAACGTTACATATTCAAACAGTTGATATTAACTGTTTAGTTCCTTATAGTATGCTACAGAAACTGTTCAGAAGCAGTAAAAATAACTGCTACGATATCAGTAAAGCCTAAACACGGCAATACTTAAAAGAAAATGCTTATATTAGTAAACGTTACATGTTTAAACAATTAATTTAAGCTATTTAGCTCCTTACTGTATGCTTCAGAATCTGTTTTGAAGCAGTAAAAATAACTGTTTTGATATCAGTAATACTTAAAAGAAACTGCTTGTATCAGTTAACTTTACAAGTTTAAACAGTTGATATTAAATGTTTATATCCTTACAGTATGCTACAGAAACTGTTCAAAAGCAGTGACATTAACTGCTTCGATATCATTAAAGCTTAAACACGGCAATACTTAAAAGAAACTGCTTGTATCAGTAAACGTTACATGTTAAAACAGTTAATTTTAACTATTTAGCTTCTTACCGCATGCTACAAAAACTGTTCAAAATCATTCAAAATAACTGCTTCGATATCAGTAATACTTCAAAGAAACTGCATGTATCAGTAAACGTTACATGTTTAAACAGTTGATATTAACTGATTATTTCCTTACAGTATGCTACGGAAACTGTTCAGGAGCAGTAAAAATAACTGCTTCGATATCAGTACAGCTTAAACAAAGCAATACTTAAAAGAAACTGCGTGCATCAGTAAACTTTACGTGTTCAAACAGTTAGTTTTAGCTATTTAGCTCCTTACTGTGTGCTACGGAAACTGTTCAGCAGCAGTAAAAATAACTGCTTTGATATCAGTAATACTTAAAAAAACTGCTTGTAACAGTAAACGTTACATGTTCAAACAGTTGATATTAACTATTTAGTTCCTTACAGTACGCTACAGAAACTGTTTAGAAGCAGTTTAAATAACTGCTACGATATCAGTAAAGATTAAACACGGCAACCCTTAAAAGAAACTGCTTGTATCAGTAAACGTTACAGGTTCAAACAGTTAATTTTAATTATTTAGCTCTTTACCGCGTGCTACAGAAACTGTTCAGAAGCAGTTAAAATAACTGCTTTGACATCAGTAATACTTAAAAGAAACTGCTTGTATCAGTTAACTTTACATGTTTAAACAGTTGATATTAAATGTTTATATCGTTACAAAATGCTACAGAAACTGTTCAGAAGCAGTAAAAATAACTGCATCGATATCATTAAAGCTTAAACACGGCAATACTTAAAAGAAACTGCTTGTATCAGTAAATGTTACATGTTAAAACAGTTGATATTAACTGTTTAGTTCCTTACAGTACGTTACAGAAACTGTTCAGAAGCAGTATAAATAACTGCTACGATATCAGTACAGCCTAAACACGGCAATACTTAAAACAAACTGCTTGTATTAGCAAACGTTACATGTTTAAACAATTAATTTAAGCTATTTAGCTCCTTACTGTATGCTTCAGAATCTGTTCTGAAGCAGTAAAAATAACTGATTTGATATCAGTAATACTTAAAATAAACTGCTTGTATCAATAACATTACCTGTTTAAACAGTTGATATTAACTGTTAAGTTCCTTACAGTACGCTACAGAAACTGTTTAGAAGCAGTTTAAATAACTGCTACGATATCTGTAAAGATTAAACACGGCAACACTTAAAAGAAACTGCTTGTATCAGTAAACGTTACAGGTTCAAACAGTAAATTTTAACTATTTAGCTCTTTACCGCATGCTACAAAAACTGTTCAAAAGCATTCAAAATAACTGCTTCGATATCAGTAATACTTAAAAGAAACTGCATGTATCAGTAAACGTTACATGTTTAAACAGTTGATATTAACTGATTATTTCCTTACAGTATGCCACGGAAACTGTTCAGGAGCAGTAAAAATAACTGCTTCGATATCAGTACAGCCTAAACAAAGCAATACTTAAAAGAAATTGCTTGCATCAGTAAACTTTACGTGTTCAAACAGTTAGTTTTAGCTATTTAGCTCCTTACTGTATGCTACGGAAACTGTTCAGCAGCAGTAAAAATAACTGCTTTGACATCAGTAATACTTAAAAAAAACTGCTTGTAACAGTAAACGTAACATGTTCAAACAGTTGATATTAACTATTTAGTTCCTTACAGTACGCTACAGAAACTGTTTAGAAGCAGTTTAAATAACTGCTACGATATCAGTAAAGATTAAACACGGCAACACTTATAAGAAACTGCTTGTATCAGTAAACGTTACAGGTTCAAACAGTTAATTTTAACTATTTAGCTCTTTACCGCATTTTACAAAAACTGTTCGAAAGCAGTAAAAATAACTGTTTTGATATCAGTAATACTTAAAAGAAACTGCTTGTATCAGTAAACGTTACATGTTCAAACAGTTGATATTAACTGTTTAGTTCCTTACAGTACGTTACAGAAACTGTTCAGAAGCAGTATAAATAACTGCTACGATATCAGTACAGCCTAAACACGGCAATACTTAAAACAAACTGCTTGTATTAGTAAACGTTACATGTTCAACAATTGATTTAAGCTATTTAGCTCCCTACTGTATGCTACAGAAACTGTTCAGAAGCAGTAAAAATAACTGCTTTGATTTCAGTAATACTTTTAAAAAAAAGGCTTGTATCAGTGCACGTTTCATGTTTAAACAGTTGATATTAACTGTTTATTTCCTTACAGTATGCTAAAGAAACTGTTCAAAAGCAGTTTAAATAACTGCTTTGATATCAAAAAAGCCCGAACATCGCAATACTTGAAAGAAACTGCTTGTATCAGTAAACGTTACATGTTCAAACAGTTGATTTTTACTGTTTAGCTTCTAACAGTTTGCCACAAAAACTGTTTAGAAGCAGTAAAAGTAACTGCTACAATATCAGTAAAGTCTGAACACAGCAAGACTTGAAAGAAACTGCTTGTATCAGTAAACGTTATTGTAAAAACAGTTGTTATTTACTGTTTAGCTCCTAACTGTATGCTACAGAAACTGTTCAGAAACAGTAAAAGTAACTGCTACGATATCAATAAAGCTCATGAACTCGGCAATACTAAAAAAACTGTTTGTTTTAGTAAACGTTAATGTTCAAACAATTGAAATTACTGTTTCACTCATTACTGTATGCTACAATAACTGTTTAGAAGTCAGTAAGAATAACTGCTGCGATATCAGTAAAGCTCTGAAAAGGGCAATACTTAAAAGTAACTGTTTGTTTCAGTGAACTTTAATGTTCATACAATTGAAATAACTGTTTAGCTCTTTACTGGATATGCCCATTTAAGAGTACTGTCAGTAATCAATTATGTCAACATAAAAATAAGTTTACTTAACCGTTTTTTTTTTTACTGTACATCAACAGTTAAAAGTCCCGTTTTATTTTTTTCAGTGTACAGACTGGATGCTAGAGCCATTACCCATCCCACTGCAAAGCAGATACTGCCCTCCCTTACTCCACTATGTCACTATCCTTAGAATTCAGGTCACACCAATATTATTAACACTCGAAAATTTCTCGCATCCAAATACTCCGGTATTTCAATAAAGGTAGTGGCTCAGTTTGAATGTAATACGCGGTCTCGCATTTGTCCACGATCCACGACCAAACTAACTGAATTGAAATATCGACATACTCAATTGCGAATTTCTAATCGTTACACCAAACGCTTGTGATCTGTGATGTTTTTCTCAATTTCTGTTACTATTTTACTAACTTTTGCACGTGTTAATTTTTCGCGGGGCCTTTATTAACCGTCTCCGAGGCCTCTTTACCACAATGACGACCTCCGTGGTCGAGTGGTTAGCGCGCCGGGTCTGGCGTCGCGCCATCTCTGAGGTCCCGGGTTCAATTCCCGGTCGGGTTAGTATAGAGAAAAGCAGTTT
The DNA here is from genome assembly GCA_963921215.1 of Scoparia ambigualis. Classification (NCBI taxonomy): domain Eukaryota; kingdom Metazoa; phylum Arthropoda; class Insecta; order Lepidoptera; family Crambidae; genus Scoparia; species Scoparia ambigualis. The sequence goes on along the minus strand of OY992520.1, from coordinate 2,854,713 downwards.
TTCTAAATTGATTTAGGGTCTGGGTGTTTTTTCTATGTTTATGTATATTTGTCCGTTATCTTACCATATTTGCGAGTTTCAAAAGAATGCTCATCTTAGTCTAGATACTTTATTGGTGTGAGCGTAAACAAATTTAATAAAAAATAATCTTCAACATCGGTTTAGCGGTTTAAACATGAGAGCGTAACCAAGTAAACAAACTTACTTTCCTATTTATTATATTAGTTAGGATTTAGGATAGACTTTTATAAGGTAGGAACAACGCTGTCGGTAGCAGGTTGGCTGAGATGTTAGCCGTCTCAAAATTAATTTGTGTCATGCTGCCGTTAGCAGTGCGTTCCGTTTTGCCATCTTATTTATTATCAAAATTTTATTCGTAATAAGAACAGTTGATTAATTTACTGCTTCTGAAAAAAAGAATCAGCTTGCGGGTCACTACCTAGTAATATTATTCTGTGCCACTACTCAGAAAATGAGTTAATGCCAAAAGATTTTTTTATGTTTTAAAAATTAAAAGAGTTTAACAACAATAAACATACTATATACATAAACAACTAGGTTTAGTTTTAGAATGTCGAACATTAAACAATACTTTTAACATTATCGTCCGTACTAACTTTCAGTTCTATAAGTCAAGTAATGAAGTTTGTATCATCAAAGCAAAGAGATGTGGCTAATAAACCGAAAGCCAGAAGCCGAAAGTCTGCAAGTTGGGTCTGATCATCAGAAGTAGAATTTTATGGCCGCTCTACGCTCTCTCGATATTCTTTGTTATAAAACAGTAATAGAGCAATAAAAGTTTAACGACACAGGTCGCGGTTGCCTTTCGATATAGTTTACTTTAGGATTCCATCTTGAGAAGTCGATTTTCTTTAAGAGAAATGATGTTGCTGTTTTATTCCTTTTATTATTTAATAGAGGGAGGTATGTTACGCCAACTTTAGACATGGACACTGTTTATACACTGTATAGTATAACAATAAATGGTGTTCAAAGTGTAGTAATGTGTATAGTGTGGTAGCTCATTATACATAATTATCAAGAACTGTTTTATATTTTTACAGTGAGTGCATAATGAGGATTAAAATAACACATTAATGGCAAAACTAACTTTGTCATAGGCATAACCAAAGTACCTAATATTATTTATTAAAAAGTATAATTGAATTTTAACCGTATCGCGTAACGGTGAAAGAATACTACCATCCCCCTCTTCCTTTGGGTGTCGTAAAAGGCGACTCACGGAATAAAGACTGCACATACATTCATCAGCTTAGAGCGGCGATGGGCTTACCACCTATCATGCTGAGTTCACCTGTGCTGTCACTATTTGGTGAAAAGTGGACTATGGCACAGGACTGCTTTTGCGGTCCTCATTGCCTAGTCTCTGACTAACCCGGGGATAATGGTCATGATTATATGTATGTATGTATGTATAATTTAATTTTTCAGCTTATAAGCGGCTTCTCATCCCGTCTATCAGTCATAATAATAATGTTATGAAAGAACTAGGCTTCAAAATAATTGGATCTGAAACTGCAATACTTTTTAAGATATTGGCCATTACTTGTGCTGGTATTGCGTTGTCTGAGTTGCGAAATTATTATTTTTAAACTCACTGAACGCAGACTTGTTAAATGTCTTAATTAGTAGTTTACAATTAAAAGCACTAGACTCAAAGAAAAGACTGTTCTAGTTCGTAAAGTTCGGTCGTTGTGTATCAGCTGCTAATTTGGAGACTTGGTATTGAAAGTGTTTCAGTCTCGTTCTAAAAGTTATTAAGTAATACATAATAATTTACCTATTTCAATTGGAGCGACTATTAAGCCACGTGTCACTTTCTTGACACATTGAATGATGTGTGTACCACAGCAAAACTTAACTCCTGCTGAAGTACAGCAATAAAAACCTAATTTCGTTAACTAACTCAACGTTTTACTGTCTTTACTTCGCTGATTTACTTCTTTGGCCCAATATTATTTATGTTTTCTAAGTTTTACCATATAAACAAAAGCACATCGGGAGATCGGAACATAACCTACCACGCTGGCCCCATACGGTTTGCTGGCTAAAATAACTTTTAATGTTTAAGTGAAAGTAACATGATACGTTCGTATTTTCCGTTTCATCTAATGTGCCTGCCTTAATCACAAAGTATAATATAGTTGTATCACCATCGCTAAGGCTGTGTTGCTACTTAATCGCATGTTTAATTCAAACCGTTTGACACTAGAGTGTTGTCTGATAATAACATTATTTAACATATGATGCGTTGCAACTTGCCCAAACGCAACCTTCACATCGTAACTTGCAAATTGGTCGATTCCTCAGTCATTTCGAATGTAAATTGCCAATTTGGGCAACACGACGATTTTCGGAATAACCGGTGTTATGGATAATTTATTCAACTGATCAATATTCAATAGATCGGAAATCGGAGGGCCTATTCTGTGCACGATAAGTTTCCTTTATAGTGATTAGGGCTTAATAAAGTTCGTTTGTTGGTGGGCTGCATGAAGAACACTTAATGTTGATTGGAGATCGGAAGGGGGATACTTATTGCGAATCGCGGGGTAGGGTGACTTTCTATTGAATAATATTACGTTTCTTGAAAATAAATTAGAAGAGGCACTACGCTTCCACGGAGTGCTCTTCTAGTAGCGTACTGGGGCCCCTCCTCTGGAACTTAGGTTTCAACTGGTTGTTGAGGGGGGTCTTTCTTGCTCGGGGCCGATGTAATATGCTACGCAGATGACACTTTGATCACGGCCCGGGGGGAGTTGGCGAAGAGGCGGCGAGACTGGCAACCGTTATAACATCCCTGGTGGTGGACAAAATACGGATGTTGTGGCTCGAGGTCGCCATCGGCAAAACTCAGGCGCACATTTTCCAGGCCTCATCGAAGACCTGGGCCAGGAAACTTTATCAAAATTAACGGACTTATGTCCATCCTATTACCCAGGCGAAGGCCCCGATGAAATATCTGGGTCTCATCCTGGATGAGCGTTGGCGATTCGAGGAGCACTTTGTTGAACTCTCTCCGCGTCTTGTCAGTGCGGCAACTGTATTTGGGCGCAATATGCTGAATTACGACGAGTCAAGGCGTTTGGTCCACCGACATTCATGTCGGTGACTCGCCGGCTTTACAGAATTCGGAGTCTGCTGTCCGCGGTCCCTCCCGAACCACCCTGACGACAAGTGATGGGATGGTTCAAGAAGTTTTAGTGGGTATGGTCCCCCATCACTCGAGTTCCTGCCGAGGATCTAGACAGGGAGACGAGCGCTGGGGGGAGCAGGCCCAGGCCCGCTGTGTATTCGTATAAAGAATTTCTCCTTGTTTAAAAAAAAAAGGTTTCGTTAGTAACTACGTTTGGTTGTTAGCCCATTGTCTGCGGCAAAGACTCCTAGAGGCTGCTAACAATTGAATTTCTATTATGTATGGGATTACGACAGCGGAGCTCATAAAAGATATTGCCCTAAGTTCGCCTTCCGTTTAACAATGAGGTGAGTATGTTTCAAAGTCAGTCGCATTAACAACAATGTTGATAGAATGCTGGTTTCGTGATAGTTAAAGGAGAAGTTAACATGTTATAGTCCTGTTTAACCCTCCAGAAAGCTAATAGGCTTGTACTATTATAGCGGATTCAGTAGCTTAGCACGTGGCTATAGTTATCAAACATCACTATCATGAACTACTACTAGGTCCCTAATCGGAAGAATGAGCTGTATTTTCCCATGACCAAAAACTAGTACCTATATCAATTTCGGGACTTTCTTACTCTTCTGCGTTTTTAATTTGTCGGTGGCTTAACGAATATATGCTCAGTTTGAATGCGAAAAGTGTAGTGTTTCGACACCTTGACTCCTTTAGACTGAAGTGATCCAATATGCCTAACATAGTCAAACATAATTTCGCATATTTAATATAACGCCGTGTGGAATAGTGGCTCATTTAAAGAATACTTACAACCCCTCTTTTTCCCTTGAGTGTCGGAAAAGGCGACTAACAGACTAAATACTGCGCATACTCATTACCTATCACGCTGAGCACTTATGCAGTAAGTTGTAATTTGGTGAAACGTGGACTATAGCAGCCTGTCTCTGACTAACCCTTTAGGGATAATAGTCGTGAATTTATGTACAATGGCGGACTCCGTCGCTTTACCAGTCTAAAGGTCAAAATCCCTTGCACACCGCGTCGTCTATTTGGCACGGGCACGTACCCGGGCGTTCGGTGCGCTTCATACGAAAGTCGCTTCAAAGTGGTAAAGCGACGGTGACCCCGGCAGTACGTATAAATATACCGACGTGAAGAGGGGCCTTCACGTCGGTGGACGCATCCGCAGACGTCGTCTAAAAAACCTTTTAAAAAAAAAAAGCTTTTATTTAAATGCGCTAAAAGGAAAAAAATAAACTTTTACTTCAAAACTTTTACTTTCAACAGTTTTTAACGTCATTAAACAGTTTAATAAGATATAAAAGGCTGTCGTGAGATTTACTATATGTATAAGTAAGTATTTGTAAATAAACAAGTAAATTACTTAAATAACTTGATGTGATTGATTTTAACTATTAAAATTGCGAGTGCGAGCGCGAGTTGCGTCTGTCCAGAATGAACATAGACTGATCGACCGGGACAGCTCGTGGAAATTCATCTGCGGAAATTCATATGCCAATGTCCGCGGACGCATATGCCGACGTCATGAGGCGCCTTTAAGAGTTAGATCCATATCTAAAGTATATGCACTCAACACGTTGAAATGCAAAGTGTACTTACATGTTAAAGTTCATGTAATCTAAAGACAGTATCCAATAAAAAAAATACTTACTAAATGTAGACAAGTGACCAAATAAAAACGAGGATTGGTAAGCAAGCGTCTATTTTTTTACTAGCTTTTGCCCGCGACTTCGTACTTCATGGTCTACATTATATCCCACAGGAACCTTTGTCCAAGACAAGTAAAATATATTTTTAGACGATTCAAAAATGCTTACTTTTTTTAGTTTACTTGAAGAAAGACATTATGAATTAATTTCATTAGAACTCATCTAACTAAATAAATTGCTACATCGTGTGAAATAGATCACGGGCATAGTCATAAACAATATTTCACAGCGAAAACACCGTTTAATAAAAAATTATTAGGCATTTATTAGGCATTAACAGAACCAGTATTTTTTGGACATATCAACAAATTATCATTGAGATGGTTGAATTGTTTATTGCTATCGTCTTTAGAACAGTTTTATAATAGCTATAAAGTGATAAGTCTTATTATGTAGATAAACAAATAGATATAATACTGCCTCTTTTAATGATTTCGTTTAGACTCGGTAGCTGTAGTTTTTAATATATTAATACTACTTTCTGTATAGCAAAAAGCTATATTGTGTATGTAGCTTTTTACTATACCTACAGAAATTTTATTCTGTTGGTACTTACGACCGAGCATAAAAACGACAGACATACGAACGACAATATTTGATTGTGCTGATTTTATATTATTGTTAGATTATTATGTTTAGGGTGATGTTATGCCGATACCAATCAACATCAACAGTCGATAATTTGATTTCAAATTCTAAAATTTATTGGCTGTACTTACTTTACTATATAACTTGTGTGATCCTGACATAACTACACTTACATCCCAAATTAATGAAAAAATTTAACAGCTATCAACACAATTAATATTAACGCTGCACGAGGCTTAGCGTTCATCTATAGTTACAACAAAGGAAAAGTGGAATCCCGGCACTGACTGGGTCCTTATTAAATTTTCATGTTTTCTTATAAATAATAGAGCGGCGCCGTCTCCGCGCTCGTGCTTGACCGCGTAATGACTAAAGCTGGTGCTGGGAACGACCTGACTTTGTTATACTTCGATTCAGAGTTTTGCTTACGTTTTTCTTTTTTTTTTTAATTGAAAAGAAGGCAAACGAGCAGGCGGGTCACCTGATGGGACGTTACCAGGTCCATGGACACCAGCAGAAGCAGAAGAGTCGCAGAAGCGTTCCCGACTTTGAGGTTGGAGTAGGAACATTTAGGAAGGAATAGTAATTGTGGAGGGGGGTAGGGGGAGAGATGGGCCTCCGGTATTTTTGCTCACCGGACGAAACACAACAGCAATGATGGCAAACCTACGGACGCGAGTGACTTTAACCCCCAAGAGCGTTGCTTGCCCATATTTCTTAGTTGGCATAAGGCTTGGGCTTAAATATTACTATTTAAAAACGTGAATTTGTCTCAGTGGTCTGTTTTTGACGTTTATACACACGGCATCAGGAGTCTTATCACCTCAGTACCATGTCATACCAATTAATGCGATCATACATTATGTTTTTCTGTTTGTTTTGTCCGAGCGAGGTGATGTGTGTTAAGCTAAGTCTGATTCCGACCGTACTATACGAAAATAACACGAACACGTCAGTACCTATACCTTCTCCATACCTTCCGATTTATAAATCTGTCAGTATACAGTCAGTATACTGACTAAATGCACAAACCTTGTCGTATGTTTTATTTAGGCCAGACAATCAGATAGTACGGGTGTTACTGATTTTTAAAACGATCGACTTTTGGAAGGATGCGTGCGTTGGTTGTATGGAATTCTTACTGTCCTATTCTCTCAGACAAAAAACTTTGTGTTGAGAGACCAAAAACCTTTAAACAATAAAATTGTCTTGTCAAACTCGTATTAGTCTGCATATCGATTCCCTAAAGCCTGATCGTAAGCTCGTCTCACACTTCAAGCCTCACGCTCTGTACAAAAGTGACCTTTGTGACGTCAGTATAGAGTCGAACTTGAAAAATGCGGATTTGATAAGTCGGGCCTGAATCTGCAGTGAGTTATTAAATCCGTAGTATCGAATGAGTGGCGAGTTCATGATCGAGCTTTACAGAATCACTATGCATAGCTATCAGTTGCTATTTCATCAGTTTAGGGCTAAACATTTAATTTAAAACAACATTGATGAGCTGTAATGATAGGCTAAGAACTCTTATTTGAGTTGCATATCTCATTTAATACGGTGAGTGCTAATCGTAGTTAACTGTTAAGTAGCGCCGAAATCATTTATTTATTATTAGAGCAGTTATTAAAACAAATCTAGTTTAAATTAATACTGTTTTAGTTTGTAGTCTCTAGAGCCTTTATAATATTATTCCATATTTTTGTATTTAATATATAAAACCAGTAAGCCAATTCTAGATACTCATCTCTAAGGAATTATTAGTAGTGTGAACAATTTGATAATGTTACTTGCAACTGATTTAAAGCATAGAAAGTATTAAATCGCGTCTTCATCCTTTAATAAGCTGTTTAATTGCTCTCCACTAAATACCTTGATCTTTGTACTTTCTTTAAACATGGACTTACTTATAAACGTTACATAAATTAAGATGTTTTTAAGATTTGACATTTATTTTCTATAGATGTCAAATCTTTAGTAATATTGATATTTAAGTAAAGTTCATAAGTAAGGGGAAGAAAATGAATTAAGATTTGGCTTATTGATTTGAAGGATGTATGAGAGCGCAAATATAAATATCAACTCTCAAATAAGTTCAGTCGTAACAGCTGTTATAGTAAAATGACTTTCTAGATTATTCGCTGTTATTATAATAAAATATAATTATGACACAGTTATTGGAAAGTTGGAACGGCAATTTGTGTAGTCTACACGCCTACATATGCCCACGCACAATATTACAGTATATTTAAACAAAAAAAATATATTCCCTTGTTCTGTCGAAGAAACCAGAAAAGTCGTGACTTCGTAAATTTATGTTAGCTCATAAGGTCTACTGAGGTACAGAATGGGATGGTTTCGTAAAGTTGCTCCATATTTTTGCGAGTAAGCCCCACGCCTGAGTTTTTCCTTCATTTAAATTCTCAATTGCCGTTCTATTCTTTGTAATTCTTATGCGGCGGTATAATATTTAAGTTTTCATTCATAAGCGAACGGGAATCTCGCGTGCCATCGTTTTCGTTCATTGTATTGCGCAAATATAATTTAGATAATACAATTGATTGATCGAACTCATTTTACGAAACGTGAGGAGTTGGCGCGAGTTCAATGTCTTTCAAGGAATAAACATTTTCTATTGCAGTACTTTACCGAAAGTTAAAATAAGTTAGTTTTAGATTTTCGCTGTGAACTTGTTGTATATTTATGTATAAATATATACTATTACGTTTTCCGAGACATGGCGTGTCGAAACATCGAGAGTGGAGTATTACATAACCTGGTTCCCGATAATAATATGTCGTGAGCTACGAATACATTTATATAATACAATACTAGCGGCGTGTCCGCGACGTTGTCCGCGTGATACCACATAGCCCATGATGAATTATTTCATAATAACTCCTTACAAACACATCTAAAAATGAATTAGCAAAATTGGTGCAGCCATTTAGAAGTGATGCCCGAAACACAGAGTACGAAATTACATTTTTGACAATTGATTTTTATTTACATAGGTTATACAATAAATGTCAATCAACTGTACCTACATTGCAAAGTCACATTTTCAATAAAAACGCCTATATTATAATAATATTTAAGCTTTCCAATTTCGTAGAATAATTAAACGCTGAAATACTTACATTTTGCGTAAGCGCCTCCCGTTAGTATCTCTAAACGGAATTTAATTATTCCTCTTTGTTATTAATTTAACTTGACGTTGAAGACGGCACTCGCTATTGATGAAATCTCTTTATTATAAAGACATCTTTTCTCAATATCTATTCGAGAAGAAATGTGAAAATTCCCTAATATTGATAAAGATGAAAGCTGGTTTTGGTGTACAGATAATCTAGTCTGCCTTGGAAAAGTTGCGTAATGTCATTATGTTTGACTGCCTTTGTAAGTGGAAAGATTCCATTAATAGTAACGGTCTTGAGGTGAACGTGAATTTTCCTATTACTTTTCTTATCAAGTTTATTTGATAATAATACCCTTATATAGCCATATATTTTAAAATACGTAATGATATCTTTTACAATTCCATGTAACACTCAATTAGCAAAACATGTGTTTCATGCTTAAATTAATCAAAATATTATTTTTCTTATTTTACGGTGGTAGTATTCTTTAAATTAGACGTATCGGGTAGCGTATCACTAAAATAATATTACCAGCCCCTCTCTTCTCTTGAGTGTCGTAAAAGGCGACTAACAGACTAAACACTGCACATACTTCCAACTGCATAGAGCGGCGATGGGCTTACCACTTGTCACACTGAGTACATGTGCAGTCGCTAATTGGTGAAAAGTAGACTATTTCAGAGAACTGCTTTTGCGGTCCTTATTGCCTAGTCTCTCTTCGGGGATAATAGTCGTGATTATATGTATGTGTCGGAGTAAGCTTTGGATTTGAAATAATAGGCTCTCGAACAGGCGTCTATTTTCACAATGCAACACAATTTATTACAATTAATTATTAAGCAGATAGAGAGAGATTACTTTTAAGGAAACGCGGCAAGTTAGATACATCGACGCAGACCCAAACTCAGAACTGTTCGTGAGCACGCCCGTAACAAGAATGACGGCGGTCATCCCCCGTCGCACCTAATGTCATCTCGAATTGGCAACCCCCACTCATCAGTCATTGCCTTGTCAGCCAGCGACAACTGCCAATGTCATCGCCGCTGTATCGACCTCGGACCAAATATTACATGGACAGAGTCTTACGACGTTGCCGCTTTTACATACGTGTATCAAAGTAAAGTATTTGTATCTCTGTCTGTGTGACTGTAGTGTGATATGAGTAAAAGAGATAGTTAATGTACGTTTGGCAACGACGCACTGTCGGTGTGAGACGTGTCATTTCATGACCGACTACTAGGTCAAAACATTGCTGGATTGTGCGAAATAATAGTGAAATATTAAGAAATCTTAGTGTTAGTGTTATTTGTGTAATATACAATTGACATAATGTCTTGTTCAGCTGTTTATTGTTCGTCAAGAACAACAAAAGGAGGTGTGAAAGACCAGGAATTATCATTTCATACGTTAGTGATTTCTCTTAATATGTATGCTTTACTATGAGTTTTTTAATGATTAAAACGGCAAAGCATTAATTTTTGCTAATTCTAAATCATACTATATCGTACACTATTCATAAGAATCAGGTTTTAAACCTTAATTAAATGTAATTTAAAGGCTTTGTTTTTGGCATAATGATTAGTGATGTACGTATTTGTGTGTCGAAGCTTTATCGATATTACTAATATTCTTTTTATTATTCTTTTTTTAGGTTTCCAAAATGCCCGGAAATAAGACGTAAATGGGTTAAAGCTATTAGACGGGATAACTGAGAGCCCACAAAATATTCAAGGCTCTGTTTCAAACATTTTGAAAAATCTTTTTTTACAGTAAAAATTTTAGCCTTAGTTCAAAATTGAATCTTAATAATATGGGCGGGAATATGAATAGTAAAAAGTATTGCTCTTCACTTTACTACACAAATTATTATTTTTTATTTGTTTGTTATAAATAGAAGGAGGCAAACGAGCAGGCGGGTCACCTGATGGAGAGTAATCTCCGCCGCCCATAGACACCCGCAACACCAGGGGCCCAAGTCTGCTAATTTACGAATGGCATAATTGAATCGTATTTGTATCGCAATTGTATCGCATTGTAATTGTTTGACACATTTGGTATTCTTATATGAGTAAGAGAATACCAAATGTGTCAAACAATTACAATACGATCCAATTGCGATTCAATTATGCCATTCGTAAATTAGCAGACTTGGGCCCCAGAGGAATCGCAGATGCGTTGCCGGCATTTAAGGAAGGAATAGGAATTGTGAGCGGGGGGGGGGGAGGCCTCCGGAACCCTCACTGGCCGAACGAAACACAACAGCACCAAGGGCTATTATTTCACCCCGGATATTAGGGTGTTACCAGACCAATCGATCGATCGTCGATCGACCGCATCGATCGATGGTAGAATGGATAAGTCGACGTCGATCGACAATCGACCGGTAAAATGGATTGGGTGTTAAATCGAGCTGTTTGATTAGAGGCACCGGCCGCTTCACTTTTCTGAGTGGTAGAGCCACGCTGCGTTGCAGCACGCATTGGGCCGGCTCGCCCGGCGTAACACCACCCTCTCTAATATTCGGCGTGAAATAATGGCACTTGGTGCTGTTGTGTTTCGTCCGACTAGTGAGGGTTCCGGAGGCCCCTCCCCCCCCCCCCCTCCTCCCAATTCCTATTCCTTCCTTAAACCTATTCCTCCCCTAAAGGCCGGCAACGCGTCTGCGATTCCTCTGGTTTTGCGGGTGTCCATGGGCGGCGGTGATTACTCTCCATCAGGTGACCCGCCTACTCGTTTGCCTCCCTCTTTTATAAAAAATATATATATATTTCGTGCCCATGGATAATAATCGTAATATTAGATTATGTTTATGTTGATAATAATGAGTGATGACAATATGAACGTTTAAATACTAAATTATATTCCCCCAAACACCTTGGGAAGCACTTTAGATTAAGCAACACCGAAAAAGGGGGGAAGGGGGAGCCAAAGTGTGAAAATGCATAGTATTCAAGATATTTTTATTTTGAGGTTATTTTAGGTTATTTTTAGGAAAAAAAAACAAATATTCTACTAAGTTACCATTACCCCCTCCATCCCCCTCCTCTCTACCTCCCTCAAAACTACTAACCTCGAAATTCATGACAATCGCTACGCAAAAAAAAACAAAAACAAAAACCGCTGCTTAAAATGTCATTTGGATAAAATAAGCGATCGTTGGCTTTAAAAAACGGCCGCATCCAGATTCTTCTGCGTTTGCGTCTCCGTAATAATAGTACGAGCAACATCGTACTGGCCAAGAACAACGAGTCCTTTTCTGAATACATTTCGAAAGAAACTGATGGAATTTAGCCAGGGTTAATCGATCAACGTCGACCGACCGTCGATCGATGGGTTAGACGAACGGTATCCGTTGATTGATTAAAGCTACCACACCTATCGATAAACGTCAACCGACCGTCGTCGATCGATTGGTTAGTCAAACGGTAGGTATCCGTCGATCGATTAAAGCTACCAGACCAGTCGATCAACTTCGATCGACGTTGATCGATGCCGTCGATCGACGATCGATCGATTGGTCGGGTTACACCCTTAGTGAGAGGTTGGTATTTACGCCGGGCGAGCCGGCCCAGCGTGCCCGGCGTGCTGCAACGCAGCGTGGCTCTACCACTCAGTCAGTGTCACTCATTTGCACCAACCAAGGGTCACGTGTAGGGTCTAAACGGTAAACCTACGGACGTGAGTAACTTTAACCCCCAATTATAATAACGAACTAGGTACATACCACATTAAAGTGATTATATCGATATACTAGTCACATCTTTAGTCACGCACACATGTACAGATAGAAAGCTGCACACTAACAAAATACGGACATGCTAAAAATCCAAAGACTCTGTCCATTGTGATATTTGGTCCGAGGTATCGACCTTACCCAAGTGTCTATTAGACACTTGCCGTTTCCGTTTAATTACATCTGACATAGCTCAATAGATGGCGTGATAAGTTGGATGAATAATACTACAGCCTAGAAGTGATGCTGCGACATGTTTGTATTTATGTTCAAGTCTGGGGTTCATGGATGAGTTGTATGTTGACTATCTCAGTTGCATCGATAGTTTATTAAAAAATGTGATATGTCCAAGTACGTCTAACACGATTTTCCATTTGCTATAATCCTGACTCAAATTTTAATATGACAGATCCGTATTAAAATACTCAACAATTTAGCTCGAAGGAGCAACATTCCCTCATTTGCATCAATAATAGTTGAAATTTCTATCAAAAGAAGCCGTAATCGTACGAGTAGGTACAGTTCATTGATCAAAGTAATAAACGGAGGCTTTGTTGGCCACTTCGCAACTTCACTGCGGATGTCGGTTTGATTAAATTTTCATGTTCTAGCTGGTAAGGTTCGCGCAGCCCTAGAAAGGACTTTGCGCTTTAAGTGCTGTTCTGTTATTATTCTTGCCCGTTCTTACTGGCAAACGAGGAAGTGCTTAAATATAAGAGTCGCCTGCTTTTTGTTTGACGACTTTGTCCAGAAGTTTGGTTTCTATTAGACAAAGTTTTATAGGGTAATAGGCATGTAATCCCGCAACTGGGTCATAATAATAAGTGTAAAGAACAACTATTGTTGTGAAAGCAACTTTGAAATCGCGGGAAAAAAATCAGCTGTTCCATACGTTTTGGACGAACGGTATTTTTTTTATTATGGCTCCTCATAGTGACCACGTCTTGCCTGATAGTAAGCAGCCGATGTAGTCCAAAATAAAAAGACCGCTCCTCACCAAGAAATAAGCACGAGAACGTATATGTGCCGTTTCACGCCCCACTTAAAAGATCCGTCACTATAAGAGCTAGGAAAGGGAAACACATGCGCCGGAAAAGAATTCCAAAGCCGAATGGTCTTACAGAGGAACGATTTGACAAATTTTTTGGTACGAGTGCTGATAGTCTTCACAGTATGATGGTGGTTCCTAAGACCAGCACGTGTAGTCTGGGAGAGGAAAGAAGGGAGCGGGATTAGGTCAAAAAGTTCTTCACAACACTCTACGTAGTTATTCCGGTAGTAGAGAGAAGCAATGTCTCTACGCAGCTGGAGGTCCTCAAAAGAGGCTGTAACCTCAGCATCTCCAATAATGCGTACCGCTCGCCTTTGCAGTCTGTTGAGTGCAACGAGGAGGTATTTAGCGGAGCCGTCCCATAGATGGGAACAATACTATATATTCGATCGCACCTGAGTCTTGTTACAGCAAACAGCGCTGCTCGGGAGCTAAAAACCGCCTCACTTTATTGAGAACACCCAGCTTATGGAAGGGAGTTAAAATAACATTCTCGATGTAGCAATTTGGATTTAGTTCTTGACCGATGTCCATGCCAAGAATGCTGAGGTCCACTGAAATGGGTAACGGAGTGTTCTGAAGAGAGGGAAGAACAAGAAACCTTGGACGAGAATGCACAAACCAGGGTTTTGCTGGCATTAAACTCGACCAGGTTTTCAGATCCCCACTTAGAGACGCGATCGAGAGTCAGGTTTAGTTTAGCAACCAGTTCTTGTCTTTTCACCACGATATTGGCTTGCTTTGCCACTGCAAGTACCGCTCATGTAACGTACTGTCATCCGCTTAACAATGAATATTTCCCAAGAACAACATGACATTGATATGCAAAAGAAATAGAGTAGGTGAGAGCACAGAACCCTGCGGCACTCCAGCATTGACTTTCTTGGCTAACAAAGGACACAAATCCTCCGCTGCTCTAAAAAATTTACAACCCAGGCGCACAAACAGGGCGGCGCACCGAAGGTCGGCAACTTGGAAAGAAGGGAACGATGCCACACTCTATCGAAAGCTTTGGCGACATCAAGCCTTACTGCCAGGGATTCGCCATGCTTGTCCGTCGCTTCACCCTATGCGTGAGTAACTTACGCTAGAAGTTCACCCGTTAACAACCACCTCGTCGTTTGGGATTCGCTCCTGCGCAACATCAGTCACTCGGCCGAGGTGGTCAAAAAGGCTGCTTGTGTTAGCATCTGCCGTGTGGGACCGATATAGGCACGCATAGACACGGCAACGGAAGCCAATTTAATTTGTTAGGCACTGTCAATCGAAAAGAGGAAGGAAGGGACGTGAACAAGCTACTACTGTTGCAAATAATTGAACAAAGCGAGATTCTTCCGCTTCAGCATTGGCAGAGCGTTAAAGCTGGTTAAAGTTAAAAAAGCTGGGCGTCTTTAATAGGGTCAAGCGATATTTCATGCCGGGACAGCTTTTAACTCTCTATAAAGCTCAAGTACGATCTTGCATGGAATATTGCAGTCACCTGTGGGACGTCTCAGCGAAATACCAACTAGCTGCACTGGACACGATTCAACGCAGAGCTGAGAGGCTAATTGGCGACAAAGAACTGGTGAAGAGCAAGTTTCATACCCTAGCTCACCGCCGCAAAGTTTCCTGTCTGTCGGTCTTTTACAGACTGTACTTCGGACAGTGTGCTCTGGAGCTGCATGAGTTCATACCGCCATCTCCCTTCTTCCATCGGACATCCAGACGCACTGCGGGTCCTACCCTTTCTTGGTGGACATTCCTAAATGTCGCACAAAGCGCTACTCAACGTCTTTTATACTACGTACAGTAAAGGAGTGGAACTGCCTCTCTGCGTCTGTGTTTCCGAGTACATATAACCCGTCCATCTTCAAAGCAAGAGTAAATAGGCACCTTCTGGGCTAGCTCGCACCATCGTGGATCATGTCTTAGCCCCTGGGCTTGATTGGGATCAAGAGCAAACCTATACCTAGTAGTAAAAAAAAAGTGTTACAACTACAGCCGACACGCCAGACGGAAGTGCTCCCATACCCTCACGGAAGTAGTCGCCCTACCCCACCATTTCCTGTCACCATCCGGCACTACTATCCACCCCGAGATTATGCACGACTTGCTAAGACAGCCTCCCGAGGTGGTTAGCAGCGGTCGGGCCCCTGTACTATGCCGCGGGCCGCGGGCCGCGGGCGGCCAGCGGCACCACCGTTTCTACGGGTCTCCCTGGCCGGCGGCGTGTCGAGTCTCGTCTCTCGATCAATGGTTCCACGGCAGAACTCTTTGGTCCACTGTTTGCAGCAATAGCCGCTCCTCTGGCTTCGGTAGTGCGGCGCTGTTCCCGGAACGCGACCTACGACGAGCACAGATCACTTGGCGGGCGTACACTGCCGCACGGTGGTCGATAACTGGGCGAGCTGGAATCTCCACCAAATGCTCAATTAGCACCACCTAGGGGTCACGTGTAGGGTCACGAGGGTACACACCTGCGGATGCAAACATTGTTAACCCCTATTTGCAGTTTTGTATGGAACAGTAGAGTTTTTTATGCTTTCAATCAAATAATTGTTATTGGCACATAGCGGATGACCCAGTAGCGAGTATGTTTACTTATTATAATACCAAATACCATGTAGGGTAAATATTTCACCATGACAGCTATTAATTGATAACCAATCTGCCTAATGATAGGCAAGATTTGTATGTTGTAACTGTCATACACTCTATTCGTCCACGCTTAAGCTAAAAGGGTAAATAGGAGTAACGTCTATACTAATTTATTTATTTTAATGATAAACCACGATTTCTTACTCGTAAACTGTTCTAAAAACAACTTTATTTAGAAGTTGTTAATGTGTAACTATCATTCTTTGATCAGGGTACACGTATATGCTTAGAAGTGGTTTAAACCTTTACAAATAGTTTTCCTTTGATATCTGCAGTTGCCTTTTGATCTTAAATGATTTCTTAACCCGACGTGAGTGAGCTGAAAAATTGTTACAGGAGGTCTTCAGTTGAGTTTATTTTATTTTACTTATTAACACACAAGTAGGGTAACGGGTACAATGATTGACTCTTTAAGACATTTGCTAAGTTTGACCTCATGTTACACTGTGTATTGACGTATAATTCGCTGCCAAAATATGTAGTACCATTCCGAAAATACCTAAAAACAATTTGGACTCACCACCCTGGTGTTAAGATATATTTTTAAGTATTTTTTGTAATAAACTCCCAAAAGTAGTATTATTGGCCTCCTGAAGCACAATAATTGACCTAGCTACCTGGCAAACAATGACCGGGCCAATCATTGCACACGTGGTGTGCCAATGAATGTAGTGGGTTATGCAATAGTAATGAGAAGCGAAGAAAAAAGTCAAAATGCGATTTTTTAAATTGCATTTTTTAAAATGCATCCTACCCCTAGACTTACACTCACATATATAAAGGTTGATCAGCTGTAAACTGTACATAAGAAAAGCCTGAAAAGGCAATCTGTAAATAAATAGTGGACAACATCACAGACATTGATGTGACTCCGAGATAAGTAGCTAAAGCACTTGTGTTAAGGATATTAGAACCAACGAAGAGACCACAATATTATACTACAATATAAAATAACACCCAGACACAACAAATACATGTGTTCATTACACGAATGTTTGTCCTGGGTGGGGATCGAACCCACGACTCTCGGCGCAGAAGTCCGGGTTACTACCAAATGCTCTATCAGCCCGTCTTAAAGTTAGTGCCCAACCTAACCAAGGTGAAGTAATACTTATTATGAAATACCTAGGAAACAATAAAAATGGATTTGTATTATACCTTTACTATACAAAACAATGAAGAAGATAAGGGTAAACTTATTTAATTTTTGATTGACTGATAAAATAAAAATAAATTCACTTTTTAAGTTAAAACACGCACATCACTACTATGTGTCTTTGGAACCGATATGATGATTGGCCCTGATGGAAAACAATCATTGGCCGCGGTCATTCACTTCAAACGCCCAATGATTAGCCCTGCCAGTTTTTGTTTATAAAATGTTTTTGACAGCTTTTGGACTAATTTTAAAAATAGCATTTATAACTCGACACAAATTAAGTTTAAAATATAATAGAATTAATTTAAAAAAAAAAAATTTTCCTACACTCACACCAATTATCTAGCCCAAGAGAAGCTTCGTTATGAAACTCGTTAAATGGTTACTAGACAACGGATAGATATACTTAAAATACATAAATACATACTTACTGTACATAGAAAACACCCAGACCCGAGACAATTTAGAAAAACAACAATTTCTAAATTGACCAGACCGGGGATCGAACCCGGGACCTCAGAGATGGCGACACCATGAAAACCGGTGCACAAACCACTCGACCAAGGAGAATATTGTGAAACCGTATTTTAATTATTGGCCGTCATGCCATTTAATTACACGTCCATATAACTCTTAAGTACAGTGATTAGCCGTCCAGTATTCCTTTTTTGAGGTTAGATAGCCGGTTATATTTGAGTTAATTAGCACGTAGTCAACCTAACTAAATGAAAAAATCAATTTATTTACTATAACAAATCATAATAAACAAGAAACAAAGCAATAAACTTTAACAGACTTAACAGATTTTGCTAAGAATCCACAGCACATCGACGCGATCGCAACACGCAAACAAAAATACCTCTTTTCTCAGTGTTGCTGCTAATAAAATCATAAAGCTACTACATGGTGTTGCCAATTATGAAATGTAGGTTGTATATTTTAATTTTGTTAGCTTTATTTCTGCTTGTAATTATTAATATTTTGCTATTAAACTCAAAAGGTGAATCATTGGTGGGGGGCCAACAATAGTACTTGTTACTAGATATCTATTTTTGCACTATCAAAAATCCCAGAGCATTAAAACATTTAATTGCTGAATATATATTATTATGATAAACCTTAACTGTGTATCGCAAACCTAAAGAGAAATGTAGAGATAAGCTCACCCTTGTATATGTCCTGTATAACGTGTGTCTTTATGTAATTTATTTGTGCAATAAAGTATTATAATATTGTGTCCAACACATTTAAAATATAAAAAAGTATTTTGAGCTAAACAAAATAATTAGCATCGCAAAATGTTAGTTAATATTTGCTCATTATACAAAAATATTCAGTACCTACATTACTGTTGTGTAATGAAACTGTGATCCAAACCACGACCTTGTCCAAACTAAACGTTTATTACTCCCAGATCCCTCAGGGTTTTTGTTACATAGAGTTTAACTTAAGTACCTATATAATGCCGTGTTTGTGAATTCACCCAGATAACACGATAACAAGTCTCAATTTCTTGCTAACTCATTGAGGGCGCGCACGGCGCTGCGCGATAATTTCCCAACGTAGGTAATCTTAAATTTTAAAATTTTGTTTTAAATAAAATGTAGAAAGAAGCCTTGTTTTTTGTAAATAAAGGTTGCCGTTGTCTGTTATATAAAATATTGATAAAATAACAGATATTTTTAGCACCGATAAATGTAAATAAAACTGGTGAGCGACAGTTGAAAGGTCTTGACCGCCTCTGTGGTCTAGTGGCTAAGCCACCGGTTTTAGACCCAGAGGTCCCGGGTTCGATTCCCAGCGGGGGGTACATCTTTGTGTGCTCGGTTTGGTTAGTGGTAGGGCTGTAAAGTCCGCCTGGCTAGCTACCACCATCTTATCTAAGTCTGTCGCCATAACAACGATGTTTATAGCATTGTTGTGTTCCGACAGTTTGAGATAAGATAGCCAGTTCCTCAGTGGTTGAGGATTCCGGGTGAAGCGTGCTTCCACCTTCGGCCTTATCGTCACTTACCATCAGGTGAGATAAAGGCCAAGCGCTTACCCGTTGTTAATAAAAAAAAAACATCTGCTGCTTAAACGTCTTAACTTGAATTTCTATTTACTTCAACGGCAGCGTATTTAAATTCTATTCATTTATTGCATGTTGTTTCCTAAATGTTTTATTTACATTGTGCTTCATGTAAGTGGATAGGAACAGCAGAGACAGGGCTTTACAATATTAATAATTATTATTATTAAAGAAAATATAGCTAATATAAATATAGTTTGTCTTGATTTATATATGCTAAATATAATACTTTTACTTCGGCGGCGCCACGTCAAAAGGTCTCCTAAGTGGCCTACAGTACAGCTTAGGATAAGCTGAAACGCTGATGTTTCTTGAAGGTCTGAAGGTACTCGAGGTAGGTCTACTTGTATTTTTATTTTATTTATTTAATTTGATTTTCATTTTATTATTTCTTAAAAGTATTATTTTCTTTTAGTTAACACTTAGAGTGTTAAACCAACTTAACACGCCCAGTTAAAACTGTCACATTATCATTTTATAAACTTACTCCACCTTGGACGCCTCAGGAACCATCGTCAATGAAACCACAAAAGCCACGCCTCCGTCGGTTTTATTAGCATAAATTTAACTTGTTTCCCCAACTGAAAAATCGTTTTCATTGAAAATATTCGGAGCGAAACCCAGCTGAAACAAAGGCCGGTCTAAACAAAAGCCTCTACCACTACAATAAAGAGGAGGCTCGGATCTTTGCCTCCTTACCGTTTTTTATTGTTACCCAACCTTTTTCCGTTCATCCACTCTCATTTAATAACCTTTTCTGCAATGTAGCACGTAAAATAGGATTCAACTCGCCGCTTACCAACTTTAGAGGAAAGTGTTGCTTTTTTAAAGCCATTCCTTGCCAATGGGTCTCTATTCGGACGGTTGGAAATGTGTCTCAATTACTTTTAAAAAATTGTCGAAGCTTATTTTGTATTTACCATTGGAGCTTGTGATGGTATTTAATGTGTTGTAAACAAATATTATGTTGATTATTTTGGAAGGGATTGACTAATCAAATGCCATTGTATCCTAAAAATATATAAACATGACCGTATCGTGTAGCGGTAAAAGAATACCCCCTCTCTTCCCTTGGGTGTCGTAAAAGAAGACTAACGGCCTAAAGACTGCACATATCCAACAGCATAGAGCGGCAATGGGCTCACCACCTGTCACGCTGACCACAGTGCAGTCCCTATTTGATGAAAAGTGGACTATTTCAGAGGACTGCTTTTGCTGTCCTCATTGGCACGTCTCTGACTAACCCTTCGGGGATATTTTTAGGATATACTATTTTTTGAAGTATACATAAAATCAATGTAATGTTTTGAACCCGGTTTAAAAACCGATTTAGGTAAGTAATTTACATATTGACACGTGTTTATTTTCATAAACTTCACTTTTTAAACCTTTTTTGGGTTTGTGGTCACATGGAGAAAATTTTTACATGGAAAAAGCTTGTAGCTTTATTGGATTAACTCCTTTTATGCAAAAAGTTGGCATGCCCTAACGGTGAACGTCTGTTATACGTACAAAGCTCGCAGAGTTTTCCAACATCAATAAATAGCACTGATGTTTGTTTTCTAAAGTTTATACAAGTACGTTTTTTTAGCACTGCACACACTGTAAACTTTGTCTGTATCGTTATAATATTATGTATGTTTAAAATAAAAGTATAACTTTTCTCATGAACATCTTTATATACTAGTGCTACAATCTGGTTTTAATAAACAAAGCTATTGGAAGTTAAAATAAGTCTGTATTCCCTGTTCAAAATTTAAGAGCACATTAATCTCGAAGCAGTAAAGGCTAACAACCTCTGATAGTCTCAATCAGTAAATAAAACTGTATTCGTAAATCTGCCAGGGCGTTATAAAGACTACTAACACCTACTAAAGAGAGAATAATTCGGGTGCCCATAAAATAGTACTAAACCTATCCACGTCTTTGCTTTAGGCAACATCGGAGTGTCCGAGCATTAGCGCCCGAAATTTACGCCCCGTTTTATGTGGCACTCGAATTTCAATGAAATGGCTGGTTCCCTTTGCTGAAGTTAGATACGACAGATCCGTCACGGCGATGCGGCAAATTTGGGAAAACTTTTGTTGTAGATTACTATGAGGTACTCAAAAAAGAGTTTATGAAGTAGATGCAATATATTGATACAACTGTTCCAAAATGTAGCAAATACATAAATGAAACAAAGTAGTTGTACTAGTAATACTAGTTGAAAGTAGGACCAGTTAAAATTAAAATAAATATTGAGGAAGCTAATAAAGAAATAACTTATCTATAGATGGAGATTACTATACAAAACAGTTAAATCATTGCAAATAGTAAAATAAGCAATTCTTAATTTGGTTCATAACAACTTTGCTTTTACACTTCTAAATTAAAATCAAAACAAACTCAAACAAATGTATAAAGTTAGACTCATGTGAAAAGGTACCCAAAATGCTGGTGAACAAAAACTATTAACCATTGAGGTCAATAAAAGAGCCGATTTGCTAAACATTTAAATAATAGTCGTGATTATATTATGTATGTACTCGTAAGTAAGTATTAATGTATAAAATTATACTTGTTCTTTTCATAAAAATATTGTTAAAGTTTATTAAAAAAAATATGTATGTGTTATATATTTTTTTCACACACTCACACACTCACACACACTCACCCCCCCCACCACACATACACCCACACACACACCCCAACACACACACTCACTCACACTCACACACGCGCACACATACACACACACTCACACACTCACTCACACTCACATACACACATACATACACACTTTTAGTGATATTTATTTTGTTTAGCTTAGTAGCACAGCTAAATTGTAATAAAATGTTTTTAATCTAAAATATTATGTACACCTAGGAAGAGCGAGGCTTTCCCAACACTACCTGTGTACACCCACACACACACCCCAACACACACACACACACACCCCCACACACTCACTCACACTCACACACGCGCACACATACACACACACTCACTCACACTCACATACACACATACATACACACTTTTAGTGATATTTATTTTGTTTAGCTTAGAAGCACAGCTAAATTGTAATAAAATGTTTTTAATCTAAAATATTATGTACACCTAGGAAGAGCGAGGCTTTCCCAACACAGGTATCGTTTGATTACTTTTTGGGAAGCCCCGGCAACTAATTTGTTATAGATTTTCTGAAATAAAACACATTTTCAATTTTTTAGTTTTCATTTTTTATGAAAATTAATAAAATTATTATTGTTCTCTTCATAAAAATATTTCTTAAGTTTACTAACAAAATATCACTTTAACAAACTAATGGTAGATAACGTTTATACGAGTATAATTGAAGGAAACGTAAGAATCAAGATAACAATAGGTAAGATTCCGTAGACCAATCCGAGTCTGCTTTAGAAATTCATTGGTATAACCACATTTTAGATCCCGAGCGCTGCCGTTTACTCTGTGGCGTTTCAGTTGAAAGGCCCGGTAGTAATAAACGGATTTATCCGCCAAATCCTTTCTGTTTGACTACACGGTCCGTTGGCGACCTTTTTCTTGGAGCATCTTTTTTGAGGGGGCCATAATACAGCGTTATGCTCGATCGTGAAATACTGAGAGACTTTGATTTTAAAGATCCTCCACGTTGCTGGGAATATTGCTGACGTTTTGATGTTTCTCGTTGCTTTGTTTTTTTTGATACTCCTTTTTTATGGAGCATTGTGGTCAGAAAAGTTAGAGTAAACATTTTCTTAGGGAGAAACTTTTTCTTTTAGGAGCGTACATATCGGAAATCATAAAAGAAACTCGCTTGAACGGTGCTTTTAATATTTTTAGTCGTTGAATTTATTGTATTTTTATATTCTGCTGTAATCAGCTAAATTTTTATTTCTTAAAGCTATTTATGACCAGGAAAGCATCCTGTTGTATGTATATGATATCCACTGACGGCGGTGCTCAACCTCCAGTAACTACGAGGACCAATGGCCAGCTTCCCATCATCAGTTAGAGAAAAAAAAATAACAAACTACCTACACTTGTCTCCATTTTCGCTGACGCTCCAAACAGCGAAGTTTATGTGCGACACTAAAAGAAGCTATAAAAATATAGTTGATTAGAGCAAGTGCTTTAGAAAGTGTTAGTAAAATTTCATTAAGTGAAAACGTGACCAGTATTCGAATAGAGTTAAGTTCCAACGTTGTACCCTAGCTCAGGCTCGCTAATACCGAAATCCCTTTTTAAATTAGAATCGCTTTAACTCCCTGCGTAACATGGATTTCCATTGTGTTACGTCGCCATCGTCGATTTATTCGAAGCCGCCGAAAACATTTAGTATTTTTGTGACCCGAAGGTAAATGTAATTCTGTCCGCTGACAACCAGCGCTCCCTCTTCCCGATTGAGATTAAAAAACTTTTCCACCAAAGCCTGTGGCGAGGAAAAAAAATATTAATGAAATTTCTAGAAAGCTACCGATGACCGAAAAGGAAGGAAGTTCATCAAAGTATTCCTCTGTTGTGGATAGGCAATTAAGAAATTCAATTTTCAGTAAGTTTGTACGAGTGTCTGCCGAGCCGATTAATCGGAGTTCAAAAGGACGGGTTTTTGTTTTTGCTGTGTCATCGTGTGTGGAGTGATTTATTCGGGTGGATTTTCTGTTGGTATTTTATCAGATTTGCTTCGGTGGGCCGGTCCAGTTTTTGTGGAGTGCGAAGTAAGAGGAATACGTGGCCTCCACTGGTTTTTGTTCTGTACTGAAGATAAATGCTTTGTGTTGATATTTCCGCTTTGGTGAAATAGTGTTTTGTACGTCTACAAAGCGGGCTATTTCTAGTTTGGCTTAATTTGCCAGGTATTTTTAATCGCAGCGTTGTAGATGGGTTTTCTTTGAGGATTTTCGGACTACCTATGCGTTTACTCTAAAAGGAATTTCTAGTTCTACTAAATTGTTGACCTACTTACAAATCAAAAGCTTTTGCAAGGACAATAAAAATCCTACAAAAAATAGCTGCTTGGGGCGGCTCATTATTAAAAAAATATTACCAACCCATCTCTTTCCTTGAGAGTAAAAGGAGACTAACGGACTAAAACCTGCTTATACATCAAACAGCTTAGAGCGGCGATGGGTTTACTGCCTAACACGCTCAGCTTATGACGTGTGCAGTAGTCATTTGGTGTAACGTGACCTATGGCAATGAGTGAGTGCACTGTAAGTGTGTAATAAAATCCTGATAAATAAATACTTACCAAAATTACAAGAATTTGCTGTTGCAAAAAAAAAAAAAGTAAATATCTATATAAGATGACTGCTAGAAACCGCAAGAAACTTCAAGGGCTGGTCAGGTCAAGTGTTTCAAACATGATAAAAATGACAAGAAAGGAATTTATGTTTTTTTAATTTTTTTATTAAATTATTCATTTTGTGAATTTTAATTGGATAGTCTGTGAGTATCTAATTTGTTTAAGAATATTATAGAATAGAAAACATTTATTAGTGACACAACACACAAATTATTACATCAAAAATTTAAAGAGAAACAAAATAAGTGGCACTAACAGGTGCCCGCTCAGCATGATGTCAGGCCTCCTAGTTTATAGGAAAACCTGACGCTGGTCTTCCGCGAACACCTTAGTGAGGGAGGGAGGGAAAAGCAATAACAAAAGAAAAATAAAATGTAAACAATTAAAAATAACGATTATAACGGCTGTTGACCCGCCGCGTCAGCTGGGCGATAAGTACCTAACACGAATTCCTTTTTTGTCATTTTTGTCATGTTTAAAACACTTGTGCTGACCAGCCCTTCACACTCACTTCACAGACAAGTTTCTTGCGGTTTCTAGCAGTCGCCTTATATACATCACACGCTTAACCTTATATCACTTTTGAAAAAAAATTGATGTTGTAAAAATGAAACAGTGCTGGGAGGAGTTCTTTTAAATGCAGCAAATAATATTTGTTTTGTTTAACGATGAGCTAAGTAAATCGGTGACACCAAGTCAGCGTGCCTTTATAGACAAGAGGATTTTTTCACTACCCATCATGATCCCTTCTGTGAATAAGAGTGAAAAATTCAATAGAACATTCGCATTGGTAAAGACACATAAATATATTCTGTGGGTACAGACGACGGTGCTAGACGCTGAGCGCTGCAACATCTCGACCCATTTATAGTGATTTAGTTCAACAACTTCTAAGGTTTACCATTTGATATGTACAAATTGTTATCGATTATTTTCCTATATGCAATATATTATTAATAGTATTATATGTATATATATGTCAGACTTTCTGTCGGTAATGTTTAACACTTATTATGATGATTCAATGCCAGCAGTACAAAACGTTTTGCAAACCGTCCTCCGAATTACAAAACGAACATTACATTAGGATCTCTCGAAATATGGGAAAAGCTCTAACAACATATTCTTTCGCAATGCGTAGGTACCTATGCCTGTAAGTGGAGCATAATTGAAACTGAATGATTTATACCCCATCCCGGTGTTTCTGGCCTTGCTCGGGAAGGGTTCCGTGGAAAGGGGAGCTTGAATTATGGCCTTTTAAATTCTTTTTTTCTTTGTTATCGTTGCGACTTTTTCTTGGCGATAAAGGAGATTACACCATTTATCTCGAGGTGACCTGGTGAATTGGTACTGCTTATCTGATTTTCCGAGTACAAAAGTGTGTCCTTGACTGTTTTGGACCTGAATGTGAAAATATTATGAAGTAGGTAGGTACTTACCTACATGAAATGGGTTGGTACAAAAGCAAGTTACGCTTTGTTTGTCTTAACTATTTCTAAATACACATTCTGAATGTTTCTGTTGAAAAATATATGTATATAAAGGCAAACAAATAACGTACGATTGTAAAAGCAATTTTTAAATGATTATTTTTTATTTAAAGGAATTTAGTCTCTGATAGAGATGGCGTTAAATATCGCTATAAACACCTTTCGTTACGTCTATGTCGAAGATAATAATAAAAGCAATGTTCAGCGTAGATGTGTTTCTTGCGAAATGATGATGAAAGTTTGTGTTTAAAACAATGCATGCCAATGCGGTCTAATAAAGCCTATTTTGTCCATTCTAAGTACGTAACTTAAACATGTAATGGTTTTTTTAATGTTGCTAATTTGACAATCAACCATACGTTAGACTTTTCTACTGCAACGGTATCATACGCCTATTCTGGGCATAGTCAGACAAGCATGATAAAAGCTTATCACCTCATAATTTTGGACTAATGCCAATGTAGTGTAGTAAAGGGCTTCAGCCCTGCAGTGGCACTACTACTGTCGAAACTAATAATAATAAGAGTTTTTTATAATATTTTATGTAGGAAATAAGTTTTTTTTTAATATTAAAATATTTAACATAAGAATGTTAATGGAATATTAATAATGCGTTATTAACTCTTGTGTCTGTATTCTGTGAGAGTGATTGCCAATTAAATAGGTCTTTTTCTAACTTCCATGTTATGCCACACGTAAGTTGTAACCTCAACAAGCCTCCCTAATTAATTAATAATTTATTCAAACGATGTTATTAGTGCAAAGAAACAACACTTTATGCGATCGTGTTTGTAGAATGTTTTAACGTATGACTAATTAATTACACCGGGTAATACCAGGCTGGAGCTCTCTATATAACATTTTAAAGTTAATATTTATATTATTCACGTTAGCAATACATAGCCTTACGAAATGGGAATTAGATGGCGCTGACTAAGCGGTGCAAAGCTGACTTTTGGAATCCGGAAGCCAGATGGGTGACCGGATGTGTGAAAACTAAACAAATAAGTACATTATAAGCCTGTTCTATCGAAGAAAAGTTTTCTTTTACAGATTAATATTTCATGTTGATTGCCAATAGCTTTTACATCATCATCACATAGTTAAACTTAAATGAATCTGTGTTTAAAAAAAAATTGTTTCCTATAAACATTTTCGAGTAAGTATATACTTAAGCTCTGATGGGTACTCTTAATAGCGATTATCGATATTATTAATGACTCAATTAACTAAGTAGCTCTTTCGTTATTGAGTGAACATAGAAATTGGACTTTATAATTGACCAATTATAAATTATGAGAGTATCCTGACTGATTTACGCATTTGCCTTGCCTGGAGATTAATGAAATTTTGTATTATCAGTGAAATGTATGATGAAAAGTAATTAGCAAACCATATTTTAAATCCAAGCTAATTGTTTGTTTACATAATAAACATGTAGGTATCTTCTTTTAATAAAAAAAAGTTTGTATACAAAGAGTTTTTAAGGCTTTCTGATTTTTTCATAGGCTACTTTTAAGTAACTTTCATAATGCTAGACAACATGATGGGTGGCCAAATTAAAACACCTCTTAATCCTCCGTTGTACGGCAGGCACGTTATTAAGCCGTCGGTCGTTGGGTAGTTATCCCCGAAGGGTTAGTCAGAGACTAGGCAATGAGGACCGCAAAAGCAGTCCTCTGCAATAGTCTACTTTTCACCAAATAGCGACTGCACATGTGCTTAACGTGACAGGTTGTGAGCCCATCGCCGCTCTATGCTGTTGGATGTATGTGCAGTCTTTAGTCCGTTAGTCGCCTTTTACGACACCCAAGGGAAGAGAGGGACAAGATGGAAGCCAATAAAATCCACTAACGTGCATTTGAGCATCGTGGTGGGTTTATTTTTCCCCCCCATGTCATGTATGGGTATGAGTTAGCTAACTTTATGTTATATTTTTATTATAGTGTTTTGATCAGTTAATGAGATGGGAATAAGAACTGGGTACCACTTTACTTAACTAACCTGAGATAATGTGAGGAATGTTGCTGCGATACAGTCAGATACCAGAAGGTACTATCACAGTTTGACACAGTGAACCGGTTATATCCGGATGCATATTTACATCTGTTCACATCCAATTTGGTATATCGTAAATTATATGACTGATAATGAACTGCCATTAATGCCGATTATGCATTTTTTTTTGTTTGAATAACAAGCCATTTGGAAAGTCGCCTACGCTGGGCCTGTTCGGTTGTGGCCTGCTTCGTATTTAATTAGTTTGTGCTGTCGTTGGTAGGTACTCGTACTTAAGTGTCGGTAATATGTGGAATAATGATGTATAGAATGCACTCTGTAAACTGTATAATTATAGTAAAAATATACGCTAAGTATAATTAGTTACAGCGTTCTTTGAATCGATGTACTTAAACTAGAATAAATTTAATTGATACTTAATTTCTAGCTGTTAATCACACTCGACCTGTATTGTAGTCTATCTGTCTATTTTTTTATGAAATAGTTTGTTAATTGTCGTTTTTATTTTTTCTAAACTTTACAAATATTGTTGTCCTCCAGTTGGGAAAATGTTTCCCTAAATATTTTTCATTTAAGTCGAGATAGACTTCCTAACGCTTTCTCAGTCATAAATTACCAAAATAAAAGGTAAAGATAAAAAACTAAATTTAAAACACAACTTTGTCATGTAGTTAGTATGTCTAACAAATGGCTACGTTGAGAGAAATGTTTACAAACGCATAAAATTACCCTTTTCTAACGAATCAAAGTGACCTACTTCCAGTATAATAACTCATTCACAGTGCCATTTGCACGGATCGTTTCTTTAGAGAACGTCAAAAATACCCAAATCCTCTGAGTAATACTGTCATATTTGGGCTCAGGTGTAGGTAACATATAAGCTACTGGCGACCTAAAAATACGGGCTGTCACAAACTACTCGTACTCCGACGGACGGGGCCATCTAAACGACTCTGTCGCATCATACATTATGCGGGACTGAAATAGGACCCCTCTGTTATGGAAATGGGACTCTGCCCTTCTTACGGTGACACCTGCTTTAGTTAGTACTAAGTTTTAGGGAGTAAGTTGTTTCGGGCGTTTAAACCGTTGGGTAAGCTCACAGCGGGGGTCCATTAATTACGACATCGTCATTAACCGATTTTGATTAGAGAATACCAATGCTAATACTCTTGCTCAGACATGTGTATTACGTACTCGTATAAATATATGTCACAAATGTTTTTATTTGTAGAATTAATGCAGCATGTCCTTTACGTCGATGGATAAGATACAAACAAGTAACATCATATATAAGTTCTTGTAGTTCGTTGTAAGTTTGATCGATGTTTTAATAATAGTGTATTTTTTTTAAATTAATAAATATATGACGTTTTAAAAAAACTACTTACTAGATCTCGTAACAACCAATTTTCGGCGGATGTTTGCATGGTAATTAATGTACATCATATATTTTTTTTAGTTTTATCATTATCTTATTTTAGAAGTTCCTCTGACGAAAGGGACACACATTTTACTACTTTTCAAGTGTCTCTCGCTATAAACTATTCAGTTTAGAAAAATGATGATGTTAGAAATCTCAATATCATTTTTGAAGACCTATCCATAGATACCCCACACGTATGGGTTTGATGAATAATTTTTTTTTGAGTTTTAGTTCTAAGTATGGGGAACCCCCAAAATTTATTGTTTTTTTTTCTATTTTTGTGTGAAAATATTAATGCGGTTTACAGAATACATCTACTTACCAAGTTTCAACAGTATAGTTCTTACAGTTTCAGAAAAAAGTGGCTGTGACATACGAACGGACAGACAGACATGACGAATCCATAAGGGTTCCGTTTTTTGCCATTTGGCTACGGAACTGTAAAAACATAGTTTCTCAGAGAAATAGGCAAGAACCACAAGCTTTCCATTTGCTACTATTTTGACACACTTATTTTGCTTCATCAAACAACAAACTCCTCTAAGTAGCGAACGTAATTGATAAAGTTGACTTTGTTATGCAGTAAGACAAAACATACTAATGAAAATAATAACGAAATCAAAATTTTGTTTCTTATTATTAAAAAGGGAAAGAAATAGAGAATACTTACTTTAAAAACTGCTAATTTTCGTGATTTAAAGACTTATTGTTTACATTGCAGTGTGTGAAAATCTTCGTTTAAGCACTCGTATTAGGTATAATAATATACCAAAATCGATGTTAGCTTACATAAAGGTACAGCTAACGAGTTTTGTGCACCCGGGAATACCTAGCTATGCGTATCAACTAATAATATTTCATATAATCGGGAAAAAGCTTTGAAAGCATTGTAACAAACGATATTTTATTAATTATTAAAAGTTAACTACCGATTCGACCTCAACAGGGCCAAAGTAATGTATGCCAAATAAATTTCATACTAAATCGCTCCCGTGCGTTTAAATATTTAACAGAAAATTTCGCGCAATAACTCATTAAAATGGCCATCCAATGAATATGGATACAGGAACATCTATTATAAGGCGTAGGGTATACTAAGTAAAAACGAAGTTAATTTAGTACCTTTATATATTAAAAATGGAAGTCAACATTAAATGAAATTTAATAAACAACCTTTTAAATATAACTAAGTACAAGTAATTGAATGGCAAATAATTCAGATAAATAGACAAATTCTTTATTGCACATACATTACAAACATTTTTTACATGAGATCTTATTCATATGCACAAAGGCGGTCTCATCGTTAAAGGTGATCTCTTCCAAACAACCCTTGGTTTATGGACCCAAGAAGGAGAAAGAGGAAGTGCGCAAGTATTTTTAGTATAAAAAAATATCAAAATATTTTAATATTTTAATGCTTTTTTAGATTTTTGTATCACAACGGGGAAGCGATTGGATTTTAGGTTAGGTTTTATTACTAACACAACAATTATATATATGAAACAATAATGTAAATGGCTGTAATTTATCTGAAATAAATGATTAATAATAATAAAAAAAAATCATCGCATATTTTGATGTTACCATTAGACTGATATGTTAAGTTGAAGGCAGGGAGTTGGCTGGCTAGGGAATCTTATTAGTATTGACACAGTTGGAAAACAAAAATGAAACTAACATTGATAATTTTGCAACAGATTGAGATAATATGGTAGTAGTCAACCAGGCAGACTTAAAACAAGGACTAAACTAACCAATCGAAATAATACTTTTCTTTACCTCGTGTACTCACCGCCTTTGACCGTACAGACGAGGAAAATTCGCAAATCGACCCTTGAATAAGAATGAAGTTTTTGCACATGGATTTATTAGCTTTTACATATTCTGTTTTGCAGCAACATATTATATAAGTTATCGCGGCGTCGCTCGCGCGGTGGAAAATACTTTCTTTTTGGAAAAATTTTTGTACCTGTTTTCGTTTACATTTTTTATACCGAGTCGCCGATCATATCAACATACTCGTCGTCATCATAGAAATAGGTGTACTATTGAAGAAGTATATTATAATAGTTCTGTTAACTGCTACTTTGGTAGAGGTACGTAATACGTACTAAAACGCTTGTTTAGTAGTAGCAGCAAAACGCCCAGAGGTCTCAGCAGTATTACTTCAATTTTATAATGAATATTTCTATAGTTTTTTATATATATAGAATTTGCACAGTAAGATTAATGTAATACTGCTTTTAAGAGTTAATGATAAGGACCCATTCCCATCGAATAATACATGTATGTTATATTATGGTTGGTACCTAATATAGGACTTATTTGGCTAGGCTGGCTGAAACCATATCATCTAAACGCAGCGTGGCGCTACCACTCACAAATTTGAAACTTTCATGGTCACTACAATTATTTTTATGTTACTCCGTGATCATGTTGCATGCAACTGCGCAGTAACTGAGTTACTCCGTGATCATGTGCTCAGCGTGACAGGTGGTGAACCCATCGCCGCTCTATGCTGTAGGATGTATGTGCAGTCTTTAGTCCGTTAGTCGCCTTTTAAGACACCCAAGGGAAGAGAGGGGGTGGTAGTAGTGGGTGGTAGTACTCTTTCACCTCTACGCGACACAAAAAGTCGAAAGACGAAGTAAACAAAATGACTGTGTCTGATATGCGAGCAGTTTTTTCCGCCTTAACAAATGACACCGGAATTGCTGATTCAACATGCCGCCGGCTCGCCGAATAATGTACAACGTTAACCCTCACCTGAAGGGTGTCGCATTTATCTAACACTTTCCCTGGCCGTACGTCAAACCACAGCGTACGTGGTGGGGTCGACACGTGTGTGCGCCCAATTTGTATGCCCGACCACGTGCCGTGAGTCGGGTCCGGCCTTGTCACCTTACGTCCGTCACGCTAAAAATGTGTAGGGCCGAGGGCTTATTACTGTTCTGGTCAAATGGCGGTGTTAAATCAAATGGTTGATTTGACTACGGGTTAGGTTTTGCGTGCTCTGCATTGTTGTTGTTGTTGAGGTCCTGTTACAAAAGTTCTGTTACACTTCAATGGCAAGGGTTGATTGTTTTTTAGTAGTTAATAATTTTGCATTAATTTGAATGTCTAACGGCAAATAAATATAATAATGTGTTATAATACTAAGAAACTAAGAAACATGTTATGTAAATACCTACCTATATTTTTATTTAAATTCGTAACTCGACAGTGCAGTAGCCAGCGCGTTCTTGTTGTGATCTTGTGCGTTTCGTTATGCTCGGCCAGCAGTTCGGTGACGACTATTTTGAGAGCGTTTCGTTCAGGGTTTTAATGACTGCCTCTTGTTGCCAGTGCGATTGGTGGCATATTTATCCTATATGTTATTCTTCTAAGGGTGTTTTTTGATAGCACACAGATTAAGAGAGTTAGGCCGAAGGTAAAAAAGTGGTTGAGATCTAATTTTAAAGATCTTGGCATGTAGATGTGTACAAAGCTAAATCTGACATAAGTGGATTGAGTTCGCGCAATTTACCACTAGCGCTTACCCAGTAGTAGATATGATAATAATAAGATGTTTTCGTTTTGTTCCAGGTAATCTACCAACCGAACAGACCTAGTGTACAGTGCATGTGTAGTGGGATCGCAGTGTCAGTGAAGTGAGATGGCGGAGTGAGGCCAAGGCTTGGCCTAGGCCATGAGGAGGGCGCGGGCCTTGGGGCCGAGCCGCTGCGCCGCGTGGGCCTGGCTGGCGGTGCTGGCGGCCTTAGGCCGGTCGACGGCCTACACTGACACTGAGGACTTTTTGAGCGATCTAGATAAACCAGGTAAGGTTTAGAAAGATTTTACTAAAGTCTATTGTTCTTTATAATAAGATGATTATGCCAATACCCATTAATTGTGGCGATGACTCGATTTTAGTGACGGAGGCCTTTGCCCTGCAGTGGGATAGGCTGTACTTAACTTTAATTTTTCAATTTTCTTCGTGTTACTCGTTTTCAAAAAGGGTCCATATTAAGTTGCATAAATTAAAGAGGCATATTTTAAGGCTGCATAACGTTTTTTGGCATTCTCTTGGTTTCGCAAAACGTTCATTCGGCATAAATCATTAGGCATACTTTATTTTCCCATAACTTCTTTTATAATAATGATCAGCATCAAATGTTCATGAATAAATGTTTTTACACTAACGATTACTAATCATAAAATTTATTGGCAGTCATACATATAGGATACCATAATTTTAACCTTTACAATATCGCGAGAGTATAACGCCTAATCGTCTACCTATCACTATAATATAGTATTTCTGTTGTCTAATAAAAAAAATAACCTTGAAATTTCTTACCTATCACATGACTTATAGGAGTAGGGCAGTTAGTATTTATGTTTTCTAATAAAAAAATAAAGCTCGAAATTCAAGACAATCGCTACGCTGCGCTTCATCTATTAAGCGTTTCGCATTTATGCTGATTAAAATTATGATAAAGACAATTATAGTCAGTTAAAATTATGCCGATGAAACCATTATGGTGTTATAACACTCTGCCTAACACAATTTATGCGAAAAACTTTATGCTGAAACTGTTATGCCAAACTACATTATAACGAAAGAGATTATGCGACCGAAAGGGCTCCCTTTCAAAAGGTTTCACTATTTCAGTTGTACTTATCTTTAACTGTTCAAGTCGTCTTATTTTCCCTTTCAGCATATTATTTTATTCGATATTACAAATTACATTATACTTCAATTATAATAAAGAATTATGAGTTACAATCATCGATAGGTACATTCTCTCATTTGAATAAATAAACAGTGAAGCGATTTTTTAACAGGTGCAAAACAATTCTTACACTACTACGATAAACATGAAATATTAATGACACATGAAAAATTAATCAAATGTGTATCATAGTGTGTTTTATTGAAATTTCATTAAACTCATGAGACTGTTTGACAGTTGGAGGACACTTTTATTTATAGTTTTCGTATTCATAGTT
Source organism: Scoparia ambigualis (assembly GCA_963921215.1). Lineage (NCBI taxonomy): Eukaryota > Metazoa > Arthropoda > Insecta > Lepidoptera > Crambidae > Scoparia > Scoparia ambigualis. The sequence continues at coordinate 2,820,227 of OY992520.1, read as the reverse complement.
AGGAATTTTATAAAGTTACCTAAGTTAAATTTTCTTGCACTATTTTTCAGTTTTATAAATAAAAATGCAAATTATAGTCTTTCGAGTTATGACATTACCCTAATCGCTCATTTAGTATACAATTATACGTTTTTAAGCATTACGAGTATGAATTGATAACCTGCGAGTTCAACGTAAGCAAACAAGTAAAAAGAAAGTTAAATAAATTGACAGTTAAAACTAACAACGTGGTGTTCTTGGCATCTGCACATGTCTAACGTGATATATTATGACATTTTTAATCAACATAACCGGCAATGTGTTACTTGAATGTAAAGCTGGTTTGATCTTTATCTGTACTGGTATAAGGATGACGTTGTTCTTTACAAATTATTGAAGCTTTTCGACTTGTTTTAGGTCACAATTTGCTTGTAATTTAAAGGATTCGTTTTCTATTTACTAATAAGGAATTAATATATTTTATTTAGCAGAAAAATATATGAGATCGTATATTATTGTCTGTCATCATTATTGTATATTATTACCTATATCGTTTATGGCGATTATACGTTATAACCAACGTTATGGTTAAAGATAAAACTGCACTTCAATAAGAACCCTTCTCAACTACCGAGGAACTGGCTTGTTGAGGGTTCTGAGTGAAGTACAGTTAGTGTAATGTTAGTATCATAGTTATAAACTAAGGTTCTCTAACATTGTGGCGAAAGACTTAGTTATCTAATAAGTCGTTTGCATCATTTAACTTAAAAACATCTAGGTAATGACGATCGCTGCTAATCAGACGGACTTAGAACAAGCCCTGCTACCCACCAAACCGAATACATGACAGTTACTGTAACTGGGGATTGAAACCGAGACCTCTGCATCTGAGATCACTACCTCTGTGGTTTAATTTTGAAATTTTGGTGACTATGAAAATAGGAAAGTTACGAACAAAATAGGAAAGTTATGAACGAACTTTACGCTACCATAATTTTATTCTAAATTAATAGATTAAAAACAAATTTTAGCTAAAATCATCTTCTGCTAGTCCGATAATAACTGCAAATACTGGAAACTAGTACCAATTCTAGTTTAGAACGGTTAAAAAAAGTTATGAAAATTATGCAATACTTTATTTTTAGTTATATTTTATATTAAAGTTATATATTTAAGTAAAGTAACTTATGAAGTAAAAGTTTGTAAATAACGACATTATTCTTAATATAGATCATCCTTTTTAAACAATTAACTCTGTAAGACTTTAAACTATAGCGTTCCATTGCATTAAAACTATTTTAACGGGACCTAACACGAATAATACAGATGATTATGACAACAAAATCAGGGATCTGCTGTCGGACACCGATGTATATAAACCTGTATCCTACAACCCTACGGCCAGGGTCACACGACGCATTCGAAACCTTATCGACCAGCACAAGGACATCTTCACAGAGGACGAGTATAGTTTTCTGTACAAACCGAGGATTGTACAACCTCCCAAACTTTATGGACTTCCAAAGATACTCAAAAGCAACATACCACTGCGGCCTATCGTGAGTCAAATTGACTTACCGACTTACTACTTGGCGAAACATGTTGCTGGAGTATTGCAGTCGTTAGTTGGGAATACAACGTCTTTCGTGAAAGATTCTTACCACTTCAGGGACATTGTAAAGGGCATAAGGTTGGAACCTGGCGACATTATGGTGAGTTTCGACGTGGAGTCGCTTTTTACAAATGTCCCTTTGAAGGATTGCTTGGAGTTAATAAAGGTCAAACTTTGCGATAAGGAGCTGCCAAACGAATATTTTGTTCTAATTGAAAATTGCCTTGATGGGAATTACCTCCTCTTCAGAGACCAGTTCTATCTACAGATCGATAATGTTGCAATGGGTAGCCCACTCGCCCCGGTTATTGCAAATCTGTGGATGGAGCACGTTGAAGACACAGCAATAGCAACTGGACCCCAAATTGTAAAACTGTGGAGGATGTACGTAGATGATGTTTTTTGCATTATCAGCGGAGGCCAGCAAGAAGTTAAACAATATATAGCACACCTAAATTCAATCCATCCAAACGTAAGGTTTAGCTATGAAATAGAGAGAAACAGATCTTTGGCTTTCCTTGATGTGCAGATAAAGGTAAGAGATGATGGTACTTTGTCACACTCTGTGTACCGCAAACCCACTCACACGGACAGTTACCTACACGCCTCTTCTCATCATCATCCTCGGCATATTCAGTCTGTAATGACCTCACTGACCAACAGAGCTCAAAACCTGTGTTACCCTGAACATTTTCAATCTGAGCTTGCTCATGTTCAGGAGGTAATAAAACGTAACGGATACCGGGTGTCACAGAAGAGGAAAAAGCAGAATGGAAAGAAAAATCGTCCAGAAGTGAGTCACCAGGCAGCGTTTTTACCTTACATAAAAGGCATAACGGACAAAATTGGAACAGTACTAAGAAACTTCTCCATTAAGACTGTATGTACTCCGTTATGCCAAATATCGAACAAAGTGCGGTCGCCTAAAGACGTCATACCTTTCCAAACACCGGGAGTTTATAAACTCGATTGTAGCTGTGGTAGTTCGTATATTGGACAGACTAAGCGGACTATCGCAGAACGTGTCAAGGAACACATCTCAGCTGTCAAAAATCGACAAATAGACAAATCGGCGGTAGCTGAACATCTGCTGGAAGCTGGAGTTAATCACTGGATGGAGTTACATGATCCAAAAATCCTCTCCACCGATCGTTATTATCATAGCAGGATAGTACGTGAAGCGATTGAGATCAAGAAATATAAAAATTTCAATCGGGAGGACGGGTTTAAATTATCATCAGCGTGGAATCCAGTGATTAGCAAATGCAAACCGCGACATCTGTCTATAAAAAGAAACTCCGATACTGTTAGTGTAGTGTGCCAGAGTCGTGATGCTGACGATTCATTACACTGGCAATTTAAGTAAAAATGGGAGGGTGGATGAAGAAACAAATACCCGCCCGAGCCGACGACGCCACGCACCGCCAGTTCGCTTGTGACCACGGCCGCAGCATCGCGGCTGAAACGTCAAGCAGTAAGTAGATTAAGTACTTACTTACAAAAATTAATCGTGTTAGGTCCCGTTAAAATAGTTTTAATTAACTCTGTATTTGAGATCAATTGATGTTCTTAACCACATCAAGTCCCACTCTACCCTATTCGAGCTTTCCTGAGACAGGTTGATTTTTTTATCTAATAAACATTTTATCCAACATCAAGTCATTTATTTATTTATTACTATTAGGGAAACAGACAATTTTAATAATACATATAAAAGACACATAACAAAACACATAAATCAGTAAAGTTTCCACCATTATACAAAACAGACATATCAATAAAATTAAATAAGTTAATTGTTACAAAACCAAAGAATAAAAAATTAAAAGTGATTATATACATTAAATGGAATTAAATTGAATTGAATTGCATGTAAAATTATAACAAAATGACACAAAATTCAAATACTTAATTTAAAAACAAAAATTATAACTAAATTTAAGATTAGATTAAAATAATAAACAAATTAAAATTAAGATTAGAAAATGTCAAAATAACGCAACAGTTACAATTGAAAGTGGAATAAATGGTCATACATTGCAAGTCAACTCTCGCACAAGTTTTTTATAGGACTGTAAATTTAAATTAAAGATATCAATTGAGTTTAATTTAGTGTCATAGTATTTGCATGATCTGAATATAAAATTATTACTTGCGTAATTGGTCCTAGTAAGAGGAACTGAAAAAAGTTTTGTGGAACGCGAACCTGCACGAGGACATCTTAATTTAATATTGCTTAGCAAAAAAGATGAATCTATATGATTTCTCGGAATTTTGTAGAGAAAGACTTGATCTCTCTCATAACGACGGTCCAAAAGAGATGGCACAATAGGAGACACTTCACCATTTCTAGAAGCCCTAAAATTTAAGTGCTTTTGCATCTTCTTATTAATCCTTTCAATCGCGCCAAAATAAACCTCATATTGTGGGTTCCAGACGGTGGACGCGTATTCTAATACAGAACGGACATATGAACTGTATAGCAGCAAAAGAGTGGAACAATGTTTGAAGTCTTTGCCAGTTCTAAACACGAATCCAAGCATTCGGTATGCCTTGGCAGTTATATGTTCAACATGATTGCTAAATGTCAATTTGCAGTCCAATTGAATACCCAAATCCTTTATCACAGAGACTCTATTGAGACATTCATTATTTAAATGGTAATTGTATTTAATAGGTTTCGATTTCCGGGAAAACGTAATCGTACTACATTTATTAGGGTTAAGAGTCAAATGATTATTTACACAATAGGCACAAAGTTCATCAAGGTCATTTTGTAATAAGAGACAGTCACTAGGAGATTTAATATTTTTAAAAATTTTCATGTCGTCAGCATAAATAAGTATGTCAGAATGTTTAATAATAGAAACTGCGTCATTAACAAATATATTGAACAGAAGGGGACCGAGATGAGAGCCCTGAAGCACAAGGAGATATATCACGGTCATCAACTATAATCAATCTAAAAAATAACTGTGTTCAATTGTTTTTACATTTTTTTGGCGTGATTCAAGCTATTATTATCACATGTTATAAACTTTATTGGGTAATACTTTCTTGTTTTATATTAATGTACATTATACTACTTTAACACATAAACGTATGCCTTAAAAGATAATCCTGAAAGTCATAATGACTAAATTGTAATATCAACATTTACAGTCTCAAAATACAATATGTTTCAATGTAGTTTATGTCGGCACGCCCATAGGTGGCCAAAAAACTTCAGTCAAACCAAGCTATTAGGCATTATTATGCACTTACATTAAAAATATCCAATTATCAAATCAATAAACCATGAGGATTGTAAATATTTTTCTTACTATAGTTCGCATTTTAAAAAATAATGTCTATACACACAAAGAAAAAGCAAAAAAAATGTCAATAAAAAACGGTGTAAGTAAGGTAATGACGACAAATTCTGCTGATTATAGCATAACTAATGATTTTAAGATTAAATTAACTGCCGATAATCACTATGTTTTATCAGTTTTTAAAAAAGGTTTATATATAACAAATTACTTTATATGTATATACTTAGTAGAAACAGACAAAAGAACAAGCAATTAAAAAGTCTTTGATGCTAAAAGTAATGTTTATGGTACGGTTAATAATTTTCGTGGGCATTTTGCCACGAAAGTTGTGCCACGAAAATTACGATATTTTATTCAGAGATATATGTCGTATTTATTAACTTATCCAAACTGAAAACACATGTAAACAATCTGCATGACTTGTGTTATTGATAAAGTATACCGTGAAATTCGAGAAAGTTTTCTTTACTCTGTATAATAGGTATGACCATAAAAGTTGCTTGCTCTTGGCTGTTAGAAATTAATTGAAGAATAACGTACCGATAATCTATTTGTAGCACAGCGACGAGCAGCACGCGTATTCGCCATAGATGCGGAACATGTCTGAGTATAGGAGAAATATTATTCTGTGGTCTAAGCTCGGTAGTTACATGTCGGCACTATTCAAAGGTATGAGCCATTTAGGACACGCACTCACAAAATTGCTAAAACGTGTGACAGAGACAAAATGCACTCTAACTTTTTTAATTTACTTCTTAATTTATTGAACATGGGTTAATTACAATTACTTTGTGATATAAAACATACTTAAAGCTTTGCAGACTTAGAAGTTATTAAAGGTTGTACCAAACGCGGAGAGAGTGTGACACCCGAAGAACAGCGTTTTTGCTCCCGATTCCGATCTTAAAATATTAGTTTAAAATCTAATATAAATAAGACTCCTTTTTTAATAAAACCATTTATAGACATAAATAGAGAATAATTTGGTATTGGTCCTGAAGCTTTATTAACCATAGGTTGGGAATAACAAGCGTGTGACCGCCAAAAAAGGTCCTTGAAGAACTACTTAACTGCTCTTCACAATTGAGTTTCTATATTAAGTAAGTAGGTATGACAAGAAAGCATTCAACGTACCTAATAAATGAGTTTTGAGTCTGCTTGGTTAACTTGGATTTATTATCATTTTATGTTTTATTTTTATTTATGTATTTATCAACACTTACAGTTCTAAAATATAAAACTAAATGTTCATACTAATTCGTCTTTATTCGATTATTTGCGTTTATTTAACGCTCATATAATAACGAAATAACGAAACGTTGCTAAAAATGACTACTGACCACCTGTGGTAGACATTATAAATGTTTCGCTCTCTTCAAGTTCACTTTAAACTAATATAGTTACAAGTAATAAGAAAAATTTGCAATAAACTAATAAAAGGCTTTTAATATTTTCCATATTTTACAAATAATCAGCAAATAAAAGTTTTATTGCATTGCACTGCACTTTAATAAAAAATACCACAAATTTTTATTTTATAAAATGTCTTTTTTTATATTTTATTTTATCGACGGTTGAAAGCCAGACCTCGGTAGCCAAGTGGTTAAGGCAGCCGCCCGGAATGCGGAAGGTGCGTGGTTCGATTCCCGCCTGAGGTTGTCGTCTTTTTTCAGTGTTTAATATTTTACTTAAATTTTTTTATAAAATGTCACTTACTTGTTATTTTAACATAGACGTCTGTGGTAGTTTGTGATGTAAAATACTAAGTAAATTGCATACCCATAGAAACACGTCGTAGCATAAAATGATGAGAAGGCACATGCACCGCTTACCATTACAACATTAACTATAACGAGCTTTGTTCAAAAAAGCCTCATTAGCATTAAACAACAAAAAAGATACACCCCATTTCAACAAATCATCTCACAATTATAGACCACAAAAAAGTAACAAACACATTAAATCAGTTAGGAACATAATCAACCGACAGGCGAGCCATGTTAATAGAAAATTATTATACGGAAACATGGCAACACTGAATGTTCACAATATAGAGTTAGAAATAGTGGTATGTTAGTAATGTCGCTGAAAATTGTTTCTATCGATATTTGATGTAGGTATTGTGATTAATTATATCGAAATGTTAGGTTGTATCGATATCAATTTTCATTAAACATCGCTTTATTAACTAACTTTGTTTATGTAATGAAACCTAGTAATTGAAAAGGTTAAAAGGGAAATCAATGGCTCGGTAACTCAGTTGCAATAGTTGGCGGCCCAATTGAAATAGGTCGTAGATTCGAGTCCCATCTAAGGCAAGTCGAATAGCACACGATATTTTTTTTTATTTTTAAGAAATTCAACAGATTGTCACAATAATAAAACATTTGAACACAAAAAATCTACCTTTTAACAGGTATTCGTATTCGCATAAGGAAAATTTAATGTAATTAGACCATACAAGCATTTCACAGAACAGTATTCATAAACAAGACAGAAAATAAAACATGCATGTAAACATAAGCTAAAACAATGTTTGTGAACTCTGGCAAATACGTTCGCTTACATATTTCCATTTCTTTGCTTTAATTATACTCTTTAAAAACTTGACCTTGGATTTTCACCTTTCTAAAAATATTTAAATAAACATCGATAAAAACATCGACGTCATCGCCTATCTATGTACGTACCGAAAGAAAATATTTAACCCTTAACTGAGGAAGGGCACAATAGTACACATGGGTCGTGCATACATTCCTCTGTCAAAGCATGGCCTTTTATGGCCTCTTGTCACGCTCGCCCAGCGGTATTAATTTTGAAGAGCAAACCCTGATATGTGATAAGGGTTCTGCCCGTTCAAATTTCTATTGAAGTTAATATCCAATGTCTTTTGACCTAACAGCTATGTGAAACTTTATGTTTATTGCAAATTGATAGTTTTGGTTAGCCGCTTACATGCCACTGATGTTATTTTTCTTTCCCACATAATGACTATGTAAATTCGCATATTAGAATGTTACCATAAGATAAAGTGTTAAAGGTTACTGTTTTATGATATGCTTAAATTTACGATACCTAATTTACATATTTGTTATCTCGGTACGATACAAAGGAGTTATGACTTTGACATAACTCAAACCTATTCTAAGTATAATAAAATCACGATAATAATCCTTATCTTTATTTAATAATCTTTTTTTTTTGTATTCCCTTTTTAAAACATAAGTCATTGTATTGTGAAAACGTACGGCATTTTAATGTATTCATAGTATCATAACGATTTATTTGTGAGTGTCAGTAATGGATATATGAGTTTGCTTTATTGTTTTATTCTTATTTGTAAATAACAAACACACCAAATTCTACAATATCTGTAAAACAAATAAAAAAAATCTATGACTTTAAGTAAGTATAATAATATGTAATAAAGTCGTGTTAAGTAAAAGTGAATAAATTTATCAGAATCCTGGCATTACGTTTAACTTTTAGAGGTTGTATTTTAGGTTACCTATGCTTCTGTAAGTGCTAACCGATCACAGTGGAATCTTATAACGTGTGTTATCACCCGTTTACCGCCATCGAGGCCAACCCACAACAGTCCTTTCAAACCAACTTCGCTTTGATTTATTCCGTTGAACCCCAAACAATATCGTATTCCGTCGTTTTTATTTCAGCAGATAATAATACATCAAAGGCTTAACGTATGAACCGACCGATAATACGATTCTAAAGAGATTATGGCTGTAATTTACCTCAGTCAGGCAGACTTTTATTTGTAATAAACATGATATTTTCGGTATCGTTTGGGATTTAATACCCCCGCGGTGTTTTAGGGATATGTAAACAAACGATTTGTTGATCGCTATTGTAGTTTTAGTATGATAATGGGACTTCGACACTTTAGTTGAGTTATTATGAGAGTTCAAACAGATTTTTAATAAATATTTTTATGTGCTTACAGTAGGTATCGCCAGCTATATAGTATTATCTAAGTCTGTTGCAGTGTTGGTATCATTGCTGTGTTCCATCATTAGAGTTAAAATATTGAATTACCTAATAGTTCTGGATTTTGGTAAAAGTGCCAAGATAGAATGAGACTATTATTTTTTGTTACTGAGCCAGCAATGGAACTGTACATCCCTTTGTGGGCTCGGTTCCTTATAATACTTTAGTAAAAGTTCAACTCATTATCGTCATTGCCATCAGATAAAAAAGCCAATCATACCTCACAATGAAAAAATATGTATCTATTAAACAAGAATAAAATGACAATAAAGAAATCACCACATTGACCCGTCAAACAACTAACGTACGCATTGGATGACTACAATTGGTGATCGCTACCGGTCCCATTAGTACCTGGCTGTTGGGTTGTTTAGCCATCGGCCGGCCGAATAGATTACTATCTCCGAATGGTCAATGGGGCGCTACTGTTGGTGGGGCAGTATGACATCTCCAAACTTACTTTTTAATTACTGAATTGAATTATGAAAGTTACTAAAATATTTTTGTCTTGCGGTAATTTTTATATTTATGTAAGAAGGAGACGAACGAGCAGGCGGGTCACCTGATGGAGAGCAATCACCGCCGCTCATAGACACCCGCAAAACCAGAGGAGTCGCAGATGCGTGCTGACCTTATAGGAATAGGGTTAAGGAAGGAATAGGAATTGTGAGGGGGAAAGGGGCCTCCGGAACTCTCACTGGCCGGACGAAACACAACAGCACCAAGTGCCATTATTTTACGCCGGATATTCGTGAGAGGGTGGTATTACGCCGGGCGAGCTGGCCCAATGCGTGCTGCAACGCAGCGTGGCTCTACCACTCAGAAAATTTAAGGGCCATAACCCACCATGCTGGCCCAATGCGGATTGGTGGGTTTTAACGACTGCCATCTTACGACAACAACCGGGACCAACCGCTTAACGTGCCTTCCGAAGCACGGAGGAGCTCGAGATGTTTTGTTTTAATTTGGTCACCCATCTAGCGACCCGGCATTGGAAAAGTTGTTGAGTGAGCAAGATCGCAAGCCGAACGCGCTAGCCGCTGCGCCACGAGCTCCTTGACACTTAGTTTTGTACGACATTTAGTTTTGTACAATAGACACAGTTCAACAAGTAAAGATGTCTACTGCGTTTCAGTTAAGTATGTTGAAGTCATCTTTTTGTACCACCTCTTAATCTTTATTTGTTTTAGAAATTGATTTCGATGGAAATGTTGGTAGGTACTCGTTTTGTTTTCTATTCGGTTGTGCTGGGTATTGAAACCTATAGTTAAAAACTACGTTTTAAAGAAAAAAAATGTTTTTTTTTAAATTTCTAGTAGCTTTTAGCTTGTTAGCCACACAAGCGATTGGCAGTCCTTAGCTCTGGATCGGGATCTGTGGAAGAGTTTGGGGGAGACTTTTGCCCAGCATCGGGACATAAAATGTTGAAAAAGAAGTAGCTTTGCTTTTTAGACTAAGTTTGTACCTTCAAGCAAAAGTCATAATAGATAAAAATGACTACCAAAAAGTCCTCCGTTAAATGAAAACAACGGAAAGCAATGTAGGAATAATAAACATTTTTATCATGAATAAGACCGACAAGGGATTATTGACTGCGTTTAATACAAAAACAATTGCGTGAAAATTAGTTCCATCACTGCGGAAACCACAACCTTCCCTGCAGGAGACTCGAGCAATTTAGCCATGTCGTAGCTTGCCTAAAGACAAAGGTCTTTAACCAATGTGTGTTGCCGGTGATGACATATGGCACCGAAACGTGGTCCTTAACTGTTGGCCTTTTAGAAAAGCTCAGAGTCACACAGCGAGCAATGGAGAGAGCTATGCTCGGAGTTTCTTTGCGCGATAGAATCCGAAACGAGGATATTCGCCAAAGAACCGGAGTTGCCGACATAGCTCGTAAGATTTGCAAGCTGAAGTAGCAATGGGCAGGCCACATCGCTCGACGAACCGACAACCGTTGGGGAAGAAAGGTTCTCGAGTGGAGACCACGCACTGGAAGACGCAGTGTTGGTAGGCCTCCCACTAGGTGGACCGACGACATCGTGAGAGTCGCAGGCAACCGGTGGATGCGAGTGGCGAGTTGTCGGTCAGGATGGAGGTCAAAGGGGGAGGCCTATGTTCAGCAGTGGACGTCTTCAGGCTGGTGATGATGAAAGCCAAAGCCCACAGCCGTAGCTCCCGTGTTCTACTAAAGTTTTGTAATGGATATCTGTTAAATAAATATTTAATCGTCTAATGACCAAAGTTGTTTCAATATTAAACTACTCAAAGGTATTTCAAGGCAAACCATTAAAAGATAGTTAGGGAGAAGAATCGTACAACATTGACATAAAATAATTCAAATTCGTTGTGTTGTACAATAATTTTAACAAAAATATATTTTTTTAAATTATTTTACCTACGGGCTTTCCCGCCAAGAAGTCTGAACTTGTGGTATATGAACTAACATTGGGTCGAAAGCTATGACAGGTAAAATAAAAAATATAAATATAGGTAACAAAGCAAAATGAAGCCACTATTTTATCTCAACACAAACATTATTATCATACATACCGTACATACATATAATCACGAACACCATCCGACCACCCGAAGGGCTAGTCAGAGACTAGGCAATGAGGACTGCAGAAGCAGTCCTTTACCATAGTCCACTTTACACCAAATAGCGACTGCATATGTGCTCAGCGTGACAGGTAGTGAGCCCATCGCCGCCCTATGCTGTTTGATGTATGTGCAGTCTATAGTCCGTTAGTCGCCTTTTACTTACGACACCCAAAGGAAGAGAGGGGGTGGTAGTACGCTTTCACCTTTACGCGACACGGTTAATAGTATTAGATTATTATTTATGTATGAGGATATTAAAATATGGGATAGGATAGGTGTATAGGCATTAGTTGTGGACAAGATAGGAATTGGAGAAAAAGGAAATCAGTAGTACCTCTTTGGAAAGTTAATTTCCTTCGAAACGATTTAACCATGCTCGTACATGAAACAACTTTAATAACAACTAATTTTTCATCGAATTACAAACATAGCGTGCGTTTGCGAAGCGTCGAGTGGAGTGCTTTGAAGCAGAAAGCCACAAGTCAGTCATCCACCCTGGTCTAATTGCGGTGAACGTAGTCATAGCAACAAGGCAATTAGGGCTATAAGCAAACGTATTCAAGCACAAATGGAAATTGGATAAAAAGAATTGCGACTTTAAGGTTCAATAAAAAGTCCTCTTCAGAAGAACTACGTTACAATAAAAGTATTCAGAATCAACTATCGAGTCGAACTTCTAGAATATACGTAGTTTAAAAAATATGAATAGAGGCATGCATCAAGACACTAAATTATTCATTATGCCTGTAATAAATTACTTGAATAGAAACTTTTTTTGCTTTGATGTACTGAAGTATATTGAACAACTATAACAACAGAATCTTAAATAAAAAAGTAAGATTAAATAAATTGGATTTCAACAGTTTTGTTTTCATTTCGAAAAGTATGAGTATTTTAGTAAATTATAACAGTCAATTGTTAACATACTCCGAAGTACGATAGTACTTATAACCACTGTGGCATTAACACAGTGCAGGCTAAGTTGCTCAGTCCGTGCATTTTAGGAACACTGCCATCTAACGACAACAACTAAAATATTACTTACGTATCGCGCCAATATAATAATTATTACATTGAGCACTCACCCACCCGGCGCTTCGACACAACGCTATTCTACTGAGCTTTACGTAATCCTGACGCGCCAGCTACTAAGCTTTACAGCATAAAGTCCCTTTTACTCGGCTATTCTTTACGTTCAAGACACGCTTTAAAGAAGTTTCGCGGTTCACGTTTACAACTCTTTTACTGCGCCTATAAGGGCAGGCGCCGGGTTTCGGGATTACGCGTGCCTACAAGCGTCTACGTTGTTAATAAGGGGGTGGTGTGGTTGTACGCAAAAATTTGCGCTGTAAAAATGTAACTTTATTAGCCTGTGGCTGGTGGCACGTGATTCGGATTACGGTGAAGTAGGGTTATTCTGCGAATCGCATTTTCAATTTTGGCATGTTCCTGTTATGAGTTGGAAACTCATTAGAAACTGAAACGTGCTTGAACCTTCTTACTAGCATGTAAGGTTGTCAGACAATCACAGCTCAGTAGTATGGTGTTTAAACCACTGATATCAGACCCAGAGGTCGCTGGTTCTATTCCTAGCAAGCAGTAGATATATGTTAAATGCGGTAGATCACCATCTTATGAAAGTCTGTCACTTTAATAACATGTTTCGCCAGAGGTTATTTACCGGTGCCTCAGATTTGAAGGTTCCTGATTAAAAGCGCTTTCTTCGTTGGCTCTTAAAGATACAAGCAGATACAGCAACTTCCCCTTTATAAATAATACATTACAAGTTCCGTTTCAATTATAATTTACCTCACAATCTCTTATTTATTACACAATAATCAACGTTCCAGAGCTATAATAATGTAGTGACATAAAGCTGGCAATTGCAAGAACCTTCCAAATTGTCGACATTATCATAAGAGACGATGCCCCAAACTACGAGTAGGTGGAAGGTGTATTATTCCACAAAGTTTTCTGCAGTACGAACATTATGAAACAATGTGACACAGCTACACCAAATTATCCCCCCAGCTTTTATCGCAGTACCCTTTGACAATCCCCGCTCAATGCTCACGAATTCTTCCCTAATTACTCGGTAAGGCCCTGATATTCTGTCGGGATTTTTGAAGGAGACAGCGGAACCCTCGAGGTGCTTCACATTCCAAATATTTTGGGAGGCTGAACTGAATTAGGGACGGGGCGCGCTTTCAAATATTATGGAGGTGGGAAAATCTGAGATTCTTGCTTTTTTATTTTTTTGTTGATGTTTTTTTTGGTCCGATTGTTGTCGGACCAAAAAAATCTTTCAATTACTTCAATGTTCTAAATACTTTTTATGATACAAATATGCGTCACTTCTAAACAAGCTAGATAAAATTATGAATAAACGTAAACAAATTTCTCATACTCTAAATCAATGTTTAATGACGTGTAGAAGAATACCTTTAAGGATTCTGACCCCATTTACTATTCACCAAACGGTCTGTTGGTGAATGTGAACGGGATCTGGTAAAGAGTACTAACTGTGGCTCAACTGATACGCAATGGCACGGCTTCAAAACATATTCATCACCATAATAATATTACTTAACCAACGACAAAGACAAAAAAGTATCTTCTCCAGTCAATCCACGGATTAGGGAGCGGAAAAAATTAATATTCCCCGGGCTTAATGGCATGGATTTTTGTGCAGCGAGAGGCTTACTCTAGATCTCGAGTGCTGAGATTTCACAGTCCTTCCACCTCGCCAGAATTGGGCAGAATTTAGACTCTTATTTGCACAATTAAATATTTCAGCCTCAAGATTCACTCAACCCTTTCTTGGCCTAAATCTGCCGTAATGGAACTTTGGATTAAAAATCATAATGGTTTTGTAGTGGTCTCCACTGAAAAGTCCTTCATCATAATATCATCCTAAGGTATTTTCCATCAGAATCTATGTTTTAAGGAAAACATTACTACTTGGAATAAATAGCGACTTTAAAGCAGGATTTATTAAAGGAAATACATGAAAAATTTGCATTCTAAATGGTCAATGGGGAAGTTCAAAACTATAAATGCAAGGTTAATTAGTTTTATCGAACGGTGGTTGATATTGCAGTTAAGTAAAATTTTATTTACAAATATCTCACTCAGCAGAACAGTCTCATTTACGTTTGTAGCTATGAGTTCCCCATTCCTCGCTACTGGTCTTCACTATATACGGGGACTTGAAATCGGCAAACCGCCGTCTTCTCCGCCCCCTTTATCTGCACCGGAGCGGGTCCGCATCGGATCATATTAGTTGATAGCAGGAATGTCTGCCAGCGTTGGCAAAGCATTGATCTAGCATTTGCCTTTGCTACCTTTGATGTTGCATTCCACGAAACTGGATATTTTTCAGTCATAATTGTATTATTTTTTACATTGTTGTGACGAATGTTTCCTATTTTTATAGCTGTCTTTTTATGTCCCAAAAATCATTATTCCAAATAAATAGTCTAAGCATCATTTCGATTATTTTTATAAATAGATTATCGCTCAGCCGTGGGTTCCACTGAAGCGCTGTGCCACGATTTGACTATTTTAAAATGTTTTTTGGAGTCTATGGGAAAAATGTCAAAATCAGATGACTAGAACAAGATTGAAGACGTTTTTTTAAATCAATGTTTCGCAATAACCTAAATGGCGGTGAAACACTCAGTAATATAGTAATACCAATAAATACGACTATTATCTCCGAAGGGTTAGTCAGAGACTAGGCAATAACGACAGCAAAAGCTAACGCGAAATAAATAGCGACAGCACATGTGCTCAGCGTGACAGGTGGTGAGTCCATCACCGCGGTCTATGCTGTTGGATGTATGTGCAGTCTTAAATCCGTTAGTCGCCTTTTACGACACCTAAGGGAAGAGAGGTTAAATAATACTACCACCCCCTCCCAGTAATGGCTTAAATATATTATAATATGTATTATATATACTATATACTGTTGTACACACATAAATATAAAATAGGATTACAAATAATTTATAAGTAGGACTTAAGTAGAAAGTATTATCCTTATTTAATATTTTTTTTCAAAATGGGAATGTTAAAGAATATTGAATCATTAGCCCAACATCCTGTAGGGACTTTAGAAAGCGTGAATATTCATTCAAAATTAAATTCCAACTCGGCGGCTTAAGGTATAGAAAATGGAAATAAATTAGGGTGGATTTTTATGTGCAATGGCGCGTCTCCCTAAGATTTCGAGGGTTAGAGATTTCGGCGTTTATTTGCCGACTTATAATTGGGCCGATTTGGGCTCTTGTTTTCGGGAGTTCCAGTTTATTTGCGAATCGGAAATATTTGCGATTCAAAATTATTTGTCCAAACCTTTTTCCGGCGAAATCGGTAATGGACACGATCCAACCGTTAAAATCACGATTGTTAACCCGGGGTCGTTGACTTTATAGTTTTAGTTACTTTTGTGAATACAGCAATCAAAACGTGACTATGATTTGTAATTGTTTAATATGTGCCTCTGTTTTTAATAGTTTTGAATGTTTGCTCTGTATTTTCTGATTAAATATTAGTTGTTCACCTTCTTTAATAAATTAAATAATTTACTTTTGCACCATCTTTCTAGTGACGGATGATTTAACAGTTATAACTTTATAGTTAGTTGGATTATTGGAAACACTGTTAAAGTTGTATCTTTGTGTTAAAAGTGAACAATAAATACCTAAGATAATTAAGATTAACTTCTATTTCAGACATTGTTCCTCGTATTTGTCTTGGGATCCAATCAACTCAGGTAATACACGATTAACTTGAAATCTTGTATTTTATTTCTTAGTAACATACTTAATTATATCTCCCCAATTAATTCTACGACTGTATAGTAACTACAGAAAAATCAAGTGCTGTAATATAACGATGATCATAAACGTGTATTATACTTACTAAACCAGTGTAAAAAAGTGTTATTGCTAAATTTTTTATGCATTTTTTTGATATGATACTGAAGCTGTCTTCTTCCCTGGGTGTTAACATGGAAAAATCAGAGCTTCGTGATGTATTTCGTGTTCCAGCAAAAGCAGATCAGGTCAACTCTATGGTAATAGCTGAGTTTTCATCTACTCTGACCAAGGTAAACTTCTTGACTGGAAGCAAAAAGTTTAAATCTACGGCTATTAAATTTAAAACCGAGCAACTAAACTCGTCTCACCTAGGACTAGATGGACCTAAATCATTCATTTATTTATCGGAGCACCTTACCACCCAGGCTTCGCGGCTTTATTTTGTTGCCCGCGAATTTCGCAGAGATATGGCCTACGACTATTGTTGGACTTCAAATGGTCTAATCTACTTGCAAAAGAAGCAAGGGGACCAGTACATATTAGTCAAAAACGAAGCTCAACTGCATTTACTTAGAAACAAGTGACTAGATTATTTTAGTAACTGTTTACTTTTTAAAACTCTTATTTCAATTTACACGAAAGCCATAAAATCAATATACAAATATCAATTAAGCTTACACAAACACACAAAACAAGTTAACTACACTTTTATCCAAAACAACAAACATGTAAATCACACAATTCATCTATATTTACATCACATGACGTCCACTTATATACCTATTGAATCCTGTATTGGTTTAATGTTCCCAGCTAAGTCCAACAACAGATTTTGTTACAATATTCAAGTCAACTCCTCATGAAACTCTTCTCATATTAATTATTACATTATGAATGTTCAAGACCTTATTCAAAACGATCTAGACAACCTAGGTGATCCAATATGTACTCGTATAATAGACCCTTTTGAGTTTTCAGAGATAGTTAAAATAAACCCAAGTTCGCTTACCATAATAACTGCTAATATAAGAAGTATACACCAAAATCTTGACAAGTTCATTTTATTTGCCACATCTCTCAATATAGAAATTGATTTAATGATATTAACCGAATGTTGGACTGATGAAACTAATCCACCTCCGCCATTAACTGACTTCCAAATGTTCTTTACAAAAAAAACAATTAATCAAAATGATGGTGTTGTTGCTTACGTCCGCGAAGGAATTAGTGTTACAGTGTGTGAACCAAACATTTCCGAAGGTAACTGCTTGGTGTTGAATATAGAGGACTGTTGCACAGTTATTTGTTCATACAGACCACCCTGTTTTCAAAATCCCTTAAAATACATTGACTCTCTTGACCATGTCCTACAGAATGCGAAATCTAAAACTATAATATTTACAGGAGACATAAATCTGAATATTCTTCCAAACCATGTTACTGCTCATGGAGCAAGTTATTTAAGTTTAATGGCTTACCACGGATTATTGCAAGGTGTTGACAAGCCAACTCGAGTAGGGTCATGCATTGACCATTTTATGATAAAAACCTCACACAAATGGCAAACGTTTGTTTTTGACCCACTGACAGATCATTCTCCCCTGCTTCTATTACTAAATGATGCAGACATTAAAAAGGATGCAAAAATCATAAATAAAATCGTAACTAACCACAATTTAATGAGAACTCAACTAGCGGAGGAAAACTGGACTGAATACTATCTTTTGAGTAATGTAGATGAGGCAGCGCGTTGCTTAGTGTCTAAAATACAACATGCTATTGATGTAAGCAGCCATGTCATAAGAGTTCCACATAGAAAGCAATGCCTGAAGCCGTGGATTACACCAGGGATCCTTAGGTCGATAAGAAAGAGAAATAGGCTCCAAAGGAAGAGTAAACTGTTGCCAGACGACGACATTGACATGACATGTAACAATTTCATTAAAACCATTAAAGCGCAGTTCTATCGTAATCAATTTCTTAAAAATTCTGGTAACTCCAAAAAAACTTGGGAACTTATTAAGGATGTGTGCAATTCTAGGAAAAATAATACAAATGCTGTTGAGCTCTTAAATACTAAATCAACGGTCACTGACTCCATGGATAGCGTTAACGACTATTTCACTTCAATAGGGCTAGAGTTGGCAAACAATACTCTAAATAAACTAGCAACAACGGAAGACGCCTTAGCATTAAAAGTAGGATCAGTTGACTCACCCTCCGAATCATTTTTACTTTTCCCTACAAACACTGAAGAAGTTCATGAACTTATATTAGGACTGAAATCAAACTGTTCACCTGGGTGGGACAATATTAAGGCCGATGTGCTTAAAACTGCCTGTCCATATATATTAGAACCGCTTACACATTTGATTAATTTTAGTTTAGAATCAGGTACCTTTCCCGAGGTATTCAAAAGAGCTATTGTTACTCCAGTATACAAAGCTGGGCAAAAAGATCTTCCCACAAATTACAGGCCTATTTCTTTAATACCAACACTATCCAAAATTGCCGAGAAATTGGTTAACAATCGTTTAATAACATATTTAGAGAAATGTAATTACTTAAGTTCAAGACAATTTGGCTTTAGAAAAGGAAAGTCCACAGAGGATTCTGTACTTAAATTAACGTCTTTAATACGAGCATATCTGGATAATAACGAGAGGTGCCTCGGTATTTTCTTGGACCTGCAAAAGGCATTTGACACAGTCTCGATACCCATTCTTATAAAACGTTTAGAAGGTCAAGGTGTTAGAGGGGTGCCTCTTGCATGGTTCCAGTCTTATCTAACCGGTAGGTCACAAAAGGTCAGAATAAATGAACACATGAGTGGTGATGCTGGTTGCACATTCGGCGTACCGCAAGGCAGTACCCTTGGTCCGACACTCTTTCTGATTTACATAAACCAGCTATGTAACCTAGGTATTATGGGTGCGGAAACTTTTATGTTTGCTGATGATACAGTGCTTCTCTTTCATGAATCTACTTGGGATAGTGTGCGTTATCTTGCGGAAAGAGGTATGAGCAGGGTTGTAGCTTGGCTGGAAGATAATCTTCTTAGCCTTAACACAACTAAGACAAACTACATGTGTTTAGCATCTCAGCCCGTACTGGACCAAAAAGTGATTTCAAATTACAGATCCATGCATATCCCTACAACAGGGAGCCACTTTATCCGGCAGCTTGTTCAACTTGTTCCTGTCCTCTCTTATCGCGAGTGCACAATACCAAGTACTTAGGCGTATTAATTGATGATTACCTTAACTGGGGCCCACAGATAACAGCGGTTGCAAATAGAACACGAAGGTTAATTTATGTTTTTAAACGCTTGCGGGATGTAGCTACTAACGATATTCTAAACTTGACATATAAGTCTCTTGCTGAAAGTGTTTTGTCTTACTGTATCTGTGCCTGGGGTGCTGCATCTAAGACCTATTTACTAGAAGTAGAACGCGCCCAGCGTGCAATTTTAAAAGTCATGATGGGACTTCCTTTCCGATATCCCACTAATGAGCTTTACAACTTTTGTAATGTGCTCTCGGTTAGAAAGTTATTTATTTATCAGTCTCAACGTAGATATCACCGATACTCTGTGCCCTCACTTACTATAAGTGACAAACGAATAGTCAAGGTTCCATTACCGAAATTCAGAACTGTGTTTGCAATGAGAAGTTACGATTTCTATGGCCCTAAACTGTACAATGTGCTTTTTAAAGATGTAAAAATAGTTATTAAATACAGCAACCATAAATTTAAGGAAATGCTAAGGGATAAATTGCAGCTTTTCGACTATAACGCGACAGAAAATCTTTTTGTAAGGATTCAATAATAATTATAAGCTTTCGCACTCACACATCCACAGACACACTTACATAACCACACTCAAACTCATGCGCACACACGCACCTACCCACTCACACTCATACACACACACACATCCGTACTTACAAACACTATACATATTTTTTCTTATTTTTGTTTTATATTAAGTATTAAATATGGAAATAAATAATATTAATTGTAACGTAGCCATAATAGATGTACGTCATACAACCACTTTGTACTATTTTTTGGGAGTTCCGAGGCCTGTAGCTCAGTTAATACTACCTCAGGCTTCGGCGTTTCCACGTTTTTATTGTAAATATTGTCAAGTTTTCCAATAAAGATTATTATTATTATTATTTATTATGCATTACGTAAATGAACTATGAAGTTTAAAGAATTGCAACGAACGTAACCGTCACATGAGATAATTTAGAGTACTTACATGACGATAACTATTAAAAGCGACGATATTAAGAGGCCTATTACATCTCGACTGCTGAATTTTTGCATATAATGGCCAATTTTGGCGTTATGGATCTCAGAAACAAAAATACATTAACAATTATGACTTATTGCTTTTTGCTTAACTTTTTAATTAAACCCAAAATTGCAGAGAAAGATTTTCATAAAGTGCGCGAAAGCACTTTTTTGAGCTCATCGATTGAACTACTGTTCTAAACAAGTGAAATAAAAAAATATAATGTTATCTCTTATTTAGTCGAATAGTGCGTAGCGGCCTCGGAATTTTTAGATATTATTGATTTTATATAGGAAAAAATCTTATTCTAAACCATAAAACTTCGAGAATCGCTATAAGTTAACTGTGAATTTCTCCTATCTACGATAATATTATTGGGCAAAATTTATACCAAAGTAGTTGTTACTTCATGAGGAATAAAGATTTTATAATAAATTTATTATCCTATTTCGATAAAAACGATAAATACAACTGCAAAATTACTACAAAATGCGATGCGCTGGCCGTCCGAATTCAACTTATGCTCACAGAATGGAGATTTGTAATATTATGCACAAATTTATTTTCCTATTTCGATAAAAATGATAAATACAACTGCAAAATTACTACAAAATGCGAAAATGGGCATTTTACGCAAAAATCACATTCGAGATGTAATAGGCCTCTTAAGGTGCATATCAAATGTAAAGGACGTTTCCACCGAAAATCAACAAATTGAAACAGTTGCCGTTTTGACACATGCATGAAAGCGAGCAGAAAATTAACTTATTTCACACTGCTAAAATAGCCATGAATAATTTTAGGCATTCAATCATGGACTCAAAATACCTATGCAGAACCTGAAGCATAATTTCATTCTCATAAATATTCAGCCAGAACCGTAATAATATATTAAATGCTTTGGGGTGGCACTCGACAGTGGCCTATACGCATTGCAAATTAGCCTCGCATATAATGGTGACGGTTTCGCAAAAATGTAGATAGTTCCGTTGTATTGTGGTTAGGTTAACTATTTCGTAATATGGACCAACAGATAGTATCACCTCAATAACTAAATTCACATTTCGTCAGTTTCATTTCATGTTTCACTGTTACGATTACGAAATCAACGAATCGACGACGTGTAAAATATAAATCGGAAAGTGTATCGAATATATTATTATAACATCTGTTTTATACGTTACTTTTTAAAAATCGTCAAACACAAGCTCGAGGGTAACTACAAATTTGCCGCATTCTAAAACATACAAAGAGTTAGTCCGAGACTAGGTAATGAAGTCAGCAAAAGCAGTCCTCTACCATAGTCCACTTTTCACCGAGCCCATTGCCGCTCTATGCTATTGTATGTGTAAGCAGTCTTTAAGTTAGTCGTCTTTTACTACACTCAATAAAAGAGATGAATAGTATTCTTCAATAATGAGCTGATGAGTTACCACACAGCAGTCTAAAGGGAGACATTAAAAAAACCATAATTATAACTATTGCCCCAACCGTGTCGAGTAGCGGTGAAAGAATACTACCATCCCCTCTCTTCCCTTGGGTGTCGTAAAAGGCGAATAACGGACTAAAGACTGCACATACATCCAACAGCATAGAACGGCGATGGGCTCACCACCTGTCCAATGAGCAAATTTGCAATTGCTATTTGGTGAAAAGTGGACTATGGCAGAGGACTGCTTCTGCTGCTGCTGCGGTCCTCATTGACTAGTCTCTGACTAACCCTTCGGGGATAATAGTCGTGATTATATGCCCGAAAATACAACATCAAATGGTAATGCTGATTATTAGGGAGCTTTCTCGAAACATTTTATTTTGGCTACCATTAAAATCCCAGAATAAGGGATATACGATATATAATCCCTAAAAGGAATATCTGCCCACACAAATACTTGAACTTCAAGTTATCAAACATATTAACAAGCGACACCTACATTAGAACAGTCTATTTCTGTTAATGCTATCCTATGAGCTTATCTGGACACGATATCCCTATAGCTTTTATCTCCAATAGAGATAAAGAAAGTAATCAACATAAGAGGGCGTAAAGCATGGCACGATATGGGATCACACACGTCGATAGTCGATCTACTATTAAGGATTAGGGATAGGTTGTGATGTCCGCATTTCTGGTAGCAGTCGTGTATGTACGAGTTGCGTCGGCGATATTGTTATTTACCGGAATGTCTGTGGTCAGGTGCGAGTTAAACTACTGTGCATATAGCAAAATAATCAACTTCAATATAAGGTTTAATAACAAATAATGATATCTAGAAATCCAAGAAATACAGCCTTGAAGTCACTTAAAAAACCTATATTTTATCATAATTTTGTCCTTTTACCCCAGACGATTTTGTATTTTATTAGTTAATTGCCCCAATATTACACACAATTTACCCAATTTGGTCTAGTAAATATGGTTTCAACGGCAGTTTATCGAATTTGGTTCCAAACTTAAAGTTGTTTTAAAGGTTTATCTCGTTTCGAAGTGTTATACACTTTTTTTTTTTAAACAGTAACAACTAGTAAATTTATGATGACATTGCTATTTTCAGCGTTTACGATAGTTCCCCTTTCTTTATACGACATTCGCGACACCCTTTGTAGGTACTTTAAAGCAAAAACCCTAAATCTTTGATTTATCGCTCCTAAACCTCTCATGCCGAAACACGTATTTCTCTAAAAATAACAAGCTCAATCAATCAATACCACACTCGCGTGTTCATATTAAACTTTATACCGGTGCAATAAGATTCAATTCTTATTGACGCTACATTGGCCGGTCACAAAGATCTGGATGAGCCGTATCCGCTAGGCAACTAACGACATAGGAGATGTCTCGTTAGGCGGTAGTTTTAAATGAACGAGCGGAAGCTAATAACGTAGATTGTGGCGCACTGATGAAATTGCCACGTACTTCCTAAAATGTCAACTAGGGTGTTTTCGATAGGTATTTAGATAAGTAAGCACTCTACTAGGTTGTATATTACGAGTATAAAAGTATTTAGATAAACAAGCAATAGCATGTACTTGTACGCAGATACGCCATGTTTTAGCCATTAAATGAAAAGAATCCAATAATGTTTATAAGAAAATTGAATTTATTTTTAATAAGCAAATGTTTCTATTTGGTAGAGGAATATTTTAACGTTAAATACTAATTATTTTATTTGTTGTTATTTGTTCATTTGGATTGATTATTTTATTTCTGACTTTTTATTTTGAATTGAAAAATTAATTTTAATTTTGTTATTTTTTACTTTGATTTTAATTTTAATACTTTTAATAATTTTAATTTTGTTACCATTAATTTGTCTATGCATTATTTTGTTAACCCATTAATAATTTTAATTTTGTGTTTTTCAATTAATTATTATTTTATTATTATTATTAAACCTGTAAATGTATTTTTCAAACTACAATAATTATAATAATAATAATGCAGTACAGTAAACTGCATAACATTTGCAATACTTGCAAAAGGTTACTAAGTTGTTAAGCTGCTAAAATTATATTCCACCTATTGTATTACACTTAGTTTGGCAAATAAATGATTTGATTTGATTTGATTTATTTTTTGATAAAGATGTAGCTCTTAAAACCTCACCTTAAACGAGTAAATCATTAAAGTTTTTACGTATCCTATAAACTTTATTTTCTAAGACAGAAATAAAAAACAAACAATTTGTAATTCATGACCTTTCCGGGTATAGAACACTCGAACTTATTTACGAACGGGTAAGGTATCACCAAAAATACTATTTTTATATTAATATTCAAATTCCTATTCTAACACAAAATATAAACACTATTAGCATTGTTAGAGTGTGATGTATCAGCACTGTTAACAACAAATTAGCGGCAATTAATAAGCTCAGCTGAATAGTTTTTTCACAGTCCTGCCCCGGCTTTGCTTTAATTCGTGTCCAAGACCGCACTGCGTCATAAGTCGAGCGACTGAGGTGACCATGCAAATAGTGTAAAACAGACAGATAACTTATCCTACCCATTTTTATTTATTTATTAATGGCCATTATTAAGTAAGTTAAGGCGAAGCACAATACATTTTAATTCTTCAGGTTACTAACACCACCTTTTACTAACACTTTATACTTATGATCATACTTTTACTCATACTTTGTCGACTATTGATCGAATTTTATTGCTTTTTAATTAAATTGAAATAATAAAAAAAAATGATTATCAATAATGCGCTACTAACACATCACATACAACAGCCCAGAAAGCTAAAATGATTGTGTTAAAATGGGTAGTTCACATCAGTCATCTTGGTCGAGTTTAATACCAGAAAAACCCAGGTTTGTGCACTCTCGTCCAAGATAACTCCCTTCCGTACTCCTCCCTCTCTTCAGAACTCTCCTTTACCCATTTCAGTGGACCTCACCATTCTTAGCATGGACATCGGCCAGGAACTGAATCCAAAATGCTACATCGAAAGTGTTATTTTAACTACCTCCCGTAAGTTGGGTATTCTCAATAAATACGGTGAGGCGGTTTTTCACTCCCTAGCAGCGCTGTTTGCTGTATAAGACTCAGGTGCGATCGAGTATGGAGTAGGTATTATTGTTCCCATCTATGGGACATCTTCGCTAAATACCTCTTCGATGCACTTGATCGACTGCAAAGGCGAGCGGTACGCATTATTGGAGATGCTGAGGTTACAGCCTTTCTTGAGGACATCCAGCTGCGTAGAGACATTGCTTCTCTCAGTGTCTTCTACCAAAATTACTACGGAGATCGTTCTGAAGAACTTTTTATCTAATCCCGCCCTCTCCTTTCCTGTTCCGGACTACACGTGCTGGTCTTAGGAACCACCATCATACTGTGCAGAATATCAGCACTCGTACTAAAAAAATTGGCAAGTAGTTTCTCTGTAAGACCATTCGGCTTTAGAGTTTTCTACCGGCGCATGTGTTTCCCAGCTCCTATAATCCCGGGTCTTTTAAACGGGGCGTGAAGCGGCATTTACGCAGGCCGTCATGAATGGGTGCGCTTGTTACCGTGCTTGTTCCACGGTGAGGAGCGCTCTGATTATTTTGGACATCAGCTGCTTACCATCAGGCAGGATGTAGTCACTATGACGTGTCATATAAAAAAAGGAGCCTGATGGAGCTATGGGGATTGAATCACAATTTCTCGGATTCAACTTCAGAATCTATACGTTGAGACATCTTTTTTCTCTTTTTACTCACAGTTACACAACAACTAATGCCGTCACGGACGAAAACCTCAGCTGCCACATACTTTATACGCTTATTTGATTCGTGTTATACAAGAGAAAAATATTTGTCACACTTCAAGTAATTCTATTACCTTGCCATACGTATTGTGTGAGATGAGGCAAAACGTTCACGTGAATAAAGGAATGTTGACTATTCACGGACGAGTTCGTGCTCAGATCCTAGCGAGCGCCGGGACCTTACAAAGCCATGGGATGCGAACACCGGAAGGCAGCCGAGGATTTCGCTCAAAATATAATCTAACAACTTGCATGAATGTTTATTGTGTGGTAGCGCTTTGACCTTTACGTTTTTGGTTCATTACGCCTCATTTGTAATTTGGTTTTCGGCTATTAGACATTTTAACCTTTATTGTGATGACTGGCTACTTAAAAGATCTTTATTTTTGCAATTGAGTGGTTGTTTTTGTGTTGTATTTTAATTACATTATGTTATAAAAAAGCAAATAGCCTAAAACAACATGGTCCGGGTAAAAAAGCGGTCAGGCGTTGAATTTAAAAAAGACTAGTTAATAAATAAAACAAAAAAAACGAAGGCGAAAAATAATAATAGCAAATTAAACAAAGACTTTTTTTATTACAGTGTTTCAGTTTCACGATAAAACTTATCTTCGTGCTATCTGGTCACCCCACGGCTATAATTTGACAAGGTCTCGTGGTAGGCACTAAAGTCGTTGGAATTAATTACATAATGCCTACGGTGAGGGTACACTTCAAATTAATTAGACCATAGTCTTTCGCAGTTTCTTACTAATGACAAACACTAAGCGTGGTTTCGTGTTTGTATAATCATAATGTTTGTTAGATGCCAGTGGGAAGAGTATGAAACTAGTTAGATAAATTGAAGGTATTGAAATTAAAAACTTTACATACTCGTTATTATGTTCATTATTACGTTAGGTTAGACTGACAAATGGGTCTACGTTTATCAAGGTATAAGATCCTTGACGTTTACGTAGTCCTTAGTTAAAAGAAGACAATCTCCTTAAGTAGTGTTTAAGTAAACATTACAAAATATGACATAAATGTCTGTGTCATAAAAAGACAACCAACTAAAAGCACAAGCAAACTTTTTATTTAACTAAAACTAAAATTCGTTTGGCATACCGTTATGTGTCCCATCCAACCTTAATGCAAGATAAGAGAATGCGGGGGGTTTTGGTGGGTACCCATCGAGCCTCCTCTCTCTCCCACATTTCTGGTGCTGTGGTTGCGAGTTCAACGTGTGGTCAGACTAGCATGCCAGTTCAAATGTTGGTAATTATTATGATACACCTTGCATACTTTCCCAAAGGTGCTAGGTTCGCTGCACGGTGGAAAAACAATGTTTTTCATTAATCTCCACTAACTTTGTACCTGTCTATCATTTTTTTTAAATATATGTTTGTATAAATTAACAAGTAAACTTTCAAAAAACCGTGTTAAACCACTCACTCTTGGATTTTTTTTGACACTTTTTTGACAGTAACTGTCAACGTCAAATTAGACAGAATGGAGCATAGACTATGCGATATTGTGCGATAACAATACATAAGATGAACCACAGAACCGAAATAATCAAACTTGTTCATACTAAAGTAGTCTGTAAGTCTATGAAAACACGGTACAAAGTCAAGTGTGTTTTTGTAGGTGCGGTCTCATGCGACCGCTTGGGGTTTGAGGGGTCAACCATGTCGCGTAGCGGTGAAAGAATACTACCACCCCCTCTCTTCCCTTGGGTGTCGTAAAAGGTGATTAACGGACTATAGATAGCATATACATCCAACAGCATAGGGCGGCGATGGGCTCACCACCTGTCACGCTGACTACATGACTGTGCAGTCGCTATTTGGTGAAAAGTGGACTATGAAAGAGGACATTTTTGCGGATAATAGTCATGATTATAATGTATGTATGCACTTACAAATACAATATTTTAATAAGGCTAGTCGGTACATTTACATGTAACATTTTGAAATGCAAAAAAAATTAAATTGGAATTAGATGTCAGGTTTTTTTTACTTGGTTGTTGTTTGCTAGATGATACGTGCCAACAAAGCGCCTATTCACTTTAGCCTTGAAGAGGACCTGGTTGTCTTCCAGTGTTGAAATCATAAAATAGATTTTTTATGGTTCACTTCTCCTAATCACAATAGAGAAACCCCACTGTGAATCAATGTTTTTAGATAGGTACTCCAAATAGAAGTGAAATAAGGTTATGAGTATCGAATAAATGTAATGTTGATTTCGTGTGCTTTAAATCCGTCGGTTAATAAATCTTGTCATTGGGAGCCGTGATTTATTAGAAGCTACAAAAAAATAATTTACATAGCCTAGTTGAATGCGTCGCACCGCCAGACGCATAAATATGGTTGTATTTGTTGTTTTGTCTGACCTCTAATGTTCTGTGTTCATTCTGTTTTAATTCGTAAATTGCTGGTAAAACTGGATGATTTGTAGATAGTTGATCTTCTGTTGATGGGAGATGGGCTCACCACCTGTCAAGCTGAGCACATGTGCAGTCGCTATTTGGTGAAATGTGGCCTATGGTAAAGGACTGCTTTTGCTGTTGTCATTGCCTAGTTTCTTGTTTCGTGATCATATGTATGTATGTATGATCTTCGGTTTATTACTTAATATTGATCTCTGGTACAACAACTTGAGTTTATCCAATTTAACATCAGCTACTTGTATATATTGCTAGCTATCCAAAACTTGAAAAGTAACCTAGATCCACAGTACTAGATTCTCCGGATCGTCCGAGTCTTGGATCTAAAGTAGAGAAACCAAGATTTTGAACATCAAAATAATGCAGCTTAGCTTCGTAAAATTTACAGTGAAGGTCTTGTACAGATTAGAAACTGCAAGAAAGTTGGACATGTTCACAACACAAGTTTAGTTAATTTTATAGTTTAAACAGTTGAAGCCAAACCTATACAGAAATAGCTTTAGGTACCATAGAACACTATCGATCTGCAAAGTTTGCTTATTTAATGAAAACAGCCGATTCTGCTAACTGAGTAGCAAGTAATAAAATTGTAAACGTACAACACATGCAGACGGGTTGTGTCAAGAGTTGACTTGAAAGGGAATCACTGATTAGTGAGTTACATTTAAACATTCAAGATGTCGGGTTCGTACAAACCGAAATTAGATTCTGCCAGAAAATTTTATTGCTTGGTAAGAAAAACTGTTCTATTTTCTAACATAACTATATTATTATATTAAGAGCCACGGTAGCTTAACCGTAAGAGCACGTGACTATCAGAAGGGTGCAGGTTCGAATCCTGCTTGTGGATTTTTTTACAATATTTTCCAATTTT
The DNA here is from genome assembly GCA_963921215.1 of Scoparia ambigualis. Lineage (NCBI taxonomy): Eukaryota > Metazoa > Arthropoda > Insecta > Lepidoptera > Crambidae > Scoparia > Scoparia ambigualis. The sequence goes on along the minus strand of OY992520.1, from coordinate 2,791,028 downwards.
TAACTATTAAATTTAATTAGTTGGAAATTACTTAGTAAGAATTCTATTAGGTAAGTACATACCATTATCGTATTCCGCATGGAAATCCCTTCGCTCCTACCGCTACAAATCCAATAATAAGTAAATGCCAGTAATTCCATTTATGAAAAGGATACGCAGACGCACGTGCACATCTAAAAAGCCGTCAGCAAATCTAAATGACGTCGGAAACAGTAATCCAATCCATCTTACCTTATGTTAGTAGTCAAACCAGGCTGACTTAAACGTACCATCAACCAATCCAAGAACAAACGTATACATGTGGGTACTCTGGTAATCAAAACCGAGACCACATCGGCTGAACAGAATAAGGATAATTAGAATAAGAAATTAAGCAAAACCACTTTGTGCCAGGATTAAGATTGGAAAAGAAATAAAATAATTAGTATTATAAAAATATGTAAAACAGAAATAATAAATACATACATGTATTAACAGAAAGAAGGAAATAAATAAGTTAACAAATTTTAAAATGTAATTAATTAAATAGAGCTCAAGCTTATTTAATTCCATAGGAAAAAATAAAGAAAATAAAAACAAAAACAAAAACCAGCCAAAGAGCGGGAACAGCAGTGTGATTCTCTAAGTTAAAGCCTCGGTAGCAGCGGCTGCCGCAGCGCTGAGGATTGACTCTGTCTCTTTCATATTCATAGAATTGGAAAGAGACAGCAGATCACAGCCATGCGCGCAGCGTCTATGTGTCGCGTAGAGAATCGCATAGCTGTCAGCTTTAAAAAAAAAGATTACAGAGGCGATTAATGAACGGCCTGGATGACATAACCACGTATAATTTGCGTAGCAGCGGCAACTCTACAATTAAAAGGGCGAAGCTGATGTTGAGCCTCTAACAGATCCCACCTAATTAAGAGTTAATCTCATCCAACTACAAACTTAAGATATAGCACCGAATTTGACGGCCATTAAGCAACTTAGCCGCTGAATATTCATGTTTGTAATCAGAACATCGGTTTGTTTGTCGAGCCAGACGCAGTTGGGCAATACGTTTCTCGTTTTGAGGTGTTACATAACTAGAGACGAGACACCTGGAAGCAACTTTTTGCGCACTGATTGCGACTACAAGATCCACAATTGCTTGGATCACACACAATGCATGTTGTAAAAGAAAATTCGTATAAAAATTTTCTATATCCTACTGATGAACTGGAAGTATACAAGTTGTTAATGTCATTTAATAACAAAAATCGGTGGGATACGACGATATCAATACTGCGTCTTTAAAAGCATGTGCGGCACACATTTCTTAGCCATTAAGTTACATTATAAATTTATCTTTTGCAAGGGGAGAGTTTCCAAGTAAACTGAAACTTTCTGTTATGAAACCTCTATTTAAGAAAGGTGATGTAAAAGATATCAACAACTTCAGACCGGTTACGCTCATACCAATTCTCTCAAAAATAATCGAAAAAGCCATGTTAAAACGTATTAACGATTTTTTCGGGAAACATGGTATTCTAGATCAGCAACAATTTGGCTTCCGGAAAGGCAGATCAACACAATTAGCTTGTTTTGATTTCGTGAAAGCTTTAGCAGAAAGCATTAATGACAAAACTCCGATTGTAGCAATATTTTTAGATATTAGCAAGGCTTTCGATTTTTTGGAGCACACCATTTTGTTAGTTATGCTGAATAAGTATGGTATAGGGTGGTAGCACACGATTGGATCAGTAGTTATCTCAAAGATAGAAATCAATGTGTAGAAGTGTCAAAAATACCAACTGACAAGAAGATACCAACAAAAACTAACTTTAGATCGGACTTTAAAAAAAAATTGCTGTGGTGTACCTCATGGAAGCATCCTGGGACCACTTTTGTTCTTGAGTTACATAAATGATATTCCCGCTGTAACATCCGAAAAAACATTGTATTCGCGATACTACGATTATATTACGATTTATGATACTACCCTTATTATTAAAGATAAAGACAATAATAAATTAAGAGATAAAATAACTAAATATATACATGACATAAATAACTGGTTGAATGATAATAATTTAATTATAAATATACAAAACACGAAAATGATTCAATTTAGGACGTACAAACAAAATGACATCAAATTGGACATAATTTACAACAATGAACGTATATGTGGAGTAGAAACAATAGACTTTTTAGGCTTCACAATTGACCAACACTGTAATTGGAAGGCGCATATTGACAAAGTGTATTCTAAATTAAATAGGTTTGTATATGCACTCAGGCGCTTAAGGCAAACAGTGTCTATGGAAGCAGCTATCTGTGAATACTATGGATATGTCTCGTCAGTACTAAGCTACAGAATACTACTATGGGGTAACTCAGTCAACATTTTGCTAGCTTTTAGGACTATATCATCTATCTATCATAAGGACTATATGTAATGCTTGGAGGACTGAAAGTTGTAAACCTCTATTTCAAGATTTAAAAATACTTTCACTCGCCTGCATGTATATTTTTTTATATTTTTTTTTATAATTGGCTTAACTGTAGGTTCAATTTTGGGGCACGCTTGTCCTTATGGCTATAGGTTTTGGAAATTTGGTACTTCCCCTACGGAATGGAGGTTACTAGAGAGAATTTGACGATTGGATAGGGGATAATTTAGGATATTAAGTTGTTTTAGGGAAATTAGGGATGACGATTTAAAATGAAGCTAATTTTTTATATATTTTTGCTTAGACTTAAGGTCTTTGCCTACTGAAAATTAATTGCGGGTCACTATTTGGGTGGGAAGGAAAATAGAAAAGAAATGAATGGGAAGAGAAAAAGGGGGAAAGAAGGGAAAAAATAATTAAGAACACTGGATAAAGTTTTTATGATAAAAACTACAGTGGTTCACATCTCTAGGGGTGTGGTTTATGTTTATATTTATTTATTTACTCAGGTTCGTTTCAATTTATTTATTAATTTGTTTTAGTTGTTTAAGTTATTTTCAGAAGATTTAGTTCAAGTTTCAATTGTTCAAGAGTTATTTAAGATTTTAGTTTTTAATTTAAGTTTTATTTAGTTTTATAATTTGATATTATTTTTAAGATTTGTTTTAAGTATTAATTATATTAGATATTGTTTAATGTAGTGATTTTAAGTTTAGTTAAGGTTTTAAGTTTGTACATTTGATTTAGTTTTAAATTGTTTTAATTTTTAGTTATATTAGATATTGTAGAGCAATGATTTTAAAATTTAGTTATGGTTTTAGTTTAAAAATTTGTATATTTGGTTTTATTAGTTTATTTATTGGTTTGTCTAGTTATTTAAGGTTTTGAATAATTTTTGTTTTGGTATAGTTTTAGTTTAGGCAAATTTGTTAATTTCCGTAGTCGGTCTGGCTCTGCAGGCGCAGAACCATCGACCGAATACGGTGGCACTCGCGGGCATTTGTGGCGTTATGGCCGGTGTCGACCTTTGTGCCCATGCGCAGATTATGAGCCGAGCTGTTATAACACTTTGCCCCAGAGTTCTTATTGGGGCAATCTGGGAACTGATGGCCCGGACTAGCGCAATGGGCACAGGGTCTCTTCTCGGCCGTGCATTTCGCCTTTGTATGGCCGTACTGCAGGCATTGGTGGCACTGCACGAATCGGGAGAAGTCCTCAACGTGGACCCTACTATGGTCCACGTTGAGTCTCCCGAGAGCGAGAATGGTACTTCGCATCCCGGGAGTGACCTCGATCACCGCATTGTACAGCGCCGGGTTTCTATTCGAGGTTAGGAAACAAATACGGGTGACAGGTACGTCGTTCTGGGTCACAAGGACCTCCGCCAACTCCTCGCGGGCAATACCCTTTAGGATCATCAGCGGTGGTCGTTGCTTCGCCAGTTCTGCGACGAAGTTAGGGCTCTTGTCATGACGGTCTATTGTCTCCTCGCATTGTCTCCTATCCTCGAACTCCACCCTCAATTTGCCGTTGGGTATTGGCAATACTTTGACGGGAGCATATTTGTGCTTCCGGAAGCTAATCTTCTTCTTCCACCGAGAAATAACCTCCGGAGGCTTGAGCGTGCAGCCGTACGCCGAAACGAGGACTACTGGGTATGTTTTGGGCGTTATGGGTATAGGCCTAGCAGCAGCGACACTGGCATAGGAAGGGGCCTTGAAGAGTTCGGCGTCTTGGACCGTCTGGACTGTGCGAGCGCTGGCCGGCGGACCCAGGACGGGGGGGTGCTCCTTTAGTGCGGCTGTCACCATGTTACCGGTCAACCGCACAAGGTCTTCGAGACGCGCCTGCTGCACCATCATCTCGTCGACCTTTTGAGCAACCTCCCGCCGGATCTCCGCCGCTGCCTCGCTCTGAATAGCGACTACGGCGCTCACACTGTTGTCCAGCTTGTGGCCTAATTCCCGAAAGCTTTCCTCGCTTATGTGCTCCTGGGTGGAGGAGAACTCCGGTTCGGGGTCGGGCCGCGAACGGTCTCCGCTTCAATTGCCTGTTCATAGACACCGAGGGCATACTCAATTTTGGCCGTGGTATAGAGAATTATTTGCGTTTGAGCGCGCCTCTTAAGGCCCTTCTGTCCTCCACAGCGGATCTTTCAGGGAGACGAGCCGTCTCCGGCTCACTCATCTCACCCGATTGCGGGCTTGTAAATGCCACATTATGTGCCATATTGAGTTAGGTTAGGGTTAGGTTAGGTAATTTTCAAAGTTGATTTTTAAGAATTTTTTTTTAAGATTTTTTTTGCGAAAAGTTATGTTTGTGTGTGTTTAAGTTTATATTATGTTAATTTTGAATTTTGGAATATTTTAATTTTTTGAAGTTTTGGCCGAATTTTGGATTTTTTTGTTTTTGGGTAAATTTGAAAATGTTTTCGAAAGTAGTTTTTATAATTCTAAAAAAGCTTATATTAGGTGGATATTGGGTTTTTCCTTGAAGGAAATTTAATAGTTCCTGCATGTATATTAAAGTTATATGCATTTGTAAGGCAAAACTCCGGTTACTTTCCCAAACACTCTGATGTGCTAATGCGACACACGAGACATAAGGATAGATTATTTCTCCCCAAAATTAGGCTCGAGCTGTTTAAACGAAATGCTTATATTCAAGCGATAATAATATTCAATAAGCTGCCCGATAAGATATAACAATTGCCGTTTAATTGTTTAAAAAATAAATTAACAGCTTGGCCTTTAGAGCATTGTTTCTATACAGTTAAAGAATATTGAAATTATAAATTGACTTATTGAACTTCATAATGAACATAATGTAACACACTATTAATATGTAAGTAGTAATTGTATATTAATGTATTATTGTTGTATTGATTGATTTCTATTAATTTTCATAGGTAATTTGATAATAAATTGACTAACATTTATTTTTGTTGTGTTTTTGACTTTTAATGAATTAATTTTTTTAATGAACTCCGACATTCTAAATTGACATTTGCATGCTGTTTTATAATGGCTAATTATGTGCGCATTGTAAATTTTGTACCACCCCTAAAATACCATGTTTTGGCAAATAAATGATTATCTTATCTTATCTTATCTTATCTTAATGACTAAGGCAGCATTTTGCAGCTCATGGGCAGCAAAACAAAACGCAATAACTTACTTCGTGATGTCCTCTCTAGTTATAATACCCATGGTTTTGGGTCGGTAAGGCCGCTTTGCAATTTTATGAGTTGGATCGTCGGTCGTGTGAAGTGACGAAAGGTCATTTAATTAAGATAAGGGAACAGATCAATTTAATTATGTGACAAGTTGTTTTTTGATTTTAATTTATTCAAGAACTATCGTGTTTTATGTGTCGTTTCGTCTATAATTCAATTAAAATACTTTTGTGTCACAAAAATAAGCTATAAAGAGCTAGAACAGTTTTAACGGAAACGGCTTATTAAGTGACCCTAATTTGGTAACTATACTTAATTCCTCTTTAAAGTTTTGTCTACATTTGCCATTGCATTATCAATTTACTTAGTTTTACTGTATATAACCTTAATTTCTTGATGGCCACCAACCGGTTTTGGTTACGTAAGAATAGCTTTACGTCACAAACGGCAGTTGCCAAACATTCGTTCTCTGCCGAAAATAGAAGCAATTGTACCGAATCGTTTTGTTAAGACTTAAGATTGGACAAGGGTCGCCGTTTTATCGACTGTTTTGTTTTATTTGCTTAATATAGCTGTTGCAGGAGTTTTCTGTGGCAGGTGGAATTGTATCGGTTGGCCTTTTCATTCTACCTGCTGGCGTTATAAACAGCCAATACATACTTACATAATTATAAACACGACTATTATCCCCGAAGGGTTAGTCAGAGACTAAGTAATTGAGAACCCAAAAGCAGTCCTCTGCTATAGTCCACTTTTCACCAAATAGCGACTGCACATTGTGCTCAGCGTAGGTGGTGAGCACATACCGCTTTATGCTGTTTGATGTGTGTGCAGCTAATCCGTCAGTCGCCACGTCAGTCAGGTGAGAAACACTTACAGGCAAATACAGCATGCTCTGGTACTTCTAAATGTCAATTAAATTTGGTTTTAATTCAATTAACAACAAACAGGTTAACAAAATATTACTTTTAGGTACTGAAATATTAAATTAAATTACTACATCAACGAGTTTGAAGGGATCAATCAACAATGCAATGAATTCTCATAATTAGGTATATATAGGCTTACCATACGTCCCGGTTTCAAGCATTGGTCCCGGCGTCCCGCCGGGTTTGGTATTTTGTCTCGGTTTACCGTCGGAACGTGTATTAAGAAAAACGAACGCACTAAATGCCATAGAAGTACTTAAGTAGGTAACTCAGTAATTAATAACTAAAGCAATGTCATTGTCTGCTTCAGCAGCCTTTCGGTACTGTAAGTATCTTTCATTTACTTTATTTATATATCTGTTTTTTTAATAACAAAATAGAACATTGTTTTGTAACTGGTATGGTGTAGTAGCTTAATGCGTTTTTTTTCAACGTCACTTTTTTTTTTGGTTTTTTGCTCCTGCCCCGGTATGGAGTTCCAAAATTATAGTAAGCCTAGGTATATAATATAACAATTCAAAATGTGATAGATGTGTTGCATGTCATAATTGGTGATTATAGTGCTTCTTCTTCATGCCTTTATTAACCAGTGTTAATAAAGGCATGAAGAAGAAGCACACAAGCAGCTAAGAAGAAGCAACTGCAACGCAATGGTTTGGAGTGGTAACGTTTGGCTCGGTACCATTTCTATAGCTATAATAAAAGTACAGTCTGTATACTGTGCCACTGCAAGTTTTAGGCCTCCATTTTTAAAATCAAGTCATCGCTACAATCTATGGGTATAATATACAGGGTCTATCAAAATCAATAAGCGAACAAAATCAACAAGTAAACATCCACAGTGTAACCTTATTCAAATGCAAATAAATACATTTCATTTAATTTCATTTCATTTCAGAACGTTTAAGGGCGGTATCTATACATCATTCTGTACAAAATGACAAAAAATGGGCTCCAGTTTTAAAGTGATTTTTCAAAGTTATGTTTTCTAACAAACTAAATCAATTAAAATAATGCACATCATGAAACATGCTGTATCTTTACTGACACGCATAGCTCAGTCAGTGTGCTCCGAGTTTAGTGTGCATGTTCGGGTATCTTTGTGCGCGTGTAGTACAGTTGTACGGGTTTGGAAAGGGTGTACTTTTTGGTGAATTATGATAATGTTTTGTTGATTATCTCGGTAACGAGCCTGAAGTTTTGGACCAAATTTGGTGAGCATGCTCAGTGTGATGTATAGATGCTCCCCTTAAACGTTTGCTTATTGATATTGTTAGACCCTATATTCGGATAAGGGTTTAACCCTAAATGAACTTTATATGAGGAGCTCGATGGAGCAGCAGCTAGCGCGTTCGGCTTGCGATCTTGTCTGCTAAGCAACTTACGCAATGCCGGGTCGCTGGATGAGTGACCAAATAAAAATATCTCGAGCTTTCTCCGTGCTTCGGAGGGAACGTTAAGCCGTTGGTCCCGGTTGTTGTCGTAAGATGGTAGTCGTCAAAACCCAGCAACCCGCATTGGGCCAGCGTGGTGGGTTATGTCCCAATATCCCCACGTGCTATTGTTTACGTGGAAGGTCTGTGCCCAGCAGTGGGACGTTTAAAAGCTGATGATGATGATGATGATGATGAACTTTATATTATATTTTTTACTCTCTACATTCTATTGTATAATGATATTATGTCGATACTAAATCCACCAATAACTAATAAGTAACTTGGAATGAACGAATAAAGCGGAGACCGTGGATAATGATCGGGAAAGTCGCAAAACTATCGTTAACTCTGAACAAGAGCTCGTTACTGGTTATGCAATACCTAATATTGGCAATATAACTATCAAAATAAGACCAACTAATATAGTATTTATGTTTTATTATAAAGTGCTTCGGAAGACACGATGAGTGTTGTAAGGAGGTAGTAGCACTAGCATTTCGTCCACGTAATGGGTTTAATTCTCATAAATACCATGAAATATCAACTACAGTTATTTTAAGTTATCTACACTAACATTCTAAAGAGGAAACATTTGATTGTTTGTTTGCATTGAATATGCTCCTCCGAAACTACTAGACCGATTTAAAAATCTTTTACCGTTATGAAGCTACACTATCTCCGGGTGACATAGGCTATATTATATTTTCCAAAAAATTTTTTTTTAATATGCGAAATGCCACCTCTACAAATAGCTCTTTATTTTTACCTTGGTATTAATCCTTTTTAAAATAAATTTCATACTCAAGACTGCTTTAATACCTTTAGATAACTTTATGAATTATATCATTTGGACATTTAATTCAAAAGATATCACCAGTTTAAAAATGTTAGTGTAGGATGTATTAGAGCTAGGCAGCACCATAATATGCGATGTAGGTGTGACTGGGGTAAGGGAGGGAAGTCATTTTAAAAATTCGTCACGGGGTACGGGGTCCACGCAAACGAAGTCACTGGCGCGCGGGCTGCTAGTCTTCTATAATTTAGAACCAAATTTATATTTCTAAAGGAAGTCACATTAGAGATGCCCCAAACGATAGCAATACTCATAATATTAGCCGCTTCTTAAAGCTGTATTGATGTGATCAATGTTAGATTCAATTTAAAAGTTCTATCCCGTTTTAAGGTTTCTACTAAATTTTGAACTTCTTTTCGAACCGTCAAATGCAATAAACTGCTACGCTCCTTAAAGAGAAAACTAGCAAAGCTATAAATTTTCTTAACCTGTGGAAATTTAACAATTCAGAAGTCCGGCGTGTCACTGTTAAAGGATCGGAAAACGGGACAGTTCTATTCACGGCAGCCCGTTCAGAAATGAAAATAGTATTCGTACTGAAGACACTTGCAGGAACGATCTCTGTGGAGAGGTATTTTGTCAGACAAATCAATGGGAAGGGCTCTCTGTAGACATAAAGAGGTTCGTTCTATTGTAAGTAAGTCGGTATTGTCACGGAGCAAAAATATTCTGTAGCTTTGGCTTTTGATTTCCAGTATTTCTGTTAGAAAAACGAGAGACGTAGTCAGTCAATTTGCAAGAACTGCGATGCGATGTGGTATTTTTATAATTTATAAATATATTTCTATTATACTTAGTGATTTTTAATTATAAAAAGAGAATTTTTAATGTTCATTTTAGTAAGTACCTAACTATTACACGATACAGATCTAAAAGATAAGAATCTGTTCTCTTAAAAGAGTAGACAGGCGATGCATATAATAGGTTAGCAATAAGAACATGGTTCAAAAGCTATGATAAAAAAGCTCATTTAAATCGATGCTTAAGTCTGTGTCTATAATACTCTCCCACTGTCGGAGCAAAAGCCGCTATTAAAATCAAGTCATCACGATAATTAATTGATGGATATAGGCCTAATCTTTTCTATCTATCGCTTTTGGCGCAGTGATTCACATTTTTTTTGTAACTGTCAATTTATTAGAGCATCAATGCTAAATGGTCTACCGACATAAGATCTCGAATTAGATAAAAGTAACAATAACTCATGCTGACTGTAACTATAATGACGTAATTTGCAATACGCTAGCTAGCAGTTTATACCTACATAGCGTTTAGTTAGACATTGCTCTGTGGGTTCAGATTGGAGTGAATGTTGTTCAAGAACATTTGAAATTCGCAAGATAAGAAGCGACAAAGAAACGGGAAAGTAAGAAAACTCGGAAAAACTTATTAATATGCAAACTGCATTAACCCTTCCCCCCAACAAAATCCGACCGCAAATTCTGGAGATGAAAGACAATTTCATAATCTCCGGATCGTCTATTGTAAAATCCCTTCATGTAGCTCTCACAAACGAAGTCATTTTCCTTGCATTTAATAAAAATAACGCTTTTTTAAGCTACGCCACGCTTCGCGTAAAGGGTTTGCTCGAAAGTAATCGAGTGTCATTACTTGACTATGAATAAATTACACAAGTTCACAGTCCCGGTCCGCAGTGTGGTCTAAGGCATGAACGACTCGTGTTGCAATCAGCTCAAACACAAATATAAATCATTTATTGCAATAATTATATGGACCATATTATGATCCACCTAAGCTGAGTACTCAGCTTTTAGTCGCTTTTTATCACTTACCTTTGCGTGATGCTAGCCTTTAAAACCTGCTACTGAGATATATATGAATACTCTTGTAGTATTTTAAATATACTCAGATAATATATTTTGTTTCACGTATGTGCTTCTGTTTAGGCTTACATAGTGGTAAGTGTTATAACGCTGGAGGGGGAAACTAGCAATATCGCAGGCAGTTCTTAAATTATAATGTATTAATCATCATCATCATCAGCCTATAAACGTACACACATAATCAAAATCACATGTGAAGATTAGAACATAACCAATTACCAAGACCAACGGATTTACGTGCCTCCCGAAGCACATAAGTGCGACAGATATATTTTAACTTGGTCACCATCGAGTGATACCGCATTGTGAATGCTACTTAACTTGCAAATTCGCAAAAAGAACGTACTAACCTCATAGCTCCATAAAATTTTTCTTTTAATCGTTTGTGCTCCTCATTTTACTACAAATTTTAATAGTCCCTTATAAAATTCTTATGTCTTTTAACTAACGTTAATATAAACCATGCTACACCCTCTCCCCTGTACCACAACACCACTCGAACTCGGGCGAGCGCGAGCGAAATTCGTTATTATATCGCATTTGTGTAGCGCCCCGCTAAAATTGTTACATGGTCCGTGCCGGGAAATTTACCCCGTAACGTGTGGCTTTTCGGTTTTAAAATCATTACTGAAGAGGTTAACACGATATTAATGTCGTCTGCCTCCGCCCGCAGAAACCTCAGAGTTCGCTTAACGGGTGTTGCAGCTCATATAAAATGATTGAGCGTCAACAATTTTTTTTATGTTAGTGATGTCGAAAGAGCTAGCAGGAAAGCAATTACCAGAACACTAGAGGAGAATCGCAGACGTAATGCCGACCATTGTGTTAAGAGTAGGCTCATTTCTTGAAGGTCGTGAAATCGTTACGATCTGGGAATGCCGCTGCAGCAAATGTTAGCATGAACCCTTTCTCGGTATTCTTTCTGGTAAGAGTATTGATAACCATCTCTAGGTTTTCATGTGTAAGTAAGTAATCGTAATGTTTTAGTTAGTATCAAGACCTTTTAGTGAATTTTACTAACGCAGCGGTAAATCAACTTGCGGCTATAAGCCGTAAAACATATTTATCTTGTAAAATGTGTTAAAAAGATAATTAACTTTGTAACATTTAAATGCTCAGTTAGATTGGGTATCGATCCCTCAGAATCATTGATATTTCATTGTAAGAACGCTCAGATTACAACGTCCTAAGATTTGAAATGAACAATGTATTAAGTAATCGACAATTCTAATTGGTGTTCCTAAGAGCGGCAGTAAACGTTTTAAAATGGTGATCCATTCAGTTATCGAAGTTTCGCGAAGAACTAACACGTTGGTAAAGATAATATGAGCATCGATCCTGCCATCCTCTCAAGGACGACACAAAATACCGCATGTGCGCAAGGCGGTCGGATTGTTTCGCAAAATACTTATTTGTCCCATTCTGTTTTAGATTGTTATTTGCAGTTATGATATATAAAATGTGTTCTGAGGATGTATATTAGATATATGTGACAGTGTACAGTACGTCACCATGCCATGGACTTTTATGGTAAATGGTAGATCTTTATATTGCTTGGAGATGATGAGTAAATTATTGTAACAGGCATTCGATACGAATTTTGAAATGGCTAGTTGCATTAATAAACAAATGTGGAAGACATTTTTTTACACACATAAGGTTAAAAGATAAACTGCATATCATGATCTTATGCAATAATCAATATTTACATAATTCATAAATAACCCGTCTCATTATAATTTTATTAAGATAGTATTCAAAGTGATGTTGACGTTAGACTTTCCTGTACGTTACAAACAGTATGATAAAATTAGGCACCTGAAATGTATAAATTCATTTAGCATTTTTGCGTGAAATGGAACGCACGAGATTAAAAGAACAGAGTCAGCCGACACTTAAATTTCTTTATAAACCAAACCCTCAGAATATTAACTAAAGCCTAGAAGGAGTGCTATGACATTTGAGTGCGTACTCCGATTGGTCACCATTCGAATTACTTTTGTATTGGCTTTTGAATTCAGTATCATACATGGTGACCGGTTTTCTCTTTGTTTTATATTTGACGTTTTTAGCAACTTATTTTGTCTTTTTTCTTTCAATATTTATGGCCCATTTCAAAAAATTGGAAAATTAAATGAGTCTCATTTGGACTCCTTCTATGCTTTAGTTATTATTCTATGCCCAAACCCGATTAAAGGTCAAAACAAAATACTACATAAATTAAACGAGAGTATGAAATGTTTCATTTACAAAAAGAGTTATAACAAATAAAGTAGATAATATTTCAGCCGTGAATAACATTTTGAATGTAGCTTCTTCATTTTATTATTGGTTCAGGATTCAAGCTTCAAAAACCTTCATTAAATGAAAGAAAATTACATCAGACTCGTATAAAAAGGGTGAAAATATTCTAATGTCGTTCCCTTAACTTAAAGGCTGTGCAAAGATGGAAACAAAATATTATTACAGCGATAAAGGGCGTGTATAGCGGATGGTTGCTTTAAAGTTTAATGTAACAATAAGGTGTGACGTCTGTAGGAAAATCCTGATATCCGATTTTTGTTACAGGATCAAAAAAAAAGATATGAATTTTATTTATAAAATAGACGTTTTTTGTTATTTAAAGGACAATGGCAGGGTACTATGGAGATTTTGTACAGGCCTACAATTTTCATGTTTGGCAATGAGACTTACACATTTGGTAGATTATATTATTGAGAATTACTACATAAATTAACAGAATTTTAAATGTTGGGTTTTAAAAGTTATACTTGTATTTCAATAATTTTTTAAGGTTAGGTTTTTCCCTGTATTTGATTGACATTGACAGTTGAGTGACAGGGAGGGACGGACAATGATTCTGACACTAACAAAATAAATAATTAAATCTGAAAATGAACGTTCGTGCTTTATAGATCAATCGTGAATCGAACTAAAATAGGTAGGTAGGTACTTAAGTAGTGCATTTCAATATTAATTAAGTAAGTAAGTAGGTACCTATGTATTGTTAGCCCGAGTTCTAGATTCTAGAAGATAGATAGATAGGATAGGATACCTATCAGGAACTGCTGCGACTGTGATTATTCAGATCTTTATGCTTGGTTATTTAAAACACAAAAAAACATAGCTACCCATCTGTGTTTTTAAAAATAACAGCAAAATACTTAAAACATGATGAAAGTCATAGGTAGATGCAATGATATTATAAACTATATCATTGGGTAGATGTAAACAATAGAAGTAGGTATACACGTTCCCACTTTAGAGGTCTCAACTGTAGACTACCTACCTACCTATACCAACATTAAGTTGAAATCATCTCCTATCCTACATATTTATTATTATAAATGCGAATTTGTCCTTCCTTTACGCTCAAACTAAGCAACCAATTGACTTGATCTTTGAAAGAACAAAGAGTAACATAGGCTACTTTTTATGCCGATATTCCTATATGAACGCGAATCACGCGGGTGAAACCGCGGGCGGAAGCTAGTGGTTAAAATAATTGTCTTTGAGATAGGAATATTATATTAGACTACTAGGTACTGCTCAGAATGCATACTTACTTATATTTACAGTACTTGCAATCGTGGATCTTCCCAGTAGATACTACTAACAAATTACTTCATCAAAGGCAAACAATATAATATAATACTAAAAAATATGATGAAAACATTTTAAATAAATAAGAAACTCGACTGGTCTTTCTACAGGGAAGTTTTACAATTGTACATACACACAGACAAGTAATGTTTTTCCATATTAGCATTTGCTCAGTGTAAATAAAACAATAATTTAGTATGGTCACATATTTAATATTAAATTATAAAGTAATTAAGGGCACTCTTAAAATAACATCATCGAAAAGTGGAGCAGGTCTAGTCATCCCTTAATGGCGAGCAAATCTGCGAGCAGCACCCAACAGTTCGTAGCCCTACAATGCAGTTAAAACTCTGGCTGTCCACTTCTACGTGAAGCTCTTTGAGCTCGGAGCCAACAAGGAACACAAGCTTCATTTTCTGAAGAAAGCTGAAATAAAAAATCACAATTAAATTACAAAAGTAACAGAGTGTAAAGTAAATATTTTTTAATCTTACACCAATTAGCCTAGCCCGCTGACCTCTCTATAATACAAGAATTGACCTAAATATTTACTATCTTGAGTGTCTCAGGTAACAAATTGATAGTTTAAGTAGGTCAGTGGCCTAGCCCCGAAGTAAGCACTGGAAGGCTTGTAATATGTTATACTAGGCCAATGGGTAAAAATGCAGTTGTGATAGTAGTAATAACAGTGGCGAGGGATGTGTTTGGGGAAATACGGCGAAGGTAAGCCGGCCAAGAATTTACAAATCAGACAATAATAAACATGGAATGTTTAACTCATTGGTGGCACTAATTACTGACATAATTATTAAGATCTGCATGGTGGATCCCTGGAGTGGGATTTCTTATAGGGAAGCCGATGGGAATCGGAATGTATGGTATATATATGTATTTAGTAGAATTATTATATAGGTAAATAGTCATGGCCTCAGGTACAAATGCTCGTATTCGTCATAGAAACATTTGCCCCTACTGGGATTCAAACCCAGGAACTCAGAGTAGGTATCACCACGAAAACCATTGTACATATTACTCCACCACGGAGGTAGTGAATAAGTAAATACATGTAAGGTGTTTACCTCTCGTGGTCTAATCCAATTCGAAATTATGTTAGTCATCCTTTGTTCCTCTTCATTTGGCACTTGAAAGAAAACTCTTCGTCTGCTCATTCTTAAAATAGAACGTCCACATACAAGTCGTCTTGGCGATGGCCAACATGCCTTGTAGTTTTACTTTCAGATGCAATAGAATGGGTTGCTAATTCCCAGGAAGCATGACAAATATAATCAGGTGTTGCCTAAAACAATAAGAGCATGGATGAAGTTTATTAATTGATCAACAAAATAGTAGAATATTAGTAGTAACAGATACAGAGGTGCATTGCTGCACCAAATATGTACCATGTGTTCTCGCTCTCGGTTTAGATGTCTAAAATGGTTGACGACATTTTCGTACTATGTACGACTTACCTCTCAGGGATATGACCAAAAACGATTAGTGTCGACTAAGGCTTGACTCTCGTTCGTCAGTAAATGCCGCCTGCGATTCAATCGACATGCATTGCATACTCGACATTGTGATGGTAATGTATCACCCAATCAGACAGTAAAACTATCACGAAAGTGCAGCACAACACAATATTGTTTGTGTTCATTTCATTAGCACATTCACAAAGCGGCTTTTCGCAAAATAGGTAGGAAGGAACTTTTAAATAAAACACATTATTTTTACTAGACGTATACGTTGACCAAAAGCTCAATGATTGACATTGACCGTGTTGCAAGTAGTTTTATTCGTCTTTTTACGAGATACAAATCGATAAGAATATCAATCTTAAAAATAATATAAATTATAAATATCAAACGTAATTAATCAACTATTTTAAGATAAAAGTCTGTAATTGTATAGGTTTAAGCTCTAAAATAGTTGCACAAATAGGTTTTTAATCAAAACAACATACACTAATAAGTTTTAATTACTTATTTGAGAATCGATTTCAAAATCGATTAATCGATATTTTTATGGCAGGCAAATCTGACAGCAGATTTTTGTTTTGCGTATAGTATCTGCTAGTTGAAATGCGTTTCGTTGTTAGTTTTAGTATTATTATTTCGCTTTAAGATTTTTCTTTAACCCGGACTTCTAAAAATATAACATTTACTGGAAAATAATGAGAAAAAATTAAGGAACCAACTATGCAAATATAGTACCAAAACATGAACATTGTGGGGTTGTACGCCAGTACGCGTTCTCCTTTACTATCATAACTATCATCACTATCATCAGACTATTAACATTTCACTGCTGGACTCAGGCCTTTCCGCATGAATTATTGCAATGCTTGGACAAATCAAGCCATAACCTACAACGGTCTTAATGCAGGTCGGTGTATTTTAATGGCTGCAAGCTTCCAAGAACAACCGAAATCAAACTTTCGAAGTGCGGAGTAACTCAAGATATTTTATGTTGGCCATCCACCCAGTGCCTCAGGATTGCCAAAGTCCGCAAATACTTCCATCATACCCTTATTATGTATGATGTTTATTCATATTCTTCCCGATTAATTCGTTAATTAGAGCTCAACTCTTAATAAAATTTTACTGTGTTATCTAAATATTCAGCAATCAATGAGTATATTTTTAAAACTGAAACCAATTCAACCATAATTAATACAGATTTAGATTTTCATCCACCATGCAGCATCAATTACTAGTAAAGTAGGCTAGCGCGCCGCACTCTTAATTGCCTGCCGTCGATTTTCAGGATTATCCCGCTAAATTGACATATCTGGTTACCGCAGCGAGCGCCCGTCGATTTCCTTCACAAGAAGACCGCTTTGTTGCGGCAAACATTAAAAAACGCCGAAACAAAATTCACTGTTAGCAGCATTTTCTCGGTGATTTTGATGGCATTACTCACTGAATGGCAATAAATTTGTGAAAAATGTAGGGAGAATAAACACTTTCCAGAATCGATATAGTGTACAAAGTAATGACAAATTGTGTTGCTCGTTTTTATGGATAGGTAAATAATTAAAATACCATCTTTTAAGGTGACACCATAAAACCAAACATTAATTTATGATTATATAAAAAAAAAATATATTGTCTTGACTACTGATGTCAGTCGTTTTAAAGTCAGACAGCAGATGGGGAGAACTTAGATCTTATTATCTCTAAGACTTATAAAATTAAATTAAACTTAAAAGTACAAGTAATTTTGTGCCGACTTGTCGTACCAACTCACCTATGCTGTATCTTTCAATTACCGTATAATATAAAGTAAAGCATTCAATACAAACCCACCACCCTGGCCCAATAACGGGTTGGTGGGTTCTAATGACTACCATCTTACAACAACAACCGGGACCAAAGGCTTTAAATCCGAACGTAAAGCGTACGTACATTGTTTTATTTATCATTAAAGGTTTTTATATACCTCACGTAAGTCCCTTGACACATTAAGAACTTAAGAACACGTTTAAAAACGCCAAATTTAAATAAGTAAATAAACGAGGGTTTCGTGCATTATTTGGAAACCATTACTTAATTGAGAAAACAGTCATCCAATAACCAATTGAAAGTTAGTAAACAGAAGTGTTCGTGGTCATGAATAATAATTAATAAATTAATTATTCTTTTGTTTCGGAGAATGTTTACCAACTCTGAGATTATTCGATTTTCACCTTGTGCTATTTTAAGTGTCAGCCAAATATTGTACCAGGTCAGATAATAATATTAAAATGACAGTGTTAGATTTTAATTTTAAACGTAAGTTTGTGGGCTAATCTCCCCAGAGCCCAGCAGTGGGACGTTTTGAAAATATTATGTTAACTAATGTGTAACTTTACATTTTACCGGTAAACGCATAACCTTCATTCAGTTTTAAACCATTTTAAAGTAAAATAATGTAACATCTCCCTTTCATTTTGACGACCTCCTTGGTCGAGTGGTTTGTACACCGGTTTTCATGGTGTCGCCATCTCTGAGGTCCTGGGTTCGATCCCCGGTCGGGTCAATTTAGAGAAAAACTGTTTTTCTAAATTGATTTCGAGTCTGGGTGTTTTTTCTATGTTTATGTATATTTATCCGTTATCTTACCATATTAACGAGTTTCACAAGAATACTCATCTTGGTCTAGATCTAGATGGTCTTGGTCTTGGTGTGAGCGTAATCACAATTTATTTATTTATTTACATATAAAGATTTTATAACCTGGTTTTGATTTGTCATTGCCGTTAACCTTTTTTGCATGCAGTTGTCACACAGTACTGAAGATCTCTCTCTTCTGTTCTGTGAGTTGTCAACATTATAGGTACATACATATAATCACGACTATTATCCCAGAAGGGTTAGTCAGAGACTAGGCAATGAGGGCAGCAAAGGCAGTTCTCTACCATCGTCCACTCTTCCCCAAATAGCGACTGCACATGTGTTCAGCGTGACAGGTGGTGAGCCCATTGCCGCTCTATGCTTTTCGATGTATGTGCAGTCTTTAGTCCGTTAGTCGCCTTTTACGACACCCAAGGCAAGAGAGGGGGTGATAGTATTCTTTCACCGCTGTGCGACACTGTTTAACATAACATTTACTTTTTACAAGTTCAAAAATTTAGATCGGTCAGTATGGGAAAGTCTCAAACTATAAGACATACGAAGATCTGTTCTCAGGAACCATGTCATCAGTTTTAGTAACAAGAAAAACTGCATTCATACATTTAAAAACAAATTGTACTGAGCTCGGGAAATGTTACTATGAAACATGTTGTCTAAAATTAATAAAATGCATTGTTTTCATATCCTTTCATTTATTTTAGTAGGTGTTCGAAATGACCGTCATTGTTTTTCAATACAACATTTAATTACTCGTTTAAGTACCCATGTTACTATTTCATTTTGTTTCTACAGGTGGTGAATTTGTTGTTATTGTTATTGTATGTTTGTCTCTGTATCTGTATACTTTTTCTAAGTAGAATTTTTAATTGATTGTTAGTGTATGATTAATAAATAAGTAAAAGTAAGTAATTAAAATTATAATATATAGATAAATATAGTAATTACAATTATATTTAGATATTTATTTATTTATTTATTATCTAAAAAACTACAAAAACAAATAACAACCATAAATACAAATAAAATATACAATTTACACAAGTTCAAAACTTTTATCTTAAACTATGTAGCCTTATCATGGCTTTGAGGTTTTACAATAACATGCTGTAAGTAGATTAATGTTTTATATTTTAGCGTTTTATTAACGCTTAAATATACTTAAGTAAAATTTTAAACACTGAAAAAAGACGACAATCTCATGCGGGAATCGAACCACGCAACCACAAAATTTTACTTATGCTGTAAGTACTTATAATTGAAACAATTCAATGAATTAATAATAATGTGTTTTCCACTAAAACAATTCAAACCCAAATGTTAAAAAAAAGTAATTAGGATTACATTATTTGAAAAGGGTCTTAAATATAGAACGTGCAAAAATACCACGACTGCTGTTCATAACATCCAAAAAATTATTTTTAGCTTCGAGCTCGTTATACAGTCGACACATACGGATTATGGGGTTATAGTTAGAGGTATTATTCCTGTATACTTGCAGCGAGAAGATGTTCGGATGACGAGTTCTTAATGCGTATTAAAATTAATTAAGGAGAGCAGCTCAGGCGAGTCCACACACGAATGAATAATATTATGAAGGTATACTAAATCCATATATTTGCGTCTCAAATCAAGTCTCTGAACCTTAAATTTATCCAATCTTTCGGTGTAAGATGAGAAAGTTCGACCATATCCTGCACGGTAACACAGCATTTTCAGAAATTTGTTTTGGATATTCTCAATGCGATCAGAGTGAACCGAATAGAAAGGAGACCAGATGACAGCACCGTACTCCAACACACTTCTTACCAAGCTGTAGTACAAAATTATCGTGCTCTTTGCTTTTTTAAAAGGTTTAGAAGTTCTACAGATAAACCCAAGCATTCGGCTAGCCTTTTGCACCATATAATCATAATGATCCCGAAATGTCAATTGCTCGTCAAACACTACACCGAGATTCTTACACATAAGAGTATGATCCTTGATGCTGTAGACCGATACGAGTTTGGTACGTTTACGAGTGAAAGTGATAAAGAAACATTTCTGAACATTAAGCGACACTTTGTTGTTAGTACACCAGTCAGATAAGGTGTCTAAATCATCCTGAAGACGGTTCGAGTCACTAGGGCTGCTCACGGTAGTAAAATTTTTTAAATCATCTGCTTACGCCAGACGCATTCAAGATAATTGCTCAACTAAATCGTAAATAAAAATTATAAAGAACAAGGGACCCAAGTGGGACCTCTGCGGGACGCCTGATGTTACATTTATGGGCCGCCTAATGTTACATTTATGGGCGATGAAAGAAAACCCTTCACAGCTACCAACTGACATCTACGAGATAGATAAGACTTTACCCAACGCAGCAGATCCCCACCAATACCAAAGGCGCTCATCTTCATACACAGAAGAGAGTGGTTGACTTTGTCAAATGCCTTATGAAAATCGGTATACACAGAGTCTATTTGTTGACGGTTGGCAAAAGCAGAGCATAAATAATTTTTGTAGACAAGTAAGTTACTTACTGTTGATCTTTTGCTCACGAAACCGTGTTGTTTGGTGGAAATCAATGGCGCAACATACATAACAGATAGATAATATTATCGCAGATAACAAAACTTCCGGAACAGCTTAATGACAAGCCTATGGCTTAAGGTAAAACAGTGAATGTAACAAGTTGCTATACCAGCAAAAAGCCATAAGACAACCACCATAGAGACAATTTTACGACCTTCATCTTCTTCTTCTTACTATTGAAAAAAATGGAAGTTACTTGGATCACCTACTAAAATAAATAAAAGGATATGAAAACAATGCATGTTATTAATTTCAGACATCTTGTTTCATACGAGTAGTAACATTTGCTGCTTAAGAACTACACAATCGATATCTAAATTGAAATACTTATTGTTAGTTTTATTTTTCAAAACCGTTTTTTTTATTATTGTTTTTTTGTCCGCGTTCGATTCCCAATATGAGCACAAGTTTTTTTTAAAAGTATGAATGCAGTTTTTCTTGTTTCTAAAATCGATTACATGGTTCAGGGGAACAGATCTTCGTATGTCTTTTAGTTTCAGACTTTCCCATACTGACCGATCTAAATGTTACACCCTGTTATTGCAACGGTTAAGACCATACACAAAACATAAAAACAAGTACACAATGCAGTTCTGATTTCATTATTCTTATCGCTATAAACTGATTTCTCCCAGACTACTAACCAATGGAAAAAATTAGTTAATTGTCTGGTATATACACTCTAAATTCGGAGGTGCAAAAATTACTCAGGTTTTTAATTCAAATAAATAAAAATTTAACATACATCGTGTGTGTGTGTGTGTATGTATGTGTGTGTGTGTGGGGGGGGTGTGTGTGTGTGTTTGTGTGTGTGTGTTTGTGTGTGCGTGTAATTTAACCCCTCAGTCTTGGATTTTTTATGACACTTTTTTTGGCGCAACTGTCAACGTCAAATTTGACAGAATCGAGCATAGACTATGCGATATTTTGCGATAACAATACATAAGATGTACCACAGAACCGAAATAACCAAACTTGTTCATATGTAAACATTAAAGTATATACACAATAGTCTCAGATAGGAAGTACCGGGAAAGGCATTCGGAATATACCTGCCTAAAGGATTAGTTTCCCTACTATTGTGTAACTGTACCTTGTTTTTAATGTAGGTAGTCTTGTGCGTGATTATCAAATAAATAAATGAACCTCTTCCTTAAAGTAAGACATGCAATTAACGACTATATTAAAGGTACATAATGTATTAAAAGAGCTCGTCATAGTGCAGCTGAAAAGCGTAATTATCAAGCGTGGCTGCTGAGGCGAACTTGTTTTGCTCCAGAACGAGACGTAATTGAAAAAGTTTCCCTTCAAAATAGCAAGAACTAGGATACAAAGGATCAAATACGTATTATTGCTGAACGGGAACTTGTGACTTGCGATTTTTGTTTTTGAAATTGCTACAATACCTACCTATAAATAAACATGTTATGCTGCAAATATTGTTATATTTTCAATCTACAAACTGTTGCGTCAAATGAAACTAAGAATATAAGATTAACACAATAACAACTAAAACATGGTAATAAACCCGCTAGTAATGTTATTAAATGGTTGTGGATATTATCGCAGCGGGCACGGCGTTATGGGGATCCTGCACAAAATTGTGAAAATTTACGTATTTTTAAGTTACTGGTACTATGCGCTGAATTAGTTAAATACAATAAAAGAACTAACGTAAGTTAGCCTGATCATTGCACAAGGTCGTGGCCTTGTTGAAATTTGAAACAAATTCTTTAAACAATAACAAACAATACATAAATCGAATGACTCCTAAAAACATTGTTTTTCGACAACTTCTTAATTTTACGCATGAAACAATAATTCTTACATGAAAATATTTGTATTGATATTTCGCAGGTCGCCCCAATCTTAAATAAAATAATTTTAATTTACATTGTACATTTTGCAGAATAAAAACATTGCTCTAATCAAATTACTAGGTCTGAAACTTAAAAGCAGAATAGTCCTAATTTTAAATATCATTAAGATTGATTTTGGTTTGAAGTTCATTATGAGACTTATGTCCAAAGACATATAAAATCATTGCTTATATCAGGTTTTGCGATCGCGCGGCACCCTCTTAAGGGTAGTCCTTTCGAGTGCTTCTCTCTCGCTCTCTCGACGGTACGGCACGGGTATAACAGCGAAGCGGCGCAAATAGGCGCGTTTTGTGGGTTTTTATAAGTTTTTTGCCTTTAAAGACTTTATAGGATTTAATGAATTAGCAGGTTCTCTGTAGTACTTCAAAATCAATATTTACATGTAAAAATTATGTCGAAAATTAAAAAAAATGTAAGAAATCATCCGTTTTAGACTTTTATTTGGCCGGTTTGCAGGATTTGCAGGATCAGCATTATAAAAAATATAATCGAGTAAAGTACATGTAATCGCGTAACAAATTAGCACATTCTTTAGGCAATATCCTTTAGTGTATATATTATGTATGTATGTATCCTTTATAAGAGCTAAATTTAATAGTAAATACATAAACCATTACAATTTAATCTAGCAAAACAGTTTTGCCCGCATTTGCCGGTGACTCGCCATAAGAAACTTTTGCAAAGTCGGGTCACTGGATGGGTGGCCATTTTAAAAACTATATTTACAAATATGGTTGTGTGGTATGTACAAAACAAAACACAATAATTAGCATTATCAAACTTTAAACTATAATCTCGTGCTTATAATAATGTATCCCTACCTACCATTTAGACCTTCATATTTTGTCATACCTACACGAGTGCATTATCTTGCATTTCATGTTGTTTTTGTTAGTTTTAAACCTAATTTTAACCGTGTCGCGTATCGGTGAAAGAATACTACCACCCCCTCTCTTTTTTGGGTATCGTAAAAGGCGACTAACGAACTAAAGACTGCACATACTTCCAACAACATAGAGCGGCGATGGGCTCACCACCTGTCACGCTGAGCACATGTGCAGTCCCTAATTGGTGAAAAGTGGACTTTGGCAGAGGACTGCTGTTGCTGTCCTCATTTGCCTTGTCTCTGACTAACCCTTTGGGGATTATAGTCGTGATAATATGTATCATCATCAGCCTACAAACGTCCCACTGCTGGGCACAGGCCTCCCACGTGGACAATAGCACGTGGGGATATTGGGCCATAACCCACCACGCTGGCCCAATGCGGGTTGGTGAGTTTTAACAACTGTCATCTTACGACAACAACCAGGACCAACGGCTTAACGTGCCTTCCGAAGCATGGAGGAGCTCGAGATGTTTTTAATTTGGTCACCTATCCAGCGACCTGGCATTACGAAAGATGCTTAACGGTCAAGATCGCAAGCCGAACGCGCTAGCCGTTGCGCCATCGATAATATGTATGTATGTTTGTAAACCTAATTTTGTGGTTTAAAAAGCTTTGTTCATAAGGTGCTGCAGCGGAGAGTTGTGTGGAGGCAGCTCATTTCAAACGAATAATACGAACCCTTTTCTTCTCTTGGGTGTCGTAAAAGGCGTGAAAATTGCACATACTTCTAACAGCATAAAGCGGCGGTGCGCTCACCACCTATCACGCTGACCACGTGTGCAGTTCGTATTTGGTGAACATAGAATAAGACAGTGCACTGCTTTTGCCGTCCTTATTAACTAGTCTCTGACTAACATTTGGGGATAATAATTGTCGTAAGTATAAGTATGTTCTTTTATGTATACAGAGTGAAAAAAAAGACCGTAGTTGGAGGAAAAGTACCCTTAATATTGATGATGAAAAATAATTAAAACTACATTAAAATTTTAATGGAGTTGCTCGAGTGTGTCATGCTCTCTTAAAGTGTCTCTGCGGTGGTGGCATGTGCGTCGGGTCGTTACGTTCCCTAAAACAAGGTGCCGCCTGTGGAGGCTGGTCTGCTCTTGCAATCTAATTTTTTATTGGTAGTATTTAATAGTCTTTCTTTTTGTTTCAAAGATACTGTAAGACGTTGTTCGTTTTATTTTAAATCGAGCAATACCTGTTTTTTTCTTAAATATTCTTATGTATGTGTTGTGTTGTCTTGTCATCGTATTAAATGTTTTTTTTGTTGTAATGGAAAATGTCCTTCTATGATAGGTAGGGCATTTTCCAATTTGTATTGACGCTCACAATTTGTATATTTGCATATTGTATGATAATTTGATAACGACATATTGTATTGTAAATGTCGTTACTTCTATATTATATAAATCTGTGAAGTTTCTTGCGCCCGTTCTTCTTCACAGCTAAAAGACTTCCTGAATGTGCGCGGTGGGTAGGCGGGTGCCATCTACCCATTAACTTTTGACAATTCAAAATGCTTATTTTAAGTTTACTGAATAAAGAAATTTTCTTTTATTTTTATTTTAAAGATTTTTGCAAAATCACCTGCTTGAGCCGGTAGTCGAACCAGTGAAATGTCAAAAAAAAAAAATTTTTTATTTATTGTAAAGCTTATATACTACCTAAAGAAAATAGTTCACTTATCTTTTAAATTGCTCAAAGTGAGACCCATTTTCACGCATGCCAGACGTATTTTTCGACTGAATTCGTTATAGGTAGTTCGATATTTTTCATAGTCTTTCTTTAATTTAAGATACTATGTTGTTTAAAATAAATCGATCCTTATGAATGACTTTTTCGGTTGGTATCATAAAATATGCGTATGTATATGTAGGTTTTCCTTCACATTTTATCGGTTCGAATCCCGGCTCAAGCAGGTGTTTTAAAAAAATCTTTAAATGTAGTTTTAATTATTTTCACGACCTCCTTAGTCGAGTGGTTTGTACACCGGTTTTCATGGTGTCGCCATCTCTGAGGTCCCGGGTTCGATCCCCGGTCATGTAAATTTAGAAATTATTGTTTTCTAAATTGTCTCAGGTCTGGGTGTTTACTATGTATAATAAGTATGTATTGAAGTATTTTAAATTTGTTTATCCGTTGTCAAGTAACCATTTAACGAGTTTCTTCGAAGCTTCTCTTGGGCTAGATAATTGGTGTGATTGTGGGAAAGATTTATTTATTTATTTTTAAAAATAAAGAAATGTTTCCTTTCACTAAAATTTGCCATCATCAATATTATGGGTACTTTTCCTCTGACCACGGTCTTTTTTTTCCACCATGTATACTTGTTCGTTAAGACAAAAGGTTCACGGGTTCACCGCCTGCCACGCCGACTGCACTTGACTTTTCAATATAAAGTTTAAATGAAATACAAACCCACCAACCTACATCGAGCCAACCCATGTTGGCACATGTTGGTTGTTACACTTAATACCATTATTATCATTATTCCGATGTAACCATGTGGGAAGTTCTGAGCCCACACGTGGGACAACCAGCCTTTTTTCTGGATTACATACCTGTACAAACCCTCGTTAATTAGTAACAATAATTACGAACCTATTTATAGTATGTACAAAGAGAGAACGACGCCAAAATCGTTGCTAAGTACACTGAGGCCCAAAGTCTATAATATTAAAACGCCATTTCCCCCGGAACTTTGAGCCTTAATTTCCATTTAGTATCCACTGTTCAAAGTTATAATGATCTTATCAGAAGTGTGCTTCGCGTTTGTGGTTATTTAGTTTGTAACCTAGGTAGTTAATACCGAAATAATGAGCTATAACAAACGTTACATTCATAATGTCAAGGATATTATTATACTCGTAGGTGTTGAACTTTTGTTCAAGAGTATTAAAATGATGTGAAATATATTTATTCTTATTTTAGTTTAACTTTACATTGTGAAATGCTTAAATATCACAAAATTGTATTTCATGGAATGCAAAACGCAAGAATAATAATGTATTTTATTAGAGAGTTACATAATTATATCATTTGTCGGCATAATAACTATTGATTTGGAAGTCAACGCCATTTATTTTGGCTAGAGTTGGCAATTTGTGAAATTCGAATAAACGCACCAAATTTGCTTCGTTACTGGAATATTAATCAAAGTAAGTAGAACAAATTTAATCATTGGTACACAATTATTTTTAACCTCCGAAAATGGAGTCAATCAAACGAGACGTGAAGAAGTATATTGCACAGACACCATGCCGCATTAGCTGTCCTCATGTATGGGCTCCATTTCCAATTAAAGAGTGCTTGCTACATTTACCTTTTATAATAGTCGTATTAAATATTTATTATTTAGTTTTGTCTAGTTAACGATACAGAATAGGAATAAAAGAGTTAAAATAATATAATTAAGTTTTAGCGTTCTAATGCTCCGTCTCATTAATAAACATGGCCTACTCCTGTCTTTATTCGAACTTACGTTTGGACTAGTTAAATTCAGATAAGGCAAGTAGTAAGTTTCAATTCGCATCGTTATTAATAAACATAGAGTAAGCTTGGACTAACAAGCCGACTATGAAAGCCGTCACATAACAGTCACCACCTGACAGTCCGACGTAAAATCGATAATTTAAACAATTACTGATTTTAATTTTTTTTAACTGTTAGGTACTTACGATTTTTACTCAGAATGCAGGTTTTTTTATGAATATTAAATTTACTACTTCATCCAATAAACCGAACCCACATCATGGCAGCCATAGAAAAATAGTCGACTACAAAATGACAATCTAAGCAATAATGACACTACCCCACCCGTACTCTTTCGTTAAACAGGTTACCGCCGAGGTTTAACTTTTACTCCGAGAGTAAAGTTGGATTAGTGTACTCATTCATTACTCCATTTTTATTGATAGTAAAATTTGTTAACACCGGTTTAATACATGGAGTTGCCTTACTCAACGTTTATTATTGAGACGTTTAATTATAAGGTTATGAGTAAGGTCTATTTATTGTACACTAACTCTCTACTTTTAATACTTGACGTAAGGTCAAAAGCTAGTGAAAAACTTGCTGTGCCCTTATAAGGTTATTTAAACTGTAATACGACACATGAATACAAGTATTACGTGTAATACTGTAATACACACAGTAGGTAACGTACCTACTGTGTGTCTGTTCTGTTTTAACCGCCTCCGTGGTCTAGTGGCTAAGCCACCGGTTTCAGACCCAGAGGTCCCGGGTTCGATTCCCAGCGGAGGGTACATCTTTGTGTGCTCGGTTTGGTTGGTGGTAGGGTTGTTAAGTCCGCCTGGCTAGCTACCACCATCTTATCTAAGTCTGTCGCCATAACAACGATGTTTAAAGCATAGTTGTGTTCCGACAGTTAGAGTTAAGATAGCCAGTTCCTCAGTGGTTGAGGATTCCGGGTGAAGCGCGCTTCCACCTTCGGCCCTTATCGTCACTTATCATCAGGTGAGATGAAGGCCAAGCGCTTATCCGTTCCACGTAAAAAAAAAATACTAGTTTTCAAGCGCGAACCATATCAAATTACATTACGTTAAAACGACGACGTCCCCTTGTCAGACCGTGAAAAAATCTGACAGAACATTGATTTCGAGAGGCATTGTGTTACTCGGTAAAAAAAATCTCTTATTCCAGATTTGTTCCTATAAAAGATATCAGCGCGTTCAATCTCGACAGTGCTCTATATCTTTCTGTGGGGTACAAATTATTTTTCTTTTGAAACGCTCATCCGTATTGTTAACAAAAACTCCTTGCAACTTTACAAGCGGGGTTCCGTGTTATGAATAAATTAGAAAAGTTCACCGTTAGCGTGGGGCTACGAAACACGCGATTCGGCGGTACATGCGCCAAAAATTTGTGAAGCCATGATAAAACATTGAAACTATCAGTCTTTTAAATTATTAAAAACTTTAGACTGTTAGATATGTTAAAATGGAATTAAACTTCATAATTATTTGAAACACTTCTCAAGTCAACTCTTTTTTTTATTTTTACGTAATATTTCATTACTTATGTCAAACCTTTACCGAGTCCGTGATCATATTGAGCGGGTGTTGACCGTCACATAAATAATTTATTATTAGCTATCGTAAAATAAACACGAATAGATCTATAAAACCTGTTCAATTTAGATGTAAAATGTTCTCGTAATTTTTAATAACTAACGGCCCGCCCGCGACTTCCTACGCGTGAACACCCTGTATGCCGTGACAAATTACCAAAAATTTTCTTTTTTTCAGAATCAGTCAAATCGGTCGAGCCGTTCTGAAGTGATGCGCGTACAAACATTTCGGCGATTGATTTTTATTATTATAGATAATGCGCAAGTTAGTAACATTATATCAAAATCAAATTAACATAAAATAACCCGTACAGACTCTTATTGACGTCAAAACATTGAACTAAAAGTAAAAAAATATTAATTTAGTTAAATCTACATGAATCTACTACTACCACAGTTTGGATTTTGGAATAGCCTTTAAGTGAAAAGAGCTGGTAAAAAACTAGAGCCTTTTTTTCTTCATCCAGTAATTTAAAAAAAACCTTTAATTGAGTAACTAATGAGGTAAGGAAAGTTACCCAAAATTTTATAAAAAAAATAATAATTTAATATACATTTTGATAAAATAATTGACATTTGAACCGCCTATTTCGAAGCCTAAAAGTCGCGCGCGACGCTGCCGCCGCGCCGCCTTATCAGGCAATGTAATGGTTATATCGCCTACAAGTTCGTCTGACTGTACTTTTGACGGTCGTTTCTCCTGGATCCGAATTTAGGTCGAAACTTCTGACGTTGCGTCAATCGGAGTTCCGTATAACTTCGCTAATTGTCACTTGTTTGCGAAATTTCGGTGTGGCGGATAGTATTTTTGGATTCGCCAGTAATTTAAGGTGGATTGATAAGAAATTAGAGCCAGGACTGTTTAATATCGTCCTTCAAAGTGAAATTGTAAAATTTATAATATTTTTACAATTTCATTTGGGGGTTAAAGTTACTCGCGTCCGTAGGTTTACCCTTGAGACCCTACACGTGGCCCCTGGGTGGTGCTAAATGAGTGACACTGACTGAGTGGTAGAGCCACGCTGCGTTGCAGCACGCATTGGGCTGGCTCGCCCGGGGTAATACCACCCTCTCACGAATATCCGGCGTGAAATAATGGCACTTGGTGCTGTTGTGTTTCATCCGGCCAGTGAGAGTTCCGGAGGCCCCTTCCCCCCCGCCCCCCCTCACAATTCCTATTCCTTCCTTATTCCTATTCCTTTCTTAAAGGTCGGCAACGCATCTGCGACGCGTCTGGTGTTGCGGGTGTCCATGAGGTGACCCGCCTGCTTCCTTCTTCCTCCTTATAAAAAAAAATAATAACTTTAGTACTTTTGTATGGTTAAAAATCTATTGTCAGCCTATAGTAAAGTTTTATTTTTTGTACATAATTAAAATAACATTTACAGTGATTTACAGTTATTTAAAACATCATTTCACGTTATCCATTTGCCGCACCACGGCTGTAACGCATAATTATAACGATTCCTAAGCCGTTCCCGTTAAGGTTTAGAATCGGAACGTACAGCCAATCAGGTGTCAGATTACGGCGCCCCTCGTCGGAGACAACGACTGCAAATTGCTTATAACAACGGCTCGCTGTCGGCATAACAAACTTCGTTACTTAGCTAATGCACGGGAAAATTTTCTGAGATGAGGTGATACGGGTATTCCTTGAAAACTCTATAGAATTTGCGGTGTCGTCCGCTAAACGAGGTGAGGTGGATGAAAAGGTTTTGTGTAAGACTCAAACCGAATTATAAGAGTGGCCCGTTTACACTGATGAACCCTAAGTTATAGTTGACCCGTGGTTGACCTTAAGCTATGTTAGGTGATGGTTTTACTTCAACAACTACCGTCACCTTAGCTAAAGGGTCACTGATTGGTGACCAAATTAAAATGACTGGAATTCCACCTTGCTTTGATAAACAGCTTTAGGTCGGTTATCGCATATTATTATATTCATGTGGAAAGGCCTGTGCCAAGTAGTGGGATGACTCTATAAACATCAGCCTATGCTGATTAGTGTTGCCCAAATGCAAGAACAAGACGAGACTTAGCCAGACTTGGTTTTGGTATTGCGTTCCCAGTCTTGGTCTTGGTCTTGCAGCAAGAGTCTCGCAAGTCTCGCAATTACTTATTAGCCTATTGCTATTTATTAAACGTTGCTTTAGATCTTAGAACAACGTCATACAACGGGTACATTTTCAACTTGAATTAACATTACCATAGTAAAGATCAACCAAACTAATAAATGTCTAAACATTTAACGAGAAATTTAAAAAAAATAACTGACACCGGGTGGGGTATGAATGAATCCACGACCTAAGCGATCCGTGCCGATGCTCTAACCAACTGAGCTATCTACCGTATTTCACGGGAGTCAGTCTGTTTCTTAATAAACGTTTACATTCAATAAGCTTACATGTGCTAAAACATGGTTAAAACATATAAAAAACAAATTAATGACATTAACTTGACTGAATTTGAATATTATCTGTCTAGAAAGATATCAATCTCCTTCTAGATAGATAATGTTAAAATTCAGTCAAGTTAATGTATGAAATGGAATAAAAGAGTTATACAATTTATACCATTTACCATTTATTTAAATAAAAATTAACATACAATACAAATTTACCTATCTAATCTACAGAGTGTAGAAAAGTATAGAAAAGATCATTTTATTCTTTTGAACATGTACTCTGTGGCGGCAATCAAACAGTGTCAAATTTTTTGCGTGCGGCGCGGCGGCGACGATTGTATGCGATATCAATAGAAGCCGCCGGCGCGTGTATGATGACCTTGTACTTCCGAATAGCTACAAAATTTATTTGACAGGTCAATATCCGACATTAAGGCGCCGCGCACTATCGAAGTGCCGATGGTCAAAACTGGGGATGCACTCTTTTTTCTTTCAATGGATATTTTCATTCGCTATGTATGTTTATGGTATTGTTCGTAATACGCATAAGTCAAATTTTTCATTTTTTTATATATTTTTTTGCGTCTCACAGAGTCCCTAAGCTTACCTATACCCCGAATTCCTATACTCCCTAAAACGACACTCAGTCCTAACTGCAAGACGCAAGAGTCTCGCAGGCTTAGTCTTGTTCTTGCTCAAGTCTTGCACGGCCAGTCTTGGTTTTAGTCATGCTAAAATTAGGCGGTCTTGGTCTTGGTCTTGGTTTTGCAAAAATACAAGAACAAGACAAAGACTGCAAGACCAAGACCGGTTTTGGGCAACACTAATGCTGATGATGATAATGATTGTACACGTATTGAAGTCTTATTTCTCCATAACCGTCTTCCAAGTTACATTTAACCACAGTTATATTAGTATTAACCGTGTATCAACCGTGTGGCGTAGCGATAAAAGAATAGGTACTGCCATCCCCTCTCTTCAGTTGGGCGTCGTAAAACGGACTAACGGACTAAAGACTGCACATACATTCAACAGCATAAAGCGGGATGGGCTCACCACCTGTCACGCTGAGCACATATGCAGCTTTAATTTAGTGAAGTGTGGACAGACAGAGGACTGCTTTAGCGGTCCTCATTGCTTAGATCTATGTTCTATGTTTGTATGTATATTTTATATACAATAAACCAACTAAGTTCCGTACATGTAAATTGCAAACGTCAACGTGCAAATTGTGCACAACGTATTCACGTATATTGTGTCAAATCTTTCGGAGACACCAAGCAGACGCCCCAGATATGATTTCCTAATCAAAACAGCGAGTTCGACGCCGACTCGCTCGGAACAGACAATCTCGGTTGAATCCGTCCGTAGATTGCATCTTACAATATAATCCGAAATATGCAAGCTGCAGTTCGCCAAATTAAGTGATGTCTACAGGCAGTTTCGTAAATACTCGTAACATAAGTAAATACATTGACGATTGTTAATGAAAGGTCGGTCTTTTGTTCCGTTTGCTTAAGAAGTATTTCTTACACTAAAACAATACCAAATAGGTTAGCATGGCCTATTTTGATTTTTACTTTTTCAATTATATTTTTAGTAACTAAACGAAGATGTGCCTAATTAGCATTTCCTTTCTACGAAGCAAAATCGCTGTTTCCATGTGTCTTTGGCTCCGCTGTCTTCTTCTATGGCTGTCTTCTTCTAAAAATGGCTAAGGTTTGTCGGTGTTTCTAAGTCAGCGTGGACAAAGACACGGGCGGGCTGCTAGTCAGCTCATATGACCTGGAAACCTCAACCATCGAGCATATGGCTATCTCTATCGCATCTGTCTGAACCCTACAACATTAATAAGATTTTTGCTAAATATAAGAGAAGATGGTGACACCTACCTATACTACCTACACATACTGCAGCTGATGAATAATGTTTTAAAAATTATTAACAATATTTATTTAATAATAAGAATAATAACACACACACACACTCGCTGGTTCCTCACTCTGCAGCCCTAACCACCGAGAGCTTGGGTCTATCCCCGCTGTCGTCGGTGGCAACCTGGTAACCTAGTTTAAGTTTTTTATAATATAACATATTGTAAAAAACACAACTTAAGATAATATGTTAAATAAATAGAATAATAATAATAATAATATTTATTTATTATTCATATAACCTGATCCATGTGTTAGTAACAGAGTGAGAAGTATCTAGTGTAAAGTGATTTTTCTTTTTTTCTTGTGAGAGATTCATGCAAATTCCACTAACAATAGTAACTTTCTTTAATAAACAGTAAAAACCCGAGTGACACAAGATATTCGCACAAAGAAAAAAATTGTTTACGCTTACACTAAATTAAGAATAAGTTAAGAATTCTTTTAGAAACTTGTTAATATGGTTAGATTACGGATAAATATACATAAACATAGTAAAAACACCCAGACCTGAAATCAATTTTAAAAAACAGTGTTTCTCTAATTTGACCCGACTGGGATTTGAACCCGTGACCTCAGAGATGGCGCGACGCCAGACCCGGCGTGCTAACCACTCGACTACGGAGGTCGTCCAAATTGTGAATAAGTTGTTTACAAACATTACACATCATCTCTGTCTAGTACGTAATATGTACGTATTGGTAGGTAGAGTTGGGTAGGAGAATATGTGACCAAATCGGTAATCGAATACGAGACCTCAAGGTCTGCGATGGGTGGTCTAACCGTTAGACAATAGAGGCGGCTACCTAATGGTAATACTAGCATAAAATCAAGAGACGCGATATTCGTATTTACATAGCAAACATTATTACAGCGACATTGTTTATGACTATCTTATATTCCTTAATTTATGTGGCAATAAAATTGTTTTATTAGTGAAAATCAATTGTGAGAGACTGTAATTGTTACCGCTTACTCGGCGACGATAAATCTGGGAGAGATCGTGTTTAGAATTAAACAATGCCGGACATGAATTTATGGAGCCGAGAAACCCTTCGTCCCATTGTAAACTGCACACTTTACATTTGGATGGGCTACTACGGAAATGTAGCAAGAAGACAAATTATATAAATCAATATAAAAAACAACTGCTTATTTATCGTCAATGTTATAAAATAGCTGTGTTTCATTAATTGGCTTGTGAGTGAGTAAAGTCCGTTTCTATTTTTCATTGTTATTTAAATTTTTTTTTAATTCTATATATGTTTTATTTTTTGCATTCGAATATTTTATAAGTGCATCGAGTGCTCATTTGCAAACATCTAAGCAAACACTTTATTCGCTCGACTTTCTAGATGACGCAGAAGCATGCACGTCTAGGTTGTGATTGAAGAATCATTCGCAATGCTTGCACACGTTGGGTGACTCAATTAACATTATCTCGAGCTTTAAAATATGGGCTTATATATAAAAGCTAAAACGCTTCAAGTAAGACGTCATCATCATCAGCCTATAAATTTCCCACTGGTGGGCATAGGTCTTCAACAAGGACAAAAGTATATTGTGAGATTGCGCCATAACCCTCCACGCGGGCCTAATGCGAGTTGGTGGTCCTTACGCGTCTCATCATCAGCCTATAAACGTCCCACTGCTGGGCACAGGCCTCCCACGTGGACAATAGGACGTGGGGATATTGGGCCATAACCCACCACGCTGGCCCAATGCGTGTTGGTGGGTTACTACCCTACGCGTCTATGGCGATGATATAACGTAGATGTTTCATTTTTATAAATATTACTGCCGCTTTGCGCTGTCTTGTATTACATCATCCTTGGCATCTCCGGCTTCTATATTAGATTAACAAGGGAGTCGCTCATCAAAAAGTTGAACAGTAATCACGTTTCTCAAATAATTACAATCATAGTCGTCGCAAGGCTTTTCGCAATTAACTGTGATGAAGTCGTGGCTTTGTGAATTAAATTTAGTTACTACTGTTATGTAACGACCAAAGACAAAGCGGGGCTTACGGAATTGAATTTTGAATTTGCAGAAAACAGACTAGTATACTGACTTGCACCGCCCAAAAAAAAGAGCTACGGCCGTGAGGCTCTCTGAAAAAAGAAGAAGAAGAAGAAGACTAAGAAGTACCACATTATTGGCTACTTGACAATTTCTGGAAAAGTATTTTAAAAATTACAAACGCTTATTTTATACCCCATACAATATATTGTTTTGAAAATAGCTTTATTTGATAGATCAATAAAACATATTTTTCTTCATTCATTTCAATTTTCTTGCGAAAACGGTTGTTCACGTTACATTTAGCCCTGTGACGTCACACCACAATAAACTAAACAAAACTTGAAACCTGACACATAGTTTTTGTTTATTTTGTAAAATGTGACGTCACATCGGGTTAGTGGTGTTTTTCCCCAGTTTCGATTTCACCCGAAAATTAAATAATAAATTCTAGTGTCGTTTTCACCCGAATTGTTTAATGGTACAGACGCTTTCAAAACTATAACGAAATAATTTAATAATGGCCGCCCGTGTTTCGGGTCTTGTAATCCACTGAAAAAAAAAATCGCAAATTATTTTGTAACAATAAAATATTTAGAAATGATCTTAATAAAAAAAACTATTGGATTATTATCGTTAAATTATAAACTACCTTATTTGACATATTTCATATTTTATTGTTACAAATAGCTAATTATTATCGTCTTATATGCTCGTATATTATTTAGGTCCTAAGTTCAAAAGTTGGGAATAGTGTGATTCTGATCGTTCGGTGCATAACCCATTATTATTGGTTTGTTATCACCAACGCGCATTTAGCAGGATGATTTTGCCTTTAACTATATCAATTGCAGCGAAGACTCGCTTTCAGTGATGAAGGCCTTTGTCCAGAAGTAAAAATATGGGTGGTGGGGTATGCCTGTACGCTATTTACTTACTTTAATGTACTAGTTTACACTATTAGTTTACACCAACCCGCATTAGGCTAGTTTAGTTACGGCTCCATCTTTCCAAGTGAAAGACCAAAGACCGGTTTGTCGTTTACAGGCCGACGATGATGATGTCATAGCTACTCATAAAAACAAAGTTGCGCAACATTGTAAACAATTGCACTATTAAAATAAATACAGAGGAACCTACCAGCTTCGGTAGGGTACGATAAAATACTCCGGGCTTAAGGGTCTCCATCCGGTCTGCTCATCAATCACTCTTCCTCATTGCGTATACAATCTGCAGATGTATACGCCAGGGGGATATCTTTGGAGCGGTCGCTTCTAAAAATGGCTATATGGAGAATTGTTGTTCTAATCTATTAGGGGTACGGAGATTAGGCGCGTGTCGTAAAACTTAAATTTAAGTTACTTACGTAAGACAGTGAAATTACTGGTTTGTGAAAGTTATTTGTGCATAACGTACACTAGCTTAGCTTAGCTTATATTACTTAGGGTGGATTCGACCAAACTGGAATAAGGTCTTATACCTAGATTAAAAGCCGAATTTGTATAGACTAATCTCGGAGTAAGTCTTATTCCAGTTTGGTCGGATCCACCCTTAGCTAGTTAGCTTAGTACGAGTAGAATGCGAATATTTGTTCAAGATCATATCATTTATCAATGAGCTAATTAAAAAACACATGTCTCAATTGAGAGTCGTACTAAGATCGTTATATTACAAACAGGCGTGTTGTGATAATTATGTCATTTCATTAAAAAAAATAATAGGAAAAGTATGTATTTTAAAATGAAATTGCCAGTGAATAAATATTTCCGGAGAAATGAGATGATTACCCGGAATAAAACTGCCAATAGCGCTCTTAAGAATTCAAACTGTCTGTCTGTGCAAATAAAAACAT
The DNA here is from genome assembly GCA_963921215.1 of Scoparia ambigualis. Classification (NCBI taxonomy): domain Eukaryota; kingdom Metazoa; phylum Arthropoda; class Insecta; order Lepidoptera; family Crambidae; genus Scoparia; species Scoparia ambigualis. The sequence goes on along the minus strand of OY992520.1, from coordinate 2,754,015 downwards.
TGTTCCTTTCTTTTATTTTCGGGTGAAGGAAGAACACACAAACATCTTTTTACGAATTAGGTCATAAGGATAAGTTAATATTTAAGATTATGTCTTCTTGAAGTAAAATTAGCTATTTATGTAGGTAAAATAACGCTTCGGTAGCCAGAGTGACAAGAGCGATCGTTCCGAAATTTGACGGTCCTTACACAACTCGGGTCAGGCAAAGTGTGGTTCAGGGCTTTGATGCATATTCCGTTTTTGTTATTAGGCCGATATTTATCAATTTTTATTTTTTGCATGTTGTGGAATAGCATCTAGAATATATACCACATTATATAATAAATAACTTTCACACACACTTACAACAATTATGTAGTCCACGTTAAGTTTTTGAATTGAAACATTTTTAATGGTTAACTAAATAACAGATAAAAAACCATAAATACATACTGTAGGTATACGTACACCGCCTCCACACATGTTTATATTTCGTGTCAGCAATTTTCATGTAACCCGTTGAAGCTCGAAGCTTCCAGAGTAGCCAGTCGCTCTACACCCGCGAACTGTATCGTACGTCACATTACTAAATAAATCAAGTATATAGGTAACACGCATTTCATTTGGGGTCACCCTTACCTTCTGGTGGAGACCTTCTGCCTCTACAATACTTATGATGCATAGGAAACACCCAGACTCAGGACAATTTAGAAAAAAGACTGAACCGAACCACAGAGATGGTGACGACATAACCGTCCTGACCACGAAGGTCGTCAGAAGATTTGTGCAATATATCTCTATAATAGGTCTTATATACCTGTTAGTGTTTAGCTATTGAAACATTACTATATAATATGTGCACATATCTCAAAAGCCGTGTCACCTCAGCCCATTACGCTCCAATCATCTTCAGATACTAACGCGGGTGATAGCTGTTTGTGGTGATCGTTATTATCAATTTGGGCTAATTAGCGTTGTCCGTGTTTGTCAATTACACGGGCTTTCGAATGTCGCACTGCAGATCCGCAAATGTGTGCGTCGTCAATGAGATTGACTGTATCTGGTACTTCTATTTTAATTAGTTGTTTGATATAGGTCTTATGTTACCTTGAATACACATATTGTATAACAGCTACATATTTTAAATTCTAAGATATAAAGTACCTGCAGTGAAATGGCATTTGATAACAGGGGAGCATTAAAAGACAATTCTAGTGTAAAACTCATCATTTTTGTGATTACAAAGCGAAATCTTATGAACGGTTGGAAGACCTGAATTGATAATGACACCGATTGAAGTGCGCTACCATTTTAGACCTTGCCGTCATTTACCATCGAGATGAAGGCAAAGAGGAAGCCCTTTTTGTACAACATAAAATTAAGACAACGCAATTTATTCAGGTTATTAATGACTTGAGCAGACCCAAGCCGGAAACACAAAAGTCCCATAGACGCACAAACCAAAAATCCAAACGCGAAAGTAGAAAACCGCTCGCAACATAACCAATTACAATCCAATGAGAGATTAGATTAATCAAGCAAAAACACCCCTTAACGGTCTGAGAGACAAAGCTTGAAAGGATTAAAACCGCCCAGCCGTTTTATTGTTTTCGAATATCCCTGGAACCACAAGCCGAGTTTACATTAGGGCAGTCCAAGTGATTTATCTAAATCCGGTATCGGATACAAATGCTTATTGGATTGCAGATTTGCTATATAAACTAATTGTTATAATAGGCGATCATCATCCTGCAGATTAACGGGTTGAGATTAGGTCAAAGCGACTGCTTTGTGGTAGTGATTTCTCTGTTTAGTTCATTCAATATTGTGAAGATGAATCACTAAGAGATTTGAACTTTAAGTTTGGCTTTACATTGTAAGTAAGCTCGCATTAGATTTGTTTTAAAAAGTTTTATTAATTTTCATTCTACAATTCTTACTGCATTGCAGATAGCTCCTGCCTGTTAGCTAGTTTTGTGCATAATTATCAAATCTTTAATATAACTCTCAAAATTAGTATACATAATCAACCTGCTACTTATATTAGTTAAAATAATACCAATGCACCAGTACAAAAATTTAATATTTTTGTTTCCATTCCATTCTTTCAACCAGTTTCAACAGCGAGTCTGTAAAATGCGACATACATTTTTAAAATTTTGTAACGCCTCGTATCTCCGCCGACGAGTATCCCGAAAGCTTGCGCTATATGTCCGGGAACTATCGGGTAAGATAAAAAATTATCGCTCGAGCGCCGGACGGTAAACCATAAACTTGACCCGGTAAGCCGTGTGCCGTAAGTCAGGAGCTTTGGTGAATTGAATTACCTTCTAAGCGACTTTATTGTTCAGCAGAAGCAAAAGAAACATCACAATGCAAAAAAGATAGACAAATGATTGAAAGTACGAGAAACAATCTGTGATATTATACGAATTAAGATCTGGGAATAATGTTAATTAAGTTAATAAAAGGATAACAAAACTACTCAAATAATTATACAATTTGTTTGACGCATAATTAGCTAGGTTAATGTATGTATAAGGAGATAGTCACAAATGTTTCGTCCTTAAAAGCAAAAACATTTTTAAGTCCTATAGTACAATTTCCTTCATAATATGATTATCATAAAGATAGTTCCACTACCCATAAAGTATCGAACTATATCGCTAGCACTCACACCTTGGGCAATATATGTCCGGTTTTCGCAGTCTCATTAGTTATTAATAAAAGGGTGGAACACCTCAGCGGTGGGGTAATGGGCAACTAACCATACTATTCCCTCGGAGTGTTTTGTGCTCGTCGGCGGCCACTTCGCTGATTTAACCGTCCACTTTAACATTCTGGGGTTATGGCCGAAAGGGTTTGATCGTACCTATAAAGTGTCGGGGCTATAGAGCAGAAGAGGTAGGAGCGTATCTTAGTAGTGGAATGTGCGGAGGTAGCCTCTTCGCTGACGTAAAGTACCTTTTGTGTAAAAGTAAGGATTTATCGACGATTGTATTGGTGTTCACTTTGTTATTGGGATTATATCCTCTAGAATTTGGTATAGGTACAGTAGTAGGTATTGAAAAATGTTCAGTGTTTGGTATCACTGTTTTGATTAACTATTGTAATTTGAGGAAAATTCGGCAGGGAGACCAACGCCTTGGTAGCTAAATAAGATGAAAACACAGTTGCTTTCATGGTAAATAAAATGTTCGAAACAGGTTATTTATAGTTATAAAAGAAATTAATTTACTAGTTGTCGTTATTGAAGTTTTTTTGACGTGACAACGTCTTATAAATTGGTTTGCCGGGTGACACTTCAAGAAACTGCGTTACGCTCCGCTCACGTTATGCGCTCACAATGAGAGCGAGTGAGAGGCACGCGTCCCTTCCACTCGGGCATGGTTAGCCCGCCTAAGAGCGAGAGAGACAGACATAAAAAGTGAAAGGCACGCGTCCCTTCCACTCGAGCACAGTTAGCCCGCCTAAGAGCGAGAGAGACAGAGCGAGAGAGATTTCATCCTTCTTCCTACTATACGAATGAATATTCACATTAAAATTATTTTACCACTCAAAGTCGTTATCACGTAAAACTTTCGCCCGTATACCGACTTTTTTTTTAATGATGATTGATTGTGTAATATTTATTAAACTTTTTTAATGATCATGATATGACTCGACCTCATAACATGTATAAGTTTGAAAAAGAATATATTCACTTTTTTCTATTTGCTCTTTCTAGTTTCTCCAATCCCAAACATGAACCGAAATATACGTTTTATTAATTTTGACAGGGATGTTCTTGTTTACCATTTCCATTAGATTCGTCTTACGTTCTTTAATATTTAATTGACTTCAGCGTCACATACTAAAAGCCTCTTATAAAGACTGCAGCCACTAGTTTGCACGTAAAATAACGACTGACATTTTGCCCAGGTTTACTTTGATGATAAGTATTCGCGCTGGCAGAAAAAGATTAACTTGTTGCAGTTGAGTTAGTTTTACATCGTTATGGTAAGATAAAATACTCGTATAATGATTTTTACATTAAGAATCAACATCAAATAGGACTCTGCTTTGGTTTGATTTATCAGTTTAATTTTTTGTTTTGATGTCTGAACTTTTAATCTCATTATAAGACTATACATTTGGTTTTACTGTTATTATTTGATTAACTTGATTGATTTATATGTAAGATTAAATTATAAGAATAATAAAACGAATGAAATTTCATACAATTTCACTGTGAACTTTTGAATTATAACTTGAATCTTAACAATTAAAACCAAAACGTGCAAATGCTAGAAACCATTCTTGAAATTCTCTTTACAACTCTCTTTATGTAAACAATCTGTCAAAGTTTGAAGTCGATATTTATTTTGCGCAAAAGCAAATTGGAGTAACTCAATAATAAAATTAACCAACTTAATTTGTTTCAGGTACGCCATCAGAATTTCATCGTTGATTTAAAAGCGTTCGCCATGCCAGCGGAGTGAGTAGCACTAACAGCTTTAGCATAGAATTTGCATATCTAAGTCTGTTTTAGACCGGCTAAGAGAGAATATTACTCAATACAATCACATAGATTTGTGACAATGAAGCGATTTGTGAATTTAGCAGTTTGTCTTCGTACATTTTCTGTTAAAACTTTGGCTACGGCCATTATCCCGGCTAGCTTGGCGAGATGTGGATGAACCTCCCCATGTCATATAAGGCATAAAAGCAACTGTGGGACATTTAAAAAATGTATCTATATTCAACATTATAGTTATGATTTGATTTGGCAGTGGGAGAATACATAGTCTATTGATTTTTTTGTGGCACTTTTTGGTCAGCCCACTTTTACTTTCTTATCGTCCTAAGCTTTGTATTAAGGTTAGATCCAACATTAAAAAGGCCTTTGACTCAACACTTTTCATTTCAGTTTTTGGCTACAAAGCGCCCTCTGCTGTAAGATTTAATCATTCCTCCTCCATAGTTCCTTTTTATTTTTTTAGGACCGACGGTATTCAAGTTACAATCAAGTAGAGAGTTCACTCCACCGGATTTCCAAACAAGAATGGGATCACAATCCTTTGTACTCCGCGTTTCGCGCTGAGTCCAATGTTTTTGTCGACTTTTAATTTTATTACGTTCAGCTCTTGTGTGGAAGATGTTCAGTGTCTGAAATAGTGAATTTTAATGTGCGGTGCTTTATTGCAATGGACGTTTCACTGTTGGCTAAAGATCGGGTTAGATCACTCGTAACATTTTTTTTAATTTTCAAAACTGATGTGTGATTTGTCGTAGTATGAAGTATGTTACAACAGAAAAGAAGAAGTAAATGAGTAAACCCTTACACACAAACATTACACAACTAATAGTAAGGGCAGTAATGTTAGCTTGTTAACCTTGATAAACAACGATTTTAGCAACTGAAACAAAATTTTAGTACTTAATTCTTATTTTTTGTATTTTGCCCGTAATTAAATAAATTTCTTTTGAAGTTTGCCCGATAGGTACATAAATATAAATAAACTATAAAGATAAATGAAAACAAAATGTACGCATAAATTTTTTTTCGCATTTAATACCGTAAGTTTGTACATGCTGTATTCAGTACAGGAAAACAGACAGCTAATTGATCATTATCAATGGTAAGTGGGCAACCCACTTTGCCTAAATCACCATGATTAATTTCAGATCAATTATTTCCTTCATACACGTGACAACTTTTTACTTGACAGCCTATAATTGTATTTCATAATAATTATTATAATCACACCAATTTAACTTCGCCCTCGCTCCGTAAACCGCACCTTTATTAAATCACACACGTGCTTTAATATACTTTGCATTGGAACGAGAAATTTCATTATAGAAAACAGGGGAGTTACTATAATAAAGTAATAATCCCCAACTCTACCCGTAAGCGGATATACTGGAAACTCATTAAAATTGGAGACGAACTTCTTCCGTTTGCAGGGGGCGCGACGAGGCCGACGCGACTCCGAGGCATAACGTCGGCCACAGATATAGTTATTTTTTAATTTAACTTTTTTCCGGCTTACTCGGTTTTTTCGTTTGGACGGCGATGCAGTGCGATGCAACGGCGCCCTGCTTACAATCGTGAGAACTGGCAAATTGTGTTGCTGTATATTTATTGGCTTTTTATTTTATTTTAAAAATTTGCAATATATTCAAAAGAAACGAAAACAAACCAATAACTCTTAAATAAATTTTCCCCGAAAGTTTATTTTCATGACTTACAGTTCTTTTATAATAAATAAAATCGGGGTGTCTGAGGTTTTCAGCTATTATCTAAATGTTGACACGTTGTAGACGTGTTTACTTATATATGTATCAAATATACATACAGAATATCTTGATTTATCTATCTATATGTATAACTATTTTGTCACTTAGTGACATTCCGAATTAGGCGCAGTCGCGGTAACAACCGAAATCTATTAATTAATAATTTAGCGCACATTATAAAATCTTAATCCATCGTCCCTTGAACTCCGTGTGCCGGCGACCGACGATCGTGTTGTGTAAATTGACACCTGATGATTTATGTTAATTCAATTTACAATTATAATTACGGCTCCAAACCCAATTTACATTTCTATTTTGATCTATATCGTGTTTGTGTAATCCTTTAATGACGAACATTTAGCCGCTGCCGCTGTGCCGCAGTGAATTTACGATGAGCGTTACAATTTAATTGTACCAAAATACATTTGGTGATAATAATTGTTTACCACAAATTCTGTTTAAGATAAGATTCCGAAATTTTCAAGTTTTATTACCTATATACTTTTCCAATGATCGTCATGATCTATACTAGTGTACCTAAATATTTATTATTCTTCGAAGATATTTACCTTATATTTTTATACAAAGGAGTTTCGTCAATTAAATTGAAAATATGATAAATATGATCATGTCAATGAATGAAACCCATAGTTATCAAATGAAACACTATAAAGTATATCTTTTAAAAGTAAAGACTTGTAACATTTTTCAAGCTGCCACTTTAGGAATATAACATGGATTATTTAATGACTGCTATATTCTTACAGTTAGTCGTGTACAAAGTATAACGTCATAAATAACAGTTAGATTTGCACTGACGGAAAAGCTATTTATTTGAACGTTCTCTACTGCGCGTTTGTTTGCTACGATTTATCTAAATAAGAGACAATTGAGACGTTGAATTATATAACGAGTGTTTTGCTTCCATTCCAATGGATTCAGCCTAATGCTGTTTATTCGTGTCCTGGATTCCGAGATATCGGGAACGTCTATTGTGTGTGGAGTCCGTACATTTTGCTAATCCATCTTAGCATCATCTTATCATCATTCTTATTCATATAGAAAATGAACTTCATCAGCTTGTCTTATTACAAAAATGATGTCTTTAAAAGAAGCCTTCAGGCTTTCGTTATCAAAATGGCTGGTTTTCGGATCTTATTGAGTAATCGAGACCCAGGTTTTGTTTGTCAAATAAGATCTAGTGCTTGTTTCTTACTAACGCTATTTAACTTACATTGTTTTAAAACCATTAAATCAAAAGTTATGATTAATTTTATGATCGTGTCAAATTGAATAGTTGTTTTACATACATACATAATCACGACTATTATCCCCGAAGGGTTAGTCAGAGACTAGACAAATAGGGCAGCAAAAGCAGTCCTCTACCATAGTTCACTTTTCACCAAATATCGACTGCACATGTGCTCAGCGTGATAGGTGGTGAGCCCATCGCTGTTCTATGTTATTTTAATGGCTAAATTATTTGTACGGTGTTAGAAAAATATTACTGCCTCATTTTTATAAACAAAACCGTCAAATAACGAACACATAATTCCTCTTTAGAAATTGCCGCCAGCAGGCACAGTATTTCATCAAGAGTGTATCAGCTAAAAACGCCTGTCATTCTAGCCCATTTACTGCGGAGGAGGCGCCGGTAACTTTTATTTAATACGCATGATCGATGGGTTAATAAATGTGTGCTTAGGTAAGGTCGCCTACCCGCGCCCGCGGACGGTTGCTTTAAAGCGGATTATTTGGAGTTGAACTAAGTAATCATATTTTTGTATAGGATGTTATCGAGTGTACAACCTTATAAAGAATTAACACTGTGCAACTGCAGTGAAATGTATGCTGCAACATCATCAAGAGTATCCTAAAATGACGTTCACACACATTTCTCCACGAAAAATGGAACTGTAGACAATTTTTCTTCTAGGGCGTTTGTGTTACAAACTGTTATAATTTATTAAATTTAGGCTACAATAATTGAGCACTTATGAATGTCACTATGCCATCGGTTCGTAAGTCCTAGCTATGGGGCGGGAGCCTTGGACTGTGAAGAACCGGCAAGAAACACAGCTAGGGCATTTATGTTCTTCCTTTCTTTTATTAATAAGTATTGCAATGAAACATGGCGCTGTTTAAGTCAGTTCTTTTTTGACCAATAAATAATCAATCCTGTAATTTTTATCAGGTCATCGGATTAGTTGGAAGCCTAGGTACTTTTACGTTGTGCGGTGCCGCGCTGGTCTGCTTCAATTCATTTCAAGCATGACTATTTAAAACTCCAAATTTATTATTCTGAAAAACTGCAATGCGAGTTCAAAGATTTTTGAAGTTCCGTTGCTCCTTTTTCTAATGATTTTCATTATACGTACGTACATTACGTCTTCATTTATTTTAAATGTGAAAACAAATAAAAAGGCAGCCCCTTCCATACAATGACATCCGCAATAAAGTTATTTATTCCCGGACACTTTTACCGTCTCAGCCCTATGGGAGCACCTCACTCCGAAACGTCAGAGCGTGCGAACCTTGAATACGCAGCAGGCAGCACACCTAAGCACCAAGTTAAGTGTTGTGACATTATTCACCCGTTAGTAAGTAAATTATGAACAAGTGGAGCTCCTTGTGTTAGGGGAAAAGCGAAAAAAAGGTTGGACATGAATTTGGGGAAGGTATTCACAAAACGAGAACATTCGTACAAGGGGTCAACGAGGGTCGAACTGTTAAATGTAGCGTGAAAGTGTCTTCAAATAGAGGAAAACATTTCATTGCTTGTAAACACAACAGGAATCTATTGTTGTAGGCCACTGAGACATTCGGAAGATCGCTCCCATGTTTTTGTGTGGAAAATAGAGAACTCATTGGGATAATATTCTCCGATGTGAGTGACCCTTGAGAAGGGTACCCCGTATGAAATTGTGATGTTATATTTTTTTTCTGGGCAACTATTGCACTGTAAAAGTAATAGTGAATTATTGTTAAATGCATTGCATTGCTCCTGTGTCACTTTTTGTACATACTTTAATAAATAAAATAACAAGGAAGCTGTTGCTGTTGGAAGCTATTATAATTGTGCTTGCTTATTTATTAATGTTGTTAATTACCGTAACTTATTAAATTATTACTGTTACCGTGTCGCTTAACGGTGAAAGAATACTACCACCCCCTCTCCTCCCTTGGGTGTCGTAAAAAGCGACTAATGAACTAAAGACTGCACATATCTTCAACAGCATAGAGCAGCGATGGGCTCACCACCTGTCACACTGCTCAGGTGTGCAGTCGCTATTTGGTAAAAAGTGGACTATGGTAGAGGACTGCTTTTGGTCCTCATTGCCTAGTCTCTGACTAACCCTTCGGGGATAATAGTCGTGATTATGATAATATGTATGTTCATTAATCATTGAGTCTTTTCCTGTGGATATTCCCTGGACATTTGACGACCTCCTTGGTCGAATGGTTTGTATACCGGTTTTCATGGTGTCGCCATCTCTGAGGGTTCCCCGGGTTCGATCCCCGGTCAGGTCAATTTAGAAATTATTGTTTTTCTAAATTTGCTCGGGTCTGGGTGTTTTCTATGTATAATAAGTATGTATTTGGGTATTTTAAGTATGTTTATCCGTTGTCTAGTAACCATTTAACGAGTTTCTTCGAAGCTTCTCTTTGGCTCCATAATTGGTGTGAGTGTAGGAAAGTTTATTTATTTATTAATAATTAACGAAGCAACGAACCAGGTGTCATAAACAACTTTTAAAAGAACAAACTAAACAAAACTATTGACAATAACATCAACTTTATTAAACAACCAGAACAAAAACTATAAGTACTTTAATACATATAATGATTAAAATTATGTTTATTTAATGATATCAATATCGTGTTATGCAGAGGATACACCTTTATATCAGCGTGCGTTGGATACAGGTGTGTCAAACGCATTATGCACTTTTTATACCTATTTTTACTAACCAAGGTTGTTAACTTAATTGTTAACTCTTTACACAATGAAATAAAGAATTATTACTTTACTTTTAGGATTGACTCTGAAACTCTCTGTTTCCACCGCCTATGAAATTTAGCTGTTGTTTCGACCAAACATGAAATAACAATATAAAAAAATACTTTCTGTATTACCCAAACGGCGGACGGCAGTAATTTACGACTGCGAGGGCCGAGCCAGACGCGGATAAACTGGGCTCCATGTAAAGTGCTACCGAAATTTTGTACAGAAGTTCCCCTTTTTTATTTATTTTAATTTATCTAGCTTGCCGAGTGGGCGGCACTGTTGTTTCTATAACGCGAACGGATGGCTCCATATTGAAAACTTTCGCTGGTACAAAATACGAAGTTTTTTTTATGTCTTCCGTTTTTTATTGCTTTTCTTATGCATCAATAGCATGTGGGACCTTGTGAGTAGCTCTCGCATCGGAATAACTTTTAATAGGTCAAGGATCATAAGACCGCCGGCGGTCGCGAAACAATTGATTTTTAATTGTGTCTGGTTTTACGATCCTCAAGGGGTTAAATTAAAATTTGACGACCTCCTTGGTCGAGTGGTTTGTACACCGGTTTACATGGTGTCGCCATCTCGGTGGTCCCGGGTTCGATCCCCGGTCGGGTTAATTTCGAAATTATTGTTTTTCTAAATTGTCTCTGGTCTGGGTATTTTCTATGTATAATAAGTATGTATTTAAGTATTTTAAGTATGTTTATCCGTTGTCTAGTAAACATTTAACGACTTTCATAATGAAGCTTCTCTTGGGCTAGATAATTGATGTGAGTGTATTAGAGTAGAGAGTAGTAAAATAAAAATAAACTTTCCTACGAAAGTTTATTTTTATTTTTATATTCATACACCAAAAACGACGCCTCCCAGACACTACGCCATGAATCTTCTGTATGGGTGCAAATGTCTATGAAATTGCTATGAGCTATTACTTACCTAATGCAGGGCAAAGGTCTCCTTTCCCTCTTACTAGTCTCTATCGTTAAATGGTTCTAGCCAATGTCTTGTGAGCAAAACAGTACCTACATATATTTTAATTTTATAAAAAATGTTTTCAATTATAACTTGAGACATATTTTTCTCATATAAAGCATCCATATATTTAACAATCTACCAAACAATTTGCACACACCACAATGTCACCACAGGTTCATGATGGCAAATCATGTATAACAATTATATTTATCTTTGCTTATTTTTGTCGCAACAAAAGTTTTCCTACATGCGACGCTTATGAAATACTTTTCAAAAGCTCGTTTCTTATCTGTACAGATGCTCCTAGCAATATTCCTACTCAAGTCCAACATTATCTGAAGGGATGTCTCAGCTTTACTTAACGCCGGCTAACTCAAAATTCAATATTCAACGCGACATTTCTGTGTAAACATAGCGTGACAGCGTTTTGTCTTCGGCGCAAGATAAAAGCGATGCTTGAAAACTACTCAACCTATCTGGATGACAAAAGAGAGCCTGGGTCTGCTGGGATGCTTTATGCAAGTGCAGCAGGTAGAGTAACAAATGGGTAAGTAATTGATGGCGACCTCAGTGGTCGTTTTTCTAAATTAATTTCGGGTCTGGGTGTTTTTCTATGTCTATTTATATTTATCCGTTATCTTACCTATCTAACCATATTTATGAGTTTCAAAAAGAAGCTTAGCTTAGGATAAATTAGTGTGAGTGTAAACAAATTGTATTGTTTATTAATTGCATGATTGTTTATCTTATTTATGTGTAGTTTTTTTAGTTTGTTTTTTTTTCCATCATTTCGAAATTTTCACATGGGAAGTTGGTCGATCAGTCGTCTTATAAATAATTTGTAACTACCACATAAGGTCTGTGTAACTTTTGTACCGTCAACTGTTTTTTATCAGACGCGTTCCATTTCACGTAAAAAGTCCTGCCTACAAATGTAGGTGACTGCCAGAGCCACTATAGGTATAGTTTATAGTGCGCCTGACCCGATATGTGAAAGGATACATTTTTTACTAGTGGATTTTGTTCAACCTAGCCATAACCTTTTTATGAATTGTAAATGGGTAAATTTATATGTACCCCTATGTATTCATTTCAATTAGAATAGCTGTGTCAATTTGAAAAAACATGATTAATCGCCTAACCCGCTACAGCTCGCAACTCGGGCGGTTCCTGCGTGTTTTGTTGCGTCATCGATCATCTTCACCGGCGCTTTTCGTTCGCGTGGAGTGTCGAAAATTACTTACGGGAGCGAACTACGGAGTTCCAACAAAAAATAACTCCACCATTTTTTTTTCTACAAGAAACGGCACACACTCTTTTTCGATACGAGTAGGTAGGTACCATCTAGTGCGAGTATGACTAATATGGAACACTTAGAGTGGAAGCAGATAAATCAGATATACTGCTGGAGTGTACGGAACGCTGTGACTATGATTTTTTCATTTATTTGAATGTCCCTTCTGCTAATCTGATACTAAATCTAAATTCTATAATTATTGTCGAACCCATGATACATTTAAGATAAGTATGAACATGCTACCAATAATATTACAGCAGTCATCACTTAGTATTTACACTTATTTCGTAATGCCATTCGTCTTTAGTTGACGTGTAGTAATGGGATGGTCATCGGCACATCAGCAAATACACCGGCCGCTTCGCTCCAAGAATGCATACACGATTACAAGCAATATTTGCATTTATCTTTTCTTAGAGGCATTATACTTTCTGTTCTTTACCCAGCTGGGGTTGTAACTAAAAAACCGGCCAAGTGCGAGTTGGACTCGCGCAGTTTGTTGTATGGGAGCCACTTTTAATTATTAATTTTATATTAATTTAATTATCTATTTATAAGTTGAATAATATAAGTCATTATTTTGTGGATAGGTATTTCAAGCGTCTACCTGTTGCCGTTATCAATATCGAGCGAAAACGAGCAAAAAAATCACATTTGTTGTATGGGAGCCCTCTTAAACATTTATTTTATTATATTATTTAGTATTTGTTGTTATAGCGGCAACAGAAATACATCATCTGTAGAAATTTCAAGTGTCTAACTATCACGGTTTATGAGATACAACCTGGTGACAAACGGATAGGTGGACGAACGGACAGCGGAGTCTTAGTAATTTCAAAAAAACCAGATTATAGTTACAAACATATTTTTGGGGTCCCCTTTTAGATATAAGGATCTGTACCAGAAGACCCCGCTCTTCCATATCTATAAACTTATTTCTAGTTTTATAGGGTAATAGGGTCCCGTTTTACCATTTGGGTACGAATCCTAAAAAGGAGGACGTAGGAGACACCGCATTACCGTCCTGGTTCTCTGATAACCGGTATCCATAAGAAGAATTCCCAACATTCCCACATACTCGTACATAGATTCATAACGATGATAATGGGTTAGTCAGGGAGCCACCGCATTACCGTCCTGGTTCTCTGATAACCGGTATCCATAAGAAGAATTCCCAACATTCCCACATACTCGTACATAGATTCATAACGATGATAATGGGTTAGTCAGGGAGCCACCGCATTACCGTCCTGGTTCTCTGATAACCGGTATCCATAAGGAGAATTCCCAACATTCCCACATACTCGTACATAGATTTATAACGATGATAATGGGTTAGTCAGGGAGCCACCGCATTACCGTCCTGGTTCTCTAATAACCGGTATCCATAAGAAGAATTCCCAACATTCCCACATACTCGTACATACATTCATAACGATGATAATGGGTTAGTCAGAGAGCCACCGCATTACCGTCCTGGTTCTCTAATAACCGGTATCCATAAGAATAATTCCCAACATTCCCACATACTCGTACATAGATTCATAACGATGATAATGGGTTAGTCAGGGAGCCACCGCATTACCGTCCTGGTTCTCTAATAACCGGTATCCATAAGAAGAATTCCCAACATTCCCACATACTCATACATAGATTCATAACGATGATAAAGGGTTAGTCAGGGAGCCACCGCATTACCGTCCTGGTTCTCTGATAACCGGTATCCATAAGGAGAATTCCCAACATTCCCACATACTCGTACATAGATTCACAACAACAATAAAGGGTTAGTCAGGGAGCCACCGCATTACCGTCCTGGTTCTCTGATAACCGGTATCCATAAGGAGAATTCCCAACATTCCCACATACTCGTACATAGACTCACAACGATCTTAAAGGGTTAGTCAGAGACTAGGCGATGAGGACCGCAAAAGACTGCTACAGTCCACGTTTCACCAAATAATAATAACTGCACATGTGCTCAGCGGGACAGGTGGTGAGCCCATCATCACTCTGCTATTGGATGTATGTGCAGGCTTACCTACACCTTTTTTATTTTTATTAATTTACAAAATAGGTACATACATTGAAGGTGCGACCTTCTTAAGGTGAACACTACATGCTTAATAATAATGTTACACTCATTTTTATGGAGACAATAATAAAAATACATGACTAATATTTAAAATTACACAACTAGTTACATTTTTAAGACAAAATACTTAGGTATATATAAATTAAGGAATACATTTAAAGATTATGAAATAATACACTTTTTTATAGTTTATGGATGCGCTGAATTGTCAACATCTTACCTACTACACCTACTGTTAGGAACCGCCACCGCACAGCTCTGTTGTAAAATAGTAAGTCTAACTGCACCAACCCGTATTAGATCAGTATAATGGGTCGTAACCCATCCCACTATGTGCTTTGGTTCATGTAGAAAGGCCTGATTCCAACAGTGGAACGGTTATGGGCTAATGATGAAAAAATAACAAAATCTTCTCACGTGTCTGTCTGTCACAAGCAATTTTCTCGAAAACTCCTTAATGGATAGACTTGAAATTTGGCACAGGGATAAAGTTTAGCTTCTGAAATGCGGACGTGATGTGCGATAGAAAATGTATTAGGGAATACCGTGCTCCGACTTTTCTTTGAAACAACTATTACTTACTTAATTCTAAAGATTACTTTAAAAATTATTACGTTCATACATTATTAATACAATTTTACGCTGGTTATCTAGCTATTAGAACAAAATACGCAACCTTTATTGAGAACAAATTAAAATTCAGAAAAGGACCTTAAAAAAGGCCACGAGCAAGATTCGAACTAGCACCAGGCCCCGCCAGAATACCAGCGTTGTTGCGATACGTCCCGTTCGCAACAACACAAGCTGAGGCGGGGTCCTGCTTGACAATTGCTGCGTATGTTATTATCTTACTATTTTCTTTGTATCAATAAATGTTTCTCTCTCTCTCTCTCTCTCTTTCTCTCTTTCTCACCCTCTGACATACAGGGTCAGGCCCACTACCGTAGCTCTGTCCAGCCCATACATAAATCCTACTTTGTGTCGTGGGTTTTGTATACAAACTTATGTTAGTATACAAAACACACAGTTACCATATAAATAATATTATACTACACTATACCGAACTAGCGAAAACATATACTTACTAACTGTAATTACTACCGTTTGTGTGTCTATTAATTTAATTGTTTACGCAATTTCCGAAATGAATTTGCGCACGTGAACTTTAAATTAATAATATAATATAACTTTATAAGAATAATTTTATTAAACTTAGTATTAGCAGAGAGTTGGATTCAGAAATAGGGGACGATAGAGGATACCGATATGGTGGACCGGCCAGATTGTTCCATAATATCATTAAGAATGTGGGTTGCAAGTCGACAGAACCCGGGACCTCAAAGATGATGATGATGATAAACTTATTAGACGAGGCAGCTCTGGCAGCTTTGCACATACGATCCCATTGGAGACCACGGAAAGCCTGACTAAGATAAGATAATATTATATCAAACGAGTATGTACAAAGCCATTAAGTACTGCAAAAACACACTGCCATGACATCAACTAAAATTGAAGCATGGATACGATCTATTATAAAAGTAGTAATCCCTTATAATTGTAATAATATACTCTTGTATCTTAAAAGGATGTTCTGAAAATCAACT
Source organism: Scoparia ambigualis (assembly GCA_963921215.1). NCBI lineage: Eukaryota > Metazoa > Arthropoda > Insecta > Lepidoptera > Crambidae > Scoparia > Scoparia ambigualis. The sequence goes on along the minus strand of OY992520.1, from coordinate 2,737,771 downwards.
GGCAAGACGGCGTATCAAACAGTCTGAGAATAACCCCAACTGGACTAAAATGTTTGATACTGCAGTGGCTTAGCGGAACAAAGGAACATCAAGTATTTTGAAGGCAAACAACGCCGCTCCAAAGCTTACTCGAGTTTAAAGCTATCACTTCACAGCCGGCTGGCATCAATACTCCGCAGGAAGTGATCACGTAATCGTATCCAATTAAATATTATAGAAGTGTTGTATTTTTCATGTTTAAAAGAGATTTTAATGATAGGGTTCTATTAATTATTCAGTATAATATTAACAACTTTTCAGTACAGCGGAAATTGTGTGAAAAAACTTTATAAAAAGAGGAAATTAAATCGTAAATTTAAATTACAAACGTTACTCTCTCACGGCTATCGATGCCGGGGTTCCTCAGGATTCCGTTCTCTCTGCTACCCTTTTCACGTTGGATATTAACGATCTGCTCAAGTCTGGAATTGTTAGGTATGCAGACGACCGACAGCACAATCACAAAGAGGTATCTGTCTAGCGCAAGGTTTGGCGGAGAGGTAGTACGTTCCTTAAGAGAGGCCATGGTTGAGCGGTTAAACTTGACTTTAAGCCTTGTCTCCCAATGGGGTGACCAGAATTTGGGCAGTTTTCAACGCAGGCGTGTTTGTTCTCGGCCAAAAGGAGTCCGTTTAACCTCGCTCTAACTTTCCGGGGTTTAGATGTACCAATTACCGACAACCTCGATCTCCTAAGGATGAAGTTGACCTACATTCCTAACTTCGGCGACAACATCGAAATCAAGACTAAAACTGCGGCCAAAAAGCTGGGTGTTCTAAATATGGTTAAGCGATATTTCATATCAACTTGCCGCGCTCGATTCGGTGGAACGCAGAGCCAGAAAACTTACAGGTGACGATAAGCTTGTGAAATCCAAGCTTCACAGTCTCGCTCACCGTCGCTCAGTTGATTGCTTGTCGGTATTTTACAGGTTGTACTTGGGATAGTGTGCTGTTGAGCTACACGAGCTCATTCCACCATCCCCTTTCTACTATCGGGAGTCCAGACGTACGGCAGGTTACCACCCTTACTTGGTTGATATTCCACTCATACGCACCAAGCATTATTCGTCTTTATTCATAATGCGTACAAGCCAAGGCATGGAATTTTCTGCCGGCGTCTGTGTTCCCGAGTGCATGTAGTCCCAACATTTTTAAAACGCGAGTGAATAGGCTGCGTCTGGGCAAGCTCGCTCCATCGTCGGCCTACGGATAAGGATGTGGCCAAAAACAAGCCCATCTATCATAAACAAAAAAAAAGTTACTATAAAGCTCCACATGAACAGCAGCCACACTGCGTGTGGGTGGGTTTTAATGACTGCCATCTGACAGTAACAACCGGGAACTTTACCTGCCTTTCGAAGAACGGAGGAGCTCGAGATGTTTTTAATTTGGTCACCCATCAACTGACCTGGCATTGCAAACGTTGCTTAACCGGCAAGATCGCCAACCTAGGGCCTTAGTCGCTGCGCCATCGAGCTCCTCAGCAGCTGCATTATCATTGGCTAATCGTTAGAAAACAATTATTGCTTGTGTGCGAGCGTGCGTGCGTTAACACGCGCGTATACACGTGAACGGGTGCATCCGTGCGTGTTGGACTGCGCGGCGCCTCCCACTACGGAGTTTACATTTTAAATTTGTATTTAGCAACACATTTTATTTGAATTACAATATGCAGCAATTTGTGTGGTTAAAGAACGAACTTATGTCTAACTTAAAACTCAGTACCTGTGTGCGAATCTATTAGTTTTTATTTTACAGAATTATTTTACTTAAAGCACCATCAATTATAGCGAAGGCTTGATTGTAATTAAGAAGGCCTTTTGCCCAGAAGTGACACAGTATTTATTAGTAACTTTACTTTACGCATTGAGAGCTCCGTGACTGACACAGGCTGATTATTATTATTACTATAATATCTTAATTAATGGATTCGCAGTTTATGCATTGTCAATTTCAAGTATACACGTATTTGTTTAATAGTACCGTAGATTAGATTAAAAATGGAGCCTCAAAACACGTGTTGCTTAAGAACGAACAGGTGAATCATCTACCTCACTTCGCTGATTGTGATATTCATTTTTTGGTTCTGACGACGTTTTGTGACGTCAGATCAGTCGTGGTTAGTCGACGCCTTAATTATGTATCAATATGTAAAGCAAACGCTACTAGCAGCAATTACTTATACCATAAAACACTATTCAATTACAACACATTATTTGCAGGCGCACTCTATTAAAGTTTTAATATAAAAAATCTCCCGAAACTCGTGCATAATAATCTCTAAAGCAACAATGGACGCTGACGCCGCCGCTAACTCCGCTGCCTTACATTCTAGCCTTATTACGCGTCAGTCTGCATAAAGCACGTAAAAGTGGCAACACTGTGGGATATGGAAGCCCATTATTTTTATGAGCAGAAGAGCTCGGGGCGGGCGGGCGGGGAAATAATAAAAACCCAGAACTTCTGCGACGTTGGAGAATTTGAAGAGCTTCAACTGGGTTAAGTGAATCTGGATTGCGTTAAAAATTGGCGATAGGCAATTGGAGGGTCTTCGTTAAATTAAGATGGTCTAAGGAATCTAAGGAGAACTGTAGTGGCTGTCACATTGACATCTAATTAATTATTTGTTCAATGTTTCCAGCGTAATCACTGGGAACATTGAACATTGCATTCAATATAAAGTTGTATTTTACTTACTTAGTTATTTGATGTTATCAAATTATTAATTTATTTTCATATAGCGTCCATAGATTGTTTGTATAGATATCATCATAATCATCTGCCTATTATAAACGTCCCACTGCTGGCCACAGGCCTGCCACGTGGACACTATGTAATAATCTACAACCTTATCCATAAACCGTAACTAAGACTCACAATTGACAACTAGTAAAACAAATAATCTTTATTATAAAAATGAATCGCTAAATGTGTTGCTAAGCGCAAATCTCGAGAACAGCTGAACCGATTTCGCTAATTCTTTTTTTATAATATTCCTTGAAGTACGAGGATGTTTCTTACGGAGAGAAAAAAAAATTAAAGAATCGAAAATTTAAGGCTACTAAAGTTTACGCGAACACTAATATATTCTTACGTACAAAATTTAATATTATTATACGAAAGGAACTGCTGTATTTCTCTCTCTCTCTCTCTCTCTCTCTCTCTCTCTCTCTCTCTCTACATGTTATCTCGACGTTTTGAATCCTGCGCCGGCTCCGTGGTCACCACAAAACATAATACTGTAGCCGCTGGGAGACTGAGCTAGGCATGCATGCTTGCTTAAGTAATACAGATGGCGGGTAATTTGACGACCTTCACGGTTGAGTAGCGAAAACGCCGGTTCTGGCGTCCCCACGTCCTAGGTTCACTTCCCAGTCAGGTCAATTAAGAAATAACTGTTTTTCTAAATGGCTATATATAAAAAGTGTTAATACATATTAACAAACAAAAAGTAGAAAAGTTTATCGGTTATCTGGTTAACTACAAAATCAAGTTAAAAGTTAAAATAACATAACTTGGGCTTGTTGGTGTGTGTAATTGTGGTGTGGTGATATTTATATATTCACGAACCAACTTATCAGCTAAGTCTTGTAATCAATAAGTATCTACATAGCTTGTGGGGTGCCACTCTTTGGGGTTGATAATGATATGCTGAAAGGGTTTCGGGGATGATGAAATCAAACCGCTCTGATTGAGTGCTGCTCGTACACTGATTTAATCTAATTAATTGAATATAAAAACGCTATAGAACAAAACTAAATTGCGGTGAGGAGCTCGATGGCGCAGCGGCTAGCGCGTTCGGCATGCGATTTTGCCCGCTAAGCAACTTTCGCAATGCCGGGTCGCCTGATGGGTGACCAATTAAAAACATCTCGAGCTCCTCCGTGCTTCGGAAGGCACGTTAAGCCGTTGGTCCCGGTTGTTGTCGTAAGACGGCAGTCGTTAAAACCCACCAACCCGCGTGGGGCCAGCGTGGTGTGTTATAGCCCAATATCCCCCACGTATTGTATATTTTCTTTGCCCACGTGCTATTGTCCAGGGAGGCCTGTGCCCAGCAGTGGAACGTTTAGAGGCTGATGATGATGATGATGATGAAATCGCGGCGATGTCGACATGTAAAGGTGCCGCTACACTACTTGCAGATATTATTACACACTGCTATAGCGATGATATTTTTACATGACTGTACGATGGCTCGTACATACAACCATGGTGATTAGGGTATACCGGAAGTACGTCTGCAAGTACGAGTAAGTTAATAATTCACAAATTATCGACTTTTCTATTAAACTGTCGGGGTGTTAGTTTAACAGTTAGTAATGGTTGTATTAATTATATGCCTCCTTTGATAAATACAAAATACTTAAACAGCCGTTGTTGTACTTTTAAGTTATAATTTGTTTATATATTAACACAATCATCGCTTGTATCATTCCATTATCACCGTCAGCCTATAAACGTCCACCTGATGGGCGCAGTTTTTCCCACGTGGACAACATCACACGTGGAGATTGGGCTATAACCCAACAAACTGGCCCAATGGGCGTTGGTGATTTAATTTAATTATAGTACATACAAACATACATACATCCAAACATATATTCACGACTATTATCCCCGAAGGGTTAGTCAGAGGCCAGGCAATGAGGACATCCCTTTTCCTTAATTCACAAGTTTTATTTGTACTGGCACCTCGAGACCAACCGTTAGGTTATGCAAGAAGTGCCAGACGTCCCTGCGCCAGTAGAACACTCGCGCAGGAGACCATCTGCGTTAGGTCTTGACGCCAAATCAGTGCCCGCCGGACCGCGCTGTTCATTCGGTACTCATAAGACTAGTGTCTCGGGAGAGTCTCCCCGTGAACACGTTTAGTTCACTGCCTATTGTCCAGATAGGTAACCGGAGCTGTCGAGCTCGCCCACTTCTCGTTGCACGAAGGGCACAACTCGCAGTTGCCACTGCTAGGGTCGTCGACTCTAAAGTCGACTCCCAAGTATCCACCTTGGTAGTGGAGTAGTAAGCACACTCACTTCTCGGAACCCATCCAGGCGCCTAGCCAGTTCCCACGTCCTACGCGGCTGGCTGGACCGGAGGCTACGGCGTCTAGGGGGCCGCCTCTACTAGTTCTCCAGAGTAGTACCGGAGATGTCAACACTAATGTCCAATGAGAACCACCGGACAAAGCTGCCAACTATAAGGGAAACTCACGTTCCCCGCAGGACTTTTCGCTTTTGGCCCCTCAGAGACCGCTACTAGGCCCCGCTGACTGGGCGCGAGTTTGGAGGTCTGGCACACAATACCAGGACCAACGAACATTCCCAAGCTCTACAGTTAACCACGAGCCACTACGAGTCCAACCCACGTCCGGATCCCGCCGGAGGCGCCGGTCAAGGCAAAACGAGCGGGGGGCTTGAACCGGAACCCCGTAGTACCCCTGAAAACATAGCTGGACCCGTAGTTCCAGCTGCGATACCCTATCTATCGGGGTCAGTAGATAGGGAAGGCAATGAGGACAGTAAAAGCAGTCACTGCCATAGTTCACGTTTCAACAAATTATAACTGCACATGTGCTGAGCGTGATAGGTGGTGAGCCTATCACCGCTCTATGCTTTTGGATGTATGGGCAGTATTTGGTTAGGCGCCTTATACGACACCCAAGGAAAAAGACGAAGCAGTAGTATTCTATTCTAAATTATAATATATTTATAATTATAATTATATAAGGTGACTGCTAGAAACTGCAAGAAATTTCAAGGGCTGCTGGTCAGGTCAAGTGTTTTGAACATGACAAAAAGATTGCAGACTAACAGGTCAAGTGTTTTGAACATGACAAAAAGATTGCAGACTAACGTAGGTACTTATCGCCCAGCTGACGCGGACGGGTCAACAGACGGGCGGCTAAATAATCGTTATATAATAGTTAATTCTTTTTTTTTATTTTTCTTATGTTATTGCTTTAAAATAAATTAGATACTTATGACTATCAAACTAAAATTCATAAAATGAATTATTTAATGAAAAATGAAAAAGCACGAATTTCTTTTTGTCATTATTGACATGTTGTTTTCTGAGGTTTAAGCGAGCACTACACATTGAAATGAAACACTTTTTTACGGATTTACTCGCGTTTAATTTACTATTTACATAGTTTTTATATTATCCTGACGTTTCGAATCCTTTACTTAACATGCTCTCGAGGGACCCAACCATTACATCAGATTTGACAAACCTCAAATACTCGCCAAGGAACAACGATTCATCCCTAGGATGATACACGAGGCTATTGAAATTAAAAAACATCGTAATTTCAATAGAGAGGATGGTTGGAATCTACCACCTGCCTGGGACCCCATCATACAGGTCATCAAATCCCAGCCCCAACAGCAACACATTGCCAGACCTAAAAATATTGTTAGCTCGTATTGTGTAAACTTAAACGCACCCGGTTAAATATAAAAATGATTGACGGTAGGCAAATAACTTCTAACAATGAGTCGACCAACACCTCAGTCTCCCTGTGACCACGGACCCTGTAAAGGGTTCAAAACGCCAGGATAATATAAAAACTATGTAAATAGTAAATTAAACGCGAGTTAATCCGTAAAAAACTGTTTCATTTCAATTATTGACATGTCTAAAACACTTGACCTGACCAGCCTTGGAAGTTTCTTATGCGGTTTCTAGCCGGCGAATTTTGTCACAATAATTAAGATTTTTGCACGTCTGCTTGCAGGTTGAATGCATTATACTAAATTTATAAATGTTACATCGTAATTTACTGTATTCTTGCAAATAATGTATTATCTTATCTTAGCTTATCTTATCTATTAATGAGCCTCTACCAGCACGGCACTATAATAATAATGAATATTAAGTTATGCCCTAACAGATTATACAACAATCCCAGAGTATGTTTTTGTATTTATATAGAAGACACCGCGAAGCAAGTTTGTGCGCACTAAGGTGCAGCCCATGGGCTGCAAACGCCTCAGTGATTGCGCGTGATTCAAGCGATTGTGGACCTTGCGGCTGCACTTTAGTTGCGCACAAACTTGCTTCGCGGTGTCTTCTCTAGTTTATTGTACCTCAATGTAAAAAACCAAAAAACATTCATGAAAGTTTGCAAATTCCACAAGTTTAACACCCGAAATGAAAATAAACTACACTCACCGCCATCTAAAATTAAAATTTTAAATTGCTACCCTCATTTTATGGCTATTAAAATTGCTTGCAAAGTTCGCAGGTAAACCATGATATATAAATTTAAATTAGCAACTGCCCGCAATCCCCAGGGAACTTTAAAATTCCTTTCTTGGCGGATGTCTAAACATTTAAAGGGTCTTCCGGCTAAACCCAAGTTTGTAGGCTTTGTAGTTTGTAACTGTTTGTGATCGATAAGTCAGTCAAGGACTAGTCTATTTCATTTACATGTATATAATTTGTGGACATGTACAGAATATTTGAACTGGGTTCTTCGAAAAAGTCGGCAAAAAGATTTTTGCGACGTCAATAGTTTGCGGTAATAGCTTACCATCAGTCGAGTCGTATGCCTGTATAGGCATATGACTAATTTGGTGGTATAAAAGGAAAATAACATCGTACATTCTAAATTAACCGTTTCGCGTAGCGGTGAAAGAGTACTACCACCCCCTCTCTTCCCTTGGGTATCGTAAAAGGCGACTAACGGACTAAAGACTGCACATACATCCAACAGCTTAGAGCGGCGATGGGCTCACGACCTGTCACGCTGAGCACTTATGCAGTCGCTATTTGGTGAAAAGTGGACTATGGCAGAGGACTGCTTTTGCGGTCCTCGTTGCCTAGTCTCTGACTAACCCTTCAGGATAATAGTCGTGGTTTTATATGAATGTATGTACATTCTAAATAATAACACATCGGTGACCAAGCATCTAAGAGCGATAACTGTGTACAATTCCCAGGTAGAGCACAGTGCGTTTCAGGTTCAAAGAAAGTTAGCAAGCAGTTCAAAATTGTTCTTTAGTTTCATTAGTTAACTGGATCACAGTTAACTGGTTCAATAAGTAGTAAACTTAAGTGTTAACAACCTCCGATATTATGACTCATTCCTGCAGCGCCACCTGAAAACCGTTTAAAAAGTAGAATTGCTTCAATTTATCACAGTCACACTTAACTCATAGGAGGTGAATAAGCTAGTGGTTGCAAGTTAAACGTTAAACAACGTTTTATAATCAACCCCGGGGAAATCAAGGACGCCTTAGCAGCCGCAAGGAGTTTAATCATAAGGAAATTGGAACTTTCTGGAAGTAACATACGACGCTTAATCTGCCGCTTGATGCATTGTTATTGTCGGGAATGGCGTTGCCGCAATCTTACGTGTTCCACAATTTACTTACCACTTCTCGGCTCACATGTAATTTATATACTGTGCTGTGGGAATAGGGCAACGCGTCACTTGGTTTTGTTTCGGTTACTGATGAGTTTGGATTAGCCGTGACTAATCGTAGTTGATAACTCTTTTTATAAAGTGTGGAACATCAAAAATAGTTATTTAACAATTGGTTAATGCAATTACTATTTAATTTATTGTGAGTTAGAGTTATTCTCCCACATTAGACTAGCCGTCGTATTCAAGTGCTGATTTTAGAACTATTAACGGATTGACAAATTCTTTAATAAGAAAGAATTTCTACAAACATCTTTTGCGTTGCGATCATGTGATTTTGAGATATGGGCGGATTCCTTTTGATACCTACTACGGGTGTTTACGCATGCAAAGTCGCGGGCAAGTCGATAATAATAATAATTTATAATACATATCAGTTCATGAAAACACCTAATAGTACGTTAGTGACACATTTCGTGAGCCATTAACAATTTACTTATATTGCGTAGGTTTGACCCAATACTTTTTGATTACGTCCGCTTTGAGGAGCCAATATCCATTAACTCAGGTTAGTTGTAAACGAGCCGTTTGTCGTTTCACGGAAAAGCCGACACATAAATTGGACTCACCTTTAAAGAATTCCTTGTAGCCAAAACAGAAAAGCAATCGAAAAAGTCTCGCGTGATTTTAGCCGCCGCAACACGCACGTCGCGATCAATTTCTAACTAAGGGAACCAGTGTTACGTAAATGCGGGACCGTCAAATTGCGTCCGCGACACACGGGCTTGGTGGCCTATTGTTATACCAGTAACCAATGATATTTTATGTTTAGATACGTTGCCTGGCCTCCGTAGTGGCAAGGACAAATCAAGGTAATTGCCCGAGTTTCACTCAGTCACACGTCAGTCAGTGTCACGTCAACATGATTTACACACGATCGTTACCTTTATAAGTTTTTGATTTGTTAATTGGTTAAAATGCCTTCCTGTGTATCCAGAAATTGTAAAAATTATACTGCAACCGTAAGAGACAGTAAAAATGTCTTATTTCATTCGTAAGTATTGTAAATATAAATTTAAAATACAAATTTTCATTAAGTGATGACATTTGCCATGTTGCCAATCCGATATGCATAAGTGAGGAGTGTATACTATGTTTTCTGTAAGAGTGAAAGAGAAAAACAATGGCGGCCGAAATAGCGCATAAATTCTATGAGCTCATTGGTCAACTACCAAAAGTCAAAATATTGTCTATCTCTTTTTAACAATGGGCTAATGATATGATTTTCCCTTTCGACGTGTATTACGTCATAGAAACAATTTCGCCATGGTAAAATGCAATTCATTCACGTATAACTAGTCTATTTATAAAAGGTCATTGCCAGTAACACAGAAAATAAAATCTTTGTACTTTTTTATATTAAGAGGGTTTACACACTTCGGTTCCCCATACAAACTTCCTAGTCGAAATTATTAAAACCACTAAGCCAATTTTGATGAAACTTTACATGCTAAAGTAAAATACAGGGATCTAAATAGTTTGTTGAACACATTTTTAAAAAACGTTTAATTCAGTGAGTTATTGCGATTTTAAACTTTCTATAGTGGACTTTAAATCGCAATAACTCAGCTAAATCTACGTTTTTTAAAGATGTTTTCAACAAACTATTTAGATCCCTGTGTTATACTTTTAAATTGCAATAACTCAGTTAAATTAACGTTTTTTAAAAATGTTTTCAACAAACTATTTAGATCCCTGTGTTATACTTTTTAGATCCCTGTGATATACTTTAGCATGCAAAGCTTTATTTGGTTTAATAGTTTTTAAAAATTTCGACTCAGAAGTTTGTATGGGGAACCGAAGTGCGCAAACCCTCTTATGCCCTTCAATGCCTTCACCATCACTCTGTCGGCCCACAAAGTGCCTCTTCATGCCTCGTGTGATGGTACATGTGGTCATTGTGACCGCGACTGCGTCCGCCTAAACATATGGAGAATCTAGGGAAATTCGTTTCTCTTGCGTAGGTGTACATACCTCATAGAAGTGGTTTGCCTGCAAAATTTCCAGCATCCAGCGGTTTGGGCTGTGCGACGTTGGTCGTTCTTTAATCATTATGTCCCTAATTCTGTGTCTTAGAAAAATTATTTTTCTATTAGTCTTCGTTTTCGTCGACAAAAGGTTAGCTGCGAAGTTTTAGCGACTTGGTCTTCTGAAATCCTTACGTTGTGAAGTGGTGGCGGCTCAATTATTAAAATTATTAAAATAATATTACTAATTTATCTCTTCTCTTGCCGTAAAAGGTGACTAGCAGACTGAAGAGTAGTCATAATAAATCGGCGATGGGCTCACCACGTATGACGCTGAGCACATGTGCAGTGGTCATTTGGAACCAGGACTGCGGTTGTGCGCTGCTTCTGCGGTCTTCATTGCGTAGTGCCTGACTAATTCTGGGGATAATGTGAAAAGGATACAGTGTCAGTTTAAATTCATTTTGATGATCATATTAAGGTAAAGTCAAATAGAGAAAAATGTTGACCACAAGTCTTTTGCACCGTGTGTATCCGTTATTTACACCCTTGCCCTTTTATTAGTAGCAGTGGAATTTACAAAGGTCAGTATTGTTACAAAGAGTTTTTGTGTCATTTCACTCCAGGGTTAGCTTACCCACTGACGGATGCTGACGTGTGTTTATAACATTTTTCAAAATTAATTATCTATGCAAAAATAGAAAGAGAGGAGCGAGACCTGTGCTCAACAGTATGTTAAATAAGTACCACAAAACACTATTAGTCAGTAATTATGATAATACTCTCATATAACAAATATTTTTTTACAAATAAAGTTATAAATTCAGAAGTACAAAAAAATTAATACATCATGAATTTGCAGCTACGCGGCTGATACGAATCAAGAACAAATCTTACAAAAATATAAATTTTATAAATAAATGCAAACAGTTCAGCAGGCTCAATATACCCTTCAAGTTAATATAACCTTCAAAAAGAAAGAAATGTTCTCTAGGAGTTGTAAAATTGGCAATATTATCAATGAATAAAAATACAAAAAACCCTTATCTGGCATTAGATCAAAGAAATTCATTGCAGAATACAAGCGATATCTCAATTTTTTTATTAGATTTTTCCTTGGCGTGCTGACATCAAAAGACTATTTTAGATTACTGTTTTATCCGATCTAATCCGAACATCCAAGAGATTTGATAGTTCTATAAATATACTTATTAGACTGTGATCAGCATATCGCTTCTGCGCTCGAATATCGCTCCCCAGTTTTTACTTTGTCGCATTAAGTATCTCCTTACTTTTACACGCTAAGAAATCAAAAGAAAATCCAATGTGTATGAGTAAGCTTTTTTTGCAACGAGATCAAAAATATCATATATACTAATGAAATGAAATGGCAAAAATATATCTCACTTTGGAAGCGACGACAATGCCGACGGGCACTACTACTTAGGAACTGACGAGTTAGAAATTTGAAGTAATTTGTATTTGTCAAATTGTAACTTAGGTGAAATAACAGCGAGATGGGTTATTAATTTCGGGCGTCATATAAGACTGTGGAAAAGCCAGGAGGACTTAAAACTAGCTATACAACTTTTGGCATTATCGTCACTTCTGTATTATTATACTCGTACTATCTGTTGTTTTAGATAGAATTAATACTGTTATTAGCTACACAATAATAATAATTGTATTTTGTGTACCTTCTCTATTTAGGTCCCTGCTAAAAATCAGTGTTGTAGACTTTTTAGTGATGCTTTTTTTGGTATGACCTTTCCAAAGTTGTATCCCGAATTCTACTGCTACATTTGAAATTTATCATTATTAGCCTCATTTGTCCCACTACAGGGCAAAGGCCTCCCTTTCCTTCTTTCAACTTTCCTAATCACAGCGATCTGAGACCAATCCTTCTGGAATAAGTTCAGCTCGTGCTGTCATTTCCTTCTGGGCCTACCGCGTCGCTGGTTCCTGTTATTCAGGACCCACTATGTGGTTCCTTTGGCACAGAGCTTATTTATTTGGCTTGCGACAGATAATTGAAATTTATACATAATATAAACAAACAAAGCTCTAATTACGGACAGCAAAATAGTACAATCGGAAATTAATTATTAACAGCGCGGTCTCCTCTGAATAACAATACCCGAGCGCGGGAATGTTTGATTCAATAAATAGTTCACTACATATTTGATAGGTTAGTTGTAGCTGCAATGCTGAAATAAGAGTCTTTTCATAGATTTCAAGCACTTTTAGTATGCGAAAATGCGACAAAAATACCTATGTAGTATTCGTTCCGCTTACTGGCTAGTCTATAAAGCTTGGATGCAGCATGCGAGCACCGCCTTCCCGACCGAGCGATAAATAAGTCAGCGCGCAGCTCTCGACCAGTCAACAGCTCCTGCGGATGCTTCGTGTAGAGAGGGGCATTGTTTTAGTTTGCATGTTTATTGCCATTTATCCCAAAAAAAGCAATTAATTAGCACATGGGGAGACATATAATCACGACTATTATCCCCGAAGGATTAGTCAGAGACTAGGCAATGAGACAGCAAGACTGCAGTCCCCTGCCATAGTCTACTTTTCACCAAATAGCGACTGCACATGTGCTCAGCCCATTGTTGCTCTGTTCAGTATGTGCAGTCTGTCCGTTAGTCGCCTTTTACGACACCGAAGAGAAGAGAGGGGGTGGTAGTATTGTTTCACCGCTACGCGACACTAGGCTAGATGGGGAGACCGGACCATAACCTACCATACTGGCCTAATGCTCGTTGGTGGGTTTCAACGATTGCTATCTATGAAATCAACCGGTGCCAACGCTGAAGTATTTTAGTGTTGTCTTCTCATGTAAGTAGCTCAACTTAAAAGACTGCAACCCGACCGCGCAAACCACTGCACCATTGAGTTTCAGTAAACGAAAATCCAATTTATTTTTCAAAAACATAAAGAAATGACTGCTCAGCTAATTTTCAACCGTGCCGTTTATTCTGTGAACGAAGACCGCTACCGCAAATCGGGCATGTCACGGATCGCTTCAATAATCTCCCCTTTGGAATCGACGTAAACTGGAGCTAATTCCATCAATATCTTTACACGTGTTACGGCTGTGTTGGCTTCTGAGCCTCGTTAGTTAGCATGTTAGAGTTCACTTGCCCTATTCTGGTAGTTATGTACAATGACACGGTCTAGTTTCATATGAAAATGATAGAGCAAATTGAGGGCAGGCGTAGGTGGTGTCGAGGATAAAGGAGAAATGATAGATGAGGTAGTGAATGCAGGCAAATATTTGTTAGCACTGTTACTAGCAAAAGAAAAAATAAATTTTAAATGTGTTTAAACATTTAAAAGGGTTCTTGGCGGGAAAGTGAAGCGTCATGTCTGCAGTTTTGTTTAATTTTTTATCATTTGTGTTTTGTCGAATATTAATGTGAAATCATGGTGGATTATTTACTGTTAAGTGTTTGTGAACGTGCATGAGTGTTAGCAAATAAACAAAACAGTGCAACATTACTTTTCAAATTCTCTTAAGAAGTCCGTGTGAGACCTCAATAAAGTCCCACAGCTTTATTGAGTCTCGAGGGGTTTGAGGGAAAATCATTTATAATTAAATGTCATTATCACTAATTATCATCTTAATAAAAAGAAATTAATACATATCTTACTTGACACTGGCTAAATGTGCTGATCACACAAAGCCATTAATTAAGAAAAAAAAAACATTTGAAAGGATTAGTAAATTGCTACAGATAATTAGATATTTCTGACAGTTTTTACAACGAGAAATGTTCGTATTTTGTAAATGTCTCCGGTCGAGAGCAAACCCATTTAAATTAGCAACCTTACAACTAATTATTAGTTCTTATGAAATTTAAATACACTGACATCGTTAATTGATTGGTTATCTAATAATAATTTACAGATAAATTTAAATAAAACAAATTTAATGAATTTCAATAATTATAAGAAAATTAAAAATTTAAAAATTATAAGAATAAAACAGTTGCTATTAATAATTATAATAATGATATAATACATAATCAAGATAGTGTGACATTTTTAGGTTTAAGGATAGAATCTGTATTGATGTGGAAAGGACATATAGAACAAGTTTGTGCTAAAATAAATGGATTTGCGTACGCTCTATTCAAGTTAACAAAAATTGCAAATAGGGAGACAGCTTTGACAGCATACTTTGCCTATGTTGAGTCTGTGTTGAGATATGGACTTTTGGTTTGGGGGAACGGAATAGACATAAATATAGTATTTTTATCACAAAAGAGGTGTATACGGTCTATATGTAATATTGCACCAGATATTTCTTGCAGAACATATTTTAAGGATTTATTACTAGGTACTAACTCTGGTTGGGTTGTACATACTAGAGGTAGGAATATTGGTTAAACAAAATTATGACATGTATGTAAAAGCAAATGATTTATCAAAAAGAAGTAATAGACATCCAAATAAATTAATGCTTAGAGTATTTCCAAAAACAAGGCGATTCCAGAGGAATGCTCCAGCGATGGCTATAACAATATTTAATAAAATACCAGACCAAATTAAACAAGTGCTTATAATATGTAAATTTAATACTGCATTACGTAAGTGGTTGATTGAGAATACCTTTTATACCATTTATGAGTTCATGAGACACGATAAATAAATAAATCGATTTACAGTTTTATTTGGAATATTTTTTTTTAATAAACTATAAAACAGTCGTAAATAGGTAAATTATTATTAATATATTTGTAAGCGAAGTAATGTAAATTAATAAAAATAGATTTTTATATAATATTCTGTGATAAGTACGTATTTAAAATGAAAAATAAAAAATGTAATAATTTATAAACTAAAATATTTGCATGCTATGGTTATATAGTTAAATAGGCATAAGATGCTTTAAAATTGTTTTTACCATCTGTAATGATACCCTATTTAAAAGCAAATAAATATTATGATCCCGCCAAAATAACTTGTTTTTTATTCTATTGTCTAGGACTAGATATGCAGGCAACACTGTCCTTTCCCGCGCTTGTACAAGTTATAATCAGACTTACTCAAACATTGATATGTTTAACGCATCGATAGGCTTGTACAAGAAGCGATTAAGGGATACTAGGGGAAACCGAGGAAGGTTGTGACAAATTTTACTTAAAATAACATATCTCAATAAATAAACATAGCACGATTATGAACTCTACGCCATAAGATAGCTCAATCCTTACTCTTTTGAAAACAGTCATCAAAGTCAATGAGAGTCATACGGGGTCTGGGAAAATCTACGAAAACTGAAACTACTCCCTCTGTCACAACTCTCCTAACACCGAGGTAAGTTGTGACAGGTACCAAGGTAAGTTGTGACAGCTGTGTATCTAGACTATATTTGATATATAAAAATATTTTTATATGTCTTATAAACAAAACACACCTTTTTTTGCATAAAAGTACTGTAATTATCATTTATATTATATGTTTTTGCTAATGTAAACGCAACAATTCTTGTTTCTTTTGCTGTCAGCCCGTAATTGGATGCTGCACATGTCAACAAATACTTAATCGCATAATATATTTTCATTCTCTTCTGTAAACAACGTTGGATTGGCGTAACCAATAGGTAGATGGAGCCACATCAGTTACATTATCTTGAAAAGCCTGTTTCTTCTTAACATATAACCTATGTAAAGACATGTAGTTCAGCTTGTAAGAGGATGCGGCATTTCGAAGACTTTGACCTCCTAATGTAACTTCTTCAAAGGCCAGTTCATAAATGTCGACACTAGCGATGCCTCTATCAGTCTTTCGTGTATAAATATAAAGCATTCTGAAACAAAAAATGGCAATTCAGCATACAACACCATACCACATGCCCAAATAAGTTCCTGACAAATATGACATTTTTAAGATACTTTTTATGTTAGTTAAGTAGTAAGAGTTGACTAAAACAAACAAACATACATTTAACAGAGACAAAACATAGCAAAAAGCATGTACAATAAGGTAACCAGAAAATAAACTTAAATAGGCGAGTTGTGACAGCGTGTCACAACTCTCCTAGGTGGCAAAAATCACGACCTGGTCCAAATAATAATTCGTAATTTTGAAACAACATGCAAACACAGTAAGACAATGCCACGCTTTAAAATTTCAAAAGCCACACAATATAAGAAAAAATAGCATAACCACGTTAACGTAATATGTCACGATATAAATACAATCAAAATTTTGATAAAAAACTTACTTTGCGGTATTTTTTTCATGCAGGCGTCGTACTCACGTAACCGCTTGCCACACGCTTTTGGCGCGTACTGCGTCAAGTAGTGCGTTTCTTTAGAAACAATCGTGCGTTGTTGCCAGCTCGCTAACGGTCATAGGTTTCGAGAAATCGTCTTTGTCACAACTCTCCTCTGTCACAACTTTCCTCGGCCTATAAGCTTGAGTCAATCTAGCACACTGTGCTATGTTCATGTTTCTTATTTGATTCTTTTTTACTAATTAGATTCTTTTTTTTTTTTAATTTGTAACTCTTTAAGTTTTTTTTTGTTTACGTTAATTGTTTTGTGTGTCCAACTGTCCAATTTCTGTGTTATTAATTTGTGGAAACTTTATTGGTTTGTGTTTTATTTATTTTCGATATTAGTTATGTATTTACGAACTGTTTGTTTCCCTAACTTTAAATAAAAAAAAAATGATTATGATTATTATGGTTATTATTCAAAGTTATGAGTTATCAGTAATTCACTAGTATGACGCGTATTTGTAGCATTTAGAAGTTGATTAAAATAAAGCATAGAACATAATATGAACAGAGTTAACAAACTTGAATAAAAGACGACACAACCTTTTATATAGTTCTCAATTTACAATACTCACTGAAGCCCAATACATTTACTATGCAGAAACACAAGCTCCTTAAAACAATTCTCAGAAAGTATAAATAGGAGGAGAGAAAAAATACAACTGACTGAACTTTTTAAAGCACTCACCTCCAAGTTGTTGGGACTTGAACGGCTTCGCAAGTTCCTATGAAATTTAAACACATTTTTCTCAGTTGAATCGTACGGTGCAGTAATAAAGAGTGTTTCACAATTGTTGCTCGAACTAGCGATTGTCGCGCGGCAAAACTTTTGAAAGGTTCGGTCCCGGTAATGGTGTATGATTTTCGTAGTTCCTCTTGATATTGAATGTTCGTTTTTCCTTTGATTTCGTTTGACATTATACGTACAAGTGTAACAACAATTACCTAAATGCAGCGTGTTAATAACGATATTAACAACTTCTATTTTTTAAATCTTCTTCTTCTTCTTTATTCAATGGCGTTTTCTTGATAGATTTAGCCATTTTTTTTAATCATCAGTTGTCGGTGTCAGTTTGATAGTCATGACATTGACAGCTAGCTATACCTCAGAACAATAACTAGTTATTGTTCTGAGGTATAGCTATACAGTGTAGAAAAAAAGACCGTGGTTGGAGGAAAGTAACCCTTAATATTGATGATGGCAATTGTACTGAAGGGAAACATTCCTTTATTTTCAAAAATAATTAAGACTGTATTTAAAGATTTTTAAAAAATCACCTGTATGAACCGGTAATCGAACTGGTGAAATGTGAAAAAAAACATCCTGTATTTTATGATACCAACCGAAAGAGTCATTCATAAGGATCAATTTCTTTTAAACTACATAGTATCTTGACCAAGAAAAATATTTCTTTACTGTAAAGCTTACTTACTATCTAAAGAAAAATAGTTCACCTAACATATGAATTGCTCAAAATGAGAGGCCATTTTCACGTATACACGCACAGACGTATTCTTCGATTGATTGACTCTTTTAGTTGGTATCTTAATACAGGATGTTTTTTTTTCATTTCACCGGTTCCATTACCGCCTCTAGCAGGTGATTTTTCAAAAATCTTTAAATACAGTTTTAATTATTTTTCAAAATAAAGGAATGTTTCCTTTCAGTAAAATTTGCCATCATCAATATTATGTGTACTTCTCCTACAACCACGGTCCTTTTTTTCCATCCTGTATAATAGCTATAAAATTTATATTGATAGTCTTAGTATGTATGCCCAATAACGAACCCAATAACGTGACTGCAAATTAAACAATAAATCCGATTTTAACTCTATAAATAAGCTAATTCTTAAAAAAATAACAATAATTTTCTAACAGTAAACAATGTGTGGCAGTAGTTGAATTAATAATCTGGCGGTAAATTAAGATTCTGCTGCGCAAACGGAGGCGTAACAGCAGTCAGCCCGGGGCCATGACCGGGGCGACTCGGTCGAAGCGTGAGGTATAAAAAGGTATGCGTAAGATGGTAGTTTTTCATTAAACTCTATTCAAAGTTTTAAAATTATACAATAATGGAAGCGAGACGAGATATCCAGGCTGACAACCGTCCTAGCATTCGTCTCAGCCGTGATGTTATCGATCTATAGTGCTTCCAGCCTTACAGCAATACCGATAATAACCATACGAGTGATGTGAGAAAGAAAAACAACGAGATTCACATGTTTAAAAGTGTGTATATAAATAAATAGGGTCTATATTGGATCGCCGAATTTTTCGTACTCCTAATTGTCAATGGCATACAAACCATAATAATTACAAGCCTTAATTATTTTCACACAATTTTACTTTTCCTAAATGTGTTAGGCCTATTTTTACTTCGCTTAACTCTTTATCGCCGTATTTGAACTTCCCAAATGCAACATTGGGCGGAACCATTCATCATCATCATCATTATCATCATCATCCACAGCCTGACTTCACCCACTGCTGGGTATAGGCCTCTCTTCGTATGTGCCACTGCTGACGGTCCCGTGCCAATCTCATCCAGGTCTTGCCCGCGATGTTCGCCACATCGTCTGCCCATCTTGCCGCAGGACGACCGACGTTTCTGTGCACAACACACGTTTTCTTTTCTTCCGACACGGAACCATTCATAATCCCTACTATTTACTAAATTGTAATTCGCACTAAGTCAAAACAAGCAAGCATGCAGCATGCTACGCTGCGCTTCGCGATTGTCTTAAATATTTAACCTACCACGTGACCTACAGGAGAAGAGCAGCTAGCATTTCTGTTGTCTAATAAAAAAAATAAGCGTTGTCTAATAAAAAAAACATATTAAAGTTTGAACTTTATGTACATAATTATAATAATAAATTAGGGCTTTCAACACTACAGCGTAATCTTCGTAATGCCGATACATATTAGTGCATTTAATATTAGGGATTCTAAAATTAGGGTTTTAAATTTTTAGGCAAAACTATAAAAGCATTATAAAAGTATCAGGGGGGTGTCACTCCGCAGTTTAGGTACCTTCGGCCGGCGCGCCTCCCAGGCAGGCCACCTAGGCGTATGGCAGTAAGGGTTGCCGCGAACCATAGCACCGAACGCCGGCGCCGAGTCGCTTAACTAGTAATCCCTGCGCGCGCGCGTAAACCCTACGCTCTGTGACGTCATGACGTCAAATCGATATCGAGTCAGCGTTGCTTATGGGGAGGTATTTCGAGCGCTTCTCTCTCGCTCTCTCGACGGTACAACGGTAAGGGACGGGTATAACAGCGAAGCGGCGCGAATAATCACGTTTTATATTTTTATAAATTGATAGATGTAATAAATAAAAAAACGATCGGTTACAATTCTTCAAGTTATCGATGAACTTCATTTTCGTAAATCACTCATAATATCAAATCACTTATTTTAAGAATAAAACCTGGAAAAGAAGATAAAATGACACAAAAATATGTAACTTTGTGAATTTATTCTATCAAGCCAACTTTATCAAATCGTGTTTTCATCGGGTGAATTTTACAGAATAAAGCCTTGATAATATTTCATATTTTTTGCAGATTTTAATTTTACTGTTTACTACTTCAAAAAGTAATTCTAAAAACGTGTTATTTTAATTTTTCACTAACACCTAGCCTTAACGGAATATGCACGCTCGGGTCACACGATAAGTTTCAATTTCACGTGAAAGTCGTTAGAGAGTGAACCTTCTGTACGTTGTACTATTAGTTATTCTGTGATAGTATGAAAACCACTGTATTATTGTTCGTTAAAAGTTGAGGCCAACATAGTTCGGCCATATGAAATTAGGACTTACAATTTTAGGCGAACCGAAAAGCACCCAAGTAAATACAACTGTAAGAAAATGGAAGTGCACACGAACAGTATTACTCCAAAATAACAGAACAAAGAAGCGTGTTAAGATAATGACCCCATTTTAGAGTGTACATTAGATTAAGACTAATCCTAGGATGTTAATGGTCTATTGTGTCGATCGCATTGTACAACACGTTTGAGCACACGTCCCATTGTACGGGTAATGTCCTGTTCCTGCGGTATTTCCTCCATGTTTATGCCCATTGTACTGCTGTTCGTTGCCACTATGGTGTAAGTTACAGGCGTAGGTGGACCGTTTTATTCGACGATTGCAGAAGGAAATAAAACGTTTAAGCTTTAATATTCGCGGTTTACGCAATAATACAATTTCAAATAGTATTAGTAATAGTAAAAAAGTTAAGTATAGTACAGCTTGGTATACAAGCTGTCCTGTTGCATGGCAAAGGCCTTCATCGTTGATCTTCACACGGAATCTTCAGTGGTTGAGGATTCCGGGTAAAGCGTGCTACCACCTTTGGCCTTATCGTTACTTACCATCAGGAAGGCCAAGTGCTCACGTATAGTGGATAAAAAAAACACATTGTAATGAAGTCATCGCTGCAATTGATGTGTATTGGCTTAATCCCACTTGCCAAATGAGGGTTTGTTGTAACAAACCCAGACTATGCGTCGAAAAACCCGATAACATACTTTATCCGACCTGGGACTGAACTACAAAATGGTGTTCAAAGTAAGCCACGTGTTCAACGAGCGTTTAAAATGTTGCGTCTCTTTCGAAAAGGGCAAATATCTCTTCTCAGACACTTTCTAACGTTAAACATAGTTTTGGTATACGTCAGTTAGTATTTACCTATGCGTTTAACTTATACTCGTGAACGCTTGCAAACATATTCTATTAAAAGCTCTCATTAGATACTTATAGTAGAGGATCCGAGTATACAACGACCTTTACCGAGCCGGTTAATTGATGAAAAGTATTTTATATCAAATTAAATATGTTACAAAATATATTGCTAGTGGGTTGGCTGAAAAATTTCAGTCCAGTATATGAATAATTAAATATTTTAAAATTATTTTTTAAACATTGCACTGGTTTGGATAATAGGTAAATTACATAGGTACCAATCGAAAGTATGAAGCCTATAGAATATGCAAACGTTAGGTTGACTATTTTTTTCCCGTCATAACATTGGGTAGGCAGGTGTAAACAGGCAAGTCAATATTAGTAATTTGCAACCGTCTGGTTAAATAAATAAAATTTAAGTTTATATAAAGATAATCTCATTACAAATACTCATTACAAGGACTGAAATTTTTCAGCCAACCCACTCGCGATATATTATTTCACATATTAAATTTGATTTATAATACTTTTCATCCATTAACCGGCCCGGTGAAGGTCGTTCTATACTCGGATCATAGACTATTAGGTATTCTTAGTAAGAAGAACTAAGCGAGGTAAGCACACTTTTATATTAATATGGACGTGCCGCTCATGACTTGCGACATAGTTTCATAAGCATATTTGTTGGTTAAGTTTTCCTCCGTACGAAGTGGGATAGCTTTTAGTTGCGTTTTGTTGTTCCATAATGGAACGTAAGCCGGGATCTTGGGACACACTATAGCTGTAATATAAATATCGTCGCATTATACTGGCATCAACTTGTGAGTCCACTATTGAAATTATATACTAATGTTAGTTACGCTACTGTGCTATTATAACTTTAAAATTTTAGCACTCTTACACCAATTATCTAGACCAAGTTAGGTTACATTATGAAACTAGTTTATGAGATTTACCGGATAACGGATTAACATTTATTAAACGTAGGTTACCAGAATATCGAGACCCAAAACAATTCAAAAAACAGAGAATTTAACCCGAAAGGTAAATGATGGCAACGCCAGAAACGGCCTGAGCACTCGACCACGGATTTCAAATACTAATCTTGTAGTTATTACAAGATACACTGAAAAAAAAATATGATTAAATAAATCAAAATATTGATAAATTTAATCAATATACTTGTTTAAATACGTTCGCATAAAGCAACTTGATGCTTGCTATCAAGCCATCTTGATAAAAAAATAATCAAGAATTACTGTCAATTCAACTAACTAATTAGTAGAAATGATCAAGTTCTTAATTAAATTAATCATGCCTAATTGTTAGCAGTGATGCTGAAGTTAGTGGTAGTACTCATTATCTTAATTAATTTAACCAACTTATTTTATGTGTTTAATCGTGAAATTTGATTTATCTTATAAACAATAATGATCAACCTAATCATTGCAATTTATTAATTTAACTAAAGATCTTGTGTAAGTCAACAAAGTTACATGTTCAAATAATATTTCCCGGTTGATAAAATTAAAAAAGATCTTTATAAGATCAATCATGTTACTTAATTAGTTCCAATGTGTCCTTACTTTGTTCCATTATGTGAGTATATTGATGTTACTATTCAATTTGAATGATTTAAACAAATCCTTTATGACATTCATCGAGTATACATGTTGGGATCCACTAGGTGTTGTTTAGTCCAAATATATAAGATGTTTAAAATTAATGGCGCTAGTGGTCTCATTACTTCTCTCCTATCACACTCACACAAAATGCGTTTGCAATGCGACTGCAAAACGACTGACAAATGGAAGGTGTCACGCTGCGACTGATGCTTACAGTCTGATGCTGTTCTGGACACGTAACTATTCAGTATGACGCCCGGCATATAGATCCATAGATTAAAGTTCAGTTGTGCAGCTGGTCTGAAGCGCATTGTATTGTATATGAGTGTACATAGAGAGCAGTTTGGAGTCACTTGCGCCACTTACTGTAATTAAATACCACCATGCAACATGATTAAAAATACTTGGACTTCACATTATTATTATTATAAATTACAAATGAAATACCATTTAAGTCAAGTAATTAGTATGTATTGTTTTCAATAATTGTAACAAATCAACATTTAACAAAATATGAAATAAAGGTACATATTAAAGATATTTAAAGGTCTTCGGTGTGTGACAGGTTACGTTACGTCGATTACCTATTGCCGTCGTTTCAAGTTCTTATTTAAAGTATGATACGATTATAATAGTCATCATAAAACATAAACAATGGCATCACAATATTTTCTCCATGATGTTGCTTAACAGTTTTCCAATAGGAACCTAGAATAAAATTTTCGATTGCAGCACCTGGTGTATCATTACTATCTAACAACGCCATGTAGTTAAGAATTTCTATGAGAACTCCCTCTAGCGATGAAAAAAGTTTTAATACCTTTCTTAAACTAACAAAACTCTGCTTACAAGTCACAGGTACAAAACGTCTTATGCCACCTTCTATCACATTGTCTAATCTTTGACCTATAACAATTGGTTGAGGTTTAACATAAGTATTACGAGTTTCAAAATACTTTAATCTTTTGTGTTCTGAAGAAATTTTTTCTAAAGGTGCAGTCAGTAAGGGCTTAATGCTATTAATTATAATTAGGACAGAAAAAGCTGATATCTCACTATTTTGTGATAAGCTGTTAAGACAACTTTCAATGGCAATAATTAAAGATTTTGAAACACACTCTCGAAAGCTATTAATAAATAACTGAACTACATTTCTAGGTAAATTTTGACTCGCGTATAAAATTGCAATCATTTCAGATAATCTTTTTTCAAATATCTGCTGTGGTAATTCTCTTTGACCATGATTCAGCAAAATTTGTTTTAAAACCAGCTCATTGTTTTCTATTGTGTGTATTGGCATATTATGAACATTGTTGCTAAGTTCAGTTTCATTTTGATCAGGGTCAGATAAATTTACTGAAACAACAGCTGAAGTACTGGCTTCATGAGTTAAAAAATGCCTTCTAAATGATGTAAATAATTGAAATTTTCTTTCGCAACTACCTTCAGCACATACATAAGTCTTATACTGATTACTGTCATGCATTAAGCTTAGGTGCGCTCGAAGTGCGCTAATGTTATAACACACCTTTTGGCACAAAAAACAGACGACCATGACTATGGTGGTTACAAAATAAGAAATAATTTAAATTAAATCTAAACCCGGCGTAAAAGGAATGAGACCTGCCTATATGTATACATATAGCAGATCTTATTCCTTATATTTAGTTGTCTAGTTATTTATTATATAATAACTACTTAGGTTAAATGTTGCAATCTGTCATTAAGGACTCTGCTGACATTGAGCCCTTGTCATGGGGACTAGAGAGTTTATAAAAACTTTTCTGAATAAAATACCAAGGTCCATAATAATCCAACGGGTACTCTGCATTTAGGGCCCAAATAATTTTGAAACAAGTGTGAATGGCTTCTAGTATATTATGCAGGTTGTTAAATGTATTAGGGTTTACAATAACCAAGTACGACTTTATAGTAGACAACGTAGGTCCTACAATGGCTATATAAGGTTGAAGTGTTAAACCTCTTTGCATAAGTGATTTGTGTTTTTGTTGTAATGTTACCTGGAGGCAACTATCGTCTTTTATATGGATTACGAATGCTTCTTTCGATTCCGCTTTACTAGGTTTCCATCATCGTTTTGAGCTACCTTTCACTTTTTTTGCCGCTGAGGGACCAGCAGAGACTTGTTCCTTCATAGAAATCAGAACTACATTGGAGCTTATAAGCTCTGTCAGGCTTAGTATGGCTGCTAAATTCGTTAGTTCTTCATCAGTAACTGAAAAAACAATTAGTATGAGATTTCCATGTTACAACAAAAAAAACCTTAGGGACATTATTTTAAAATGGTAGGTACAGTCAAGAGCAGTTGAGCATACACATTGGACTTTGTAGCTTTTTTCAATGATCCAAAATATAACTATTTACCTTAAATAATAAATAATGTAATACCTTTAAACAAGCAATTCTATATAATCTGAATCTCAAAAACGGCTCCAACGATTTCTATGAAATTTTGTATGCAGGGGGTTTCGGGAGCGATAAATAGGTTCCAAAGCCAAAAGGTTTCTTGCATTTTCATTAGGTAAAGATTCTCCCACATACTGAACTAAGCATGTCGCTTCAAAATTCTCTTTTAACAATAATAATTGCCATAACTCTACCTGAAAGAAAAAAATATTGATAAAAAATTAAAGTAAATTATAGTTTATAAAAATAAATGTGGCTACACAATTAACAAAATACTCACATTTTCTGCTACAGTTTTGTGTGGAGTGGTTGTTTCGGTTTCATTTGGAAAATTTTGTTTTGGTGTTGTGGTTTGTGTTTCTTGCTCTTGCAAAATATATATACCTATCTTGAAGAGCCTGAAACAAAAATATTACTTATTGATTTCAAAGTTTGTCTGCTTCATTATAGTAAATGATATTACTTTAAGCCCATACCGTGAAGACAATTTAACGGTCAGATTGTATATAAAAGTACAATAAGTAATTATAAAAAATAAATATGTAATATAAAAATTGTTTTCGCAATAACTTTGGGATTTAAAAAAGTCTACAAATATCATGATAATTTGGTTTTTATATTTAAAAAGTATCATGTACTTCTAGAATCAATAATACTTACATATTAGGTACATAACATGTCTAAAGAAACACACTTGTTTCATATTTGTTGAAATTATTTAAGTACCTACTTGCCTAATTCATTAGGTAAGTACTACATTACTTTTTTATTTTAAAATTGGAAAGTAGAGATATACTTACTGGTTACATGCATAAAATTTAAAGATACTTACACTCAGAGAAATATTGCAACTAGAAAATTCAACTTCCTCTATGTTTTCACAGATGATAGCATTTTCATTGTTGACTGTTTTCAACCAAACCTTCCAACTTCGTATAAAAATTGCTCTTGGCCCAATAAGTGGTATCATTTCCTTGATTTCCTCAATATTTAAAGCTGATAACAAATGTACAGTTATTCCATTTTCTAAAAAAAAAAAATAATATAAATTAATAAATAACTCACGATCCCATAGCTCATATTACTGTAAGTAGGTAGGTATATACTAATACACTCATTACTCCACAGGTAATCAACCCCCTTACTCTTGAAACCGATCGCTATTGGATTGTATTGGTATTGCGAATTTTCGTACTCCTAAGTTACGACACCAGAGCTAATATGGATTCATATTGAGTGGATATTGAAGAAAAAAATACAAAACTCAATGCCATTTAGTTCTTCCAATATGAATCCAAATTAGCGCTGGTGTCGTAACTTAAAAATTAACTTTAAAAAAATTTTTAAATTCAATATAATAGATAAGCTAAACAGAAACCATAATTCATCTCTTTAGACTCGAGTTTCTCTGAATTGTAATTGTTATAAATGTCAATTATGTATTAACTATGTGTATGTTTAATGTGTAAGTATAGGTGTACCTTTTTACTTTTTATCTTATTTTTCTTGTATAGTATTGTTTAATCTTATTAAATTTATTTTTCTTTTCTTTCACCACATCCAAACTAAACTTTCTGCATGACACAAAGGCTCACTGGTAGATTCAGCTTTCGCTTTATGACTTGAAGATTAAATACACACAGTATCGGCTATTTGAGAAAGATAGTAGTAATTTAATCCATGTCAGAAGTGATTTGACTTGAAAAATCAAACACTAGAATAAGTCAAGTTTGCCACTAACTTATTAGGTACCTACTTACAATTGAAACAATGTTTGGCCTTTATTATCATCGTTGACAACTCAGACCAAATATTTTTTGGTCTGAGGTTGACATGACAAGCTACTTTCGTTTCGCACCCCTCCCCCCTAAATTAATAATTATAGTTTAATTAGTTTAATAATTATGCGGCGAGTTCAATAGTTAGGTTCAGTATGTTTATGTACCTACCTAATTATTATTGATCTTTTCGCGCCTCAAGCCGCTGCCGCTATCGTGTAAGCAAAAATCTCTTTGCGTGTAAGTAAGGTGTACAAGTACAAGATGAACATCTGACCGAACCACAGAACACGTACTGTGGACCGAACAGTGGCTGAGACCAAAATCTAAAAGAATAAGTCTACCTCTAAAACATCACTTTCGTTAACTTGTGACAACGTAAATAATGCAGCAAAGAAACTCATAAAAAATAGGTACTTACTTGCAAACGTTGGGATCAGTTCTGGTATTTCCCATGCTGTCAGAAGATCAGCCACTTCGTCCATAGTATTTATTGTAATCAAAACCGTAGTTATTTTATTAAATTGGCACTTATAAACATAAACTTAGAGCAGTTTAATTAGAGTGCAAAATAATTTCCAACACACCAACATAACTAACTTGAAACTTGTCAAAACTTGCCCGTTTCCCGGTTCTGGCGCCAGCGCAGCGCCGCGCGCGCCGGGGCTGGCCGCGCCGCCTAAAGTGTTGCCATATAAGGTAATAGGTTTACTACTTTTGAAATCTTAATGCAAAATAAATAACCTAAACTGAAAAAAACTATTTTAACGATAAATTAGTATAGCAGTTATGGCAATAGGTACATATTTTGTGAAAATTTCAATAGCCTGTCAACATGGGGTTCAAAAGATGAACCGAGAAATGTAATTTCTTTTAAGGGATTCCCTTTGATTCTAACCTTTTAGTTTTGGTAGGTATTTGTTGTGATATCAGCAACAGTAAAACCCTGCGGAGATTTCTAATCTCTAGTTTGCCTTTATTAAGTCTGCGACGTTGGCCTTACTGTGTTTCGGCCTGTGGTTCCGCTAAAAGGATTTGCTGACGTTGCGACATAAGAAACGGACAATCATACATTAAAAAGTATGACCTCAAATCAAAAGCACAAGTCATTCGCGAGAAATAGATGTTCTTCCGCTGTAAAAAGTAGCATAATTATGACACTCTTGGTTTCCAACTGTACCTACCTATACATTAAAAAAATATAGCAATTCATAGATGCCTTTCGAAGTTAAAGAAGACATAGGTACACACACATTGTCAATTTTAGTAGGTACAGAGGGATTAAAACACGCTTGAGATGTTTTATCGCGGTAAAAAGTGTCAGTGACTTAGGATAGTTTTACTACTTATTGGAGAGTGCTCCAGCCTCGTAACTATATCCACACAAAAAATCGTACAAACAAAAATAAATTATAATATTGTAGGTATACTATATACTACCTTAGCTCGTAATGGTAACTAGCGATTATTTACTTAACCTACTCAACAATTCTATCTTACTTTCAACCTAGAAAATAAAGCATAATTTTTGTAGGTCTCACAATTAGTGGAAATTTCTCACAAATGGCAACACTCACGAAAAAAAGTGTATCAAGCTTTAAACAAATAGCGTGATTGTTATTGTTACAATGACTTTTAGGTAATCTTATCAATCAAAATGATAGAACAATTCTATCATTTTACTTGATCGTATTTATGAATGTAATTTTATAATATTTATCGTTTGTTGTTTAATTCGGCACATTACTTAATTAGTTTAAAGACTACCTTGTTTGCGCATATTTTAACCAATTTTTTTGTTAATTCAATCAGTCCTTGTGATAATTTGGACTAAGTTAAATATGTTATCCATATGCTTATTAGATGGAAACATTTGTACTTTGTTATTTCGTACAAATTGGTTATTAATATCGTCACATTTTTTTAAACAAGTTAAAATTGCACTTGATTAGATCCGATTTTTTTCAGTGTAGTATTTGGGGGTTAATGTTACTCGCGTCCGTAGGTTTACCCTTAATTGAGACCATACACGTGATCCCTGGGTGGTGCTAAATGAGTTACACTGACTGAGTTGAAGAGCCACGCTGCGTTGCAGCACGCATTGGGCCGGCTCGCCCGGCGTAATACCACCCTCTTATGAATATTCGGCGTGAATAATGGCACTTGGTGCTGTTGTGTTTCGTCCGACCAGTGAGGGTTCCAGAGGCCCCTCCCCCCCTCCCCCACATCTTCCCAATTCCTATTCCTTCCTTAAACCTATTCCTCCCGTAAAGGCCGGCAATGCGTCTGCGATTCCTCTGGTTTTGCGGGGTGTCCATGGGCGGCGGTGATTACTCTCCATCAGGTAACCCGCCTGCTCGTTTGCTTCCCTCTTTTATAAAAAAAATCTGTTTAATCTGAAAAAGTCTGTAGCCAACCTAGCTCTAGACCTAACTCAGATTTGTCAAGGCTAACCAATAATAATCATCATCAACCGATGATGATTATTATTGGTTAGTTTGGAGTTGGACTTGAAATAACCGTGTCGCGTAACGGTGAAAGAGTACTACCACCCCCCTCTCTTCCCTTGAGTGTCGTAAAAGGCGACTAACGGACTAAAGACAGCACATACTTTCAACAGCTTAGAGCGGCTAAGGGCTCATCACCTGTCACGCTGAGCACATGTGCAGTCGCTATTTGGTGAAAAGTGGACTATGGTAGAGGACTGCTTTTGCTGTCCTCATTGCCTAGTATCTGACTAACTCTTCGGGGATAATAGTCATGATTATATCGCTGCCCTAGTTCAACAGTAAGATATGTTGAACAAAGTATGTTTTGAGTTATTCATTTTTTTATGATTTTACTGTCATTAATTCACTCGTTGTTATTTGAAATGTGGTTGATATTTTTAAAGTATAGCTTAGTTTAATGTGTTTGGGAGTTGTTTATATTTAAATATGAATAAAATATTTTTATAATAGTTTTAAGGCTTTTTAATAATCTTATATTGAACTCAGACTAAATAAAAAATGTTTTGTGATTTTAATGTTGTCTCTAAAATAGTTTCTTAAAAATTATGTCTATATTGTAACTCATAGAGTTACTATTTTTTGTTTTGTTTAAGAAATACTAAAGATTTATCCAACCAAGCTTCCAAATTTATGGAAAATAAACACAGATCGACAAAATTAAAGATATCTTCGTATTAAAGCATATCGACATTTGAAAATGTAAGTTGTCCGACGAAATACGGGGAAATGTTTAGTAAAGGAATAGGAAAATTAATTTAAAACTGAGAAATTAGTTTGCTTGTAATGTATAATCAGAATAGCACAAATCAGTCTCATATTATCAGTTAAAATCTTATTATTATTGCACAAGTCAGTTTAACTATTATAATAATCAGTCAGTGCTATAATGTTATTTATGTGAATCATAATGGCACAAAATGGTAAGTCTTATAAAACAGCCAAAATTTACTTTTATTATAATATTAAAATAAAATTAAAATTAATTCTATTATCATACTGAACCTACTCGTTACAGGCATTCATCATCACTATTGCCGCTTTCATTTTCCTGGTTATTTGTAATTTTAAGACTTTCGTAAAAACTGTGATGACATTGAGGTATCAAATTGGCAGTACATAATGAAATCAGATCTCTCTTTTTGTGATTTGGTATTGCTGGTGCTTCATCATAAGCACGTTCCAAAGTTATATTTTCTGAGATGCGGCCCCTTTGTTTCCTTCTGGTATTCACAATTTTAAAATCAAGCTCTGAAAATGAAGATTTGTAGCCAAATTTGCATGGATCTTCTTTTTTTACTTGGATACATTTGATGTCACCCCATACAATTTTTTGTCCATTTTCGTCTATGCTGAAATTTTTCACCATTTGAGACAGTTTTTTCCAGTCATAAATCTGTTGGTAGCCTATTTCATTGACTGTATAAGGTTTACCAGTTTTTTTGGCTGATTTCAGTACCATCCCAACTAGCAAAATAAGTACTTAAAAGATCTCAAGACTACTTTTATTGTCACTTATAAGAAACTTGTATCATGCTACAAAGCTGGATTTGGGCGCAGTTATAGGAGCGTTTATTTCTATAACTATCTTATAATCATCTTTTAAAATGTTACTAAACCCTATAATATACTTGACGAAGCGCAATAGCTTCTATAATGATATGAGACTACACAATTACAAGCACAAACGCTCTTGTTAGTATCTGACATAAGTATCTTACTAAAGCAATCTTGTTTTTAATGCACTAGTAATGTACTTAGTTATTAGTAATAAGTATATTTTATTAGAAGTTATCTTTTTTGTTCCTTCGGCTGGTGGTTCCGGTTTTTTTGTGGTAAATACTTAATAAGAACGTATGTTTCTATTACTATTATTTTGTATTATTGTAAAACATTAATTACTAATAATATATTGTCAATATAGTGTATGAACTCGTGGGGAAGTCTTTTTTACTGTAAATGTGTACCGCAATTTAGTTATTTTCACAATCCCCTCCGAAAAATAGCACATTAGAATATTGTTGTAAATAAAATATTTCATCAATTCTTATGAATATTCGCCATGTTTTGAAATTGCTCTCCATTAAGTACTTTATAGTATCATTGTAGGTAAATTAGTACTTGTAGCAGTATCAGTCCAGATAACTCGCCTCCATTTAAAAACAAATTAGGGTTCCCTTGAAATATGCCTGCTAATGCTAATTATAATTCTTTATACCTATTTGTCACTTTTCTCCTGTAACCACCACTCCTTTTCAATCGTTTCCAATCGCTTAAATTCATGTTCAACTTATTTCCTCAAGACGAAGGGTAACAACTGAATCTCATTAAAATGGCTGACGTTTACTAATAAAGTTATTGATCTAGTAGCTTATAAGCTTTTTTGATCAAATAGCGCTCTTATTAAGTACTATTAGATTTAAAAGAGTCTCGAGCAAAACTATACCGGCGCAAACTTATAGTGATCTCAGCTAACTACCTTATTATATCATGTTTTCTCACAAAATGCTACTATAGGATCAAAATGTTATTCTAGATTATTTAGTTTTACAGTAAACAATTATAAGAGACTTACTCCTAAAAGTGTCCTAAAAGAAAATCTTGTAGCTAACTATAAGACTAACATACAAAGACAAAACCTCTTGAGAATATCTACGTTTCTGAAATGCTATTACTAGTAAAAGTGTCCTATAGATGTTTTGTAGGTCAGTCTTGTAGCGAACTATAAGACCGAGATATAAAAACGAATGCACTTAAATATGTTAAGGCTTGGCAAATGCTATTATAAGTTAAATAGTCTACCGCAATGTCTTTATAAGAACGTTATTAGTAGTGACAGACTTATAAACTTTCTTTATAGGATTACTTTGCTAGTTGGGATTGCCATTTGAGCAGGTGTAAATATTGGGCCACTTCTCAGCAATCTTCTCTTTTCTTTTTCTATTAAGGAATGAATGTTATCAGCAGTGGTCGGAGTAGGTATATTGAATTAAGGTCACTGACATCAAACGTATATGTTAATATGGATACTCCTCCGAGATTATTATGATAAAAATACCGAAACATCGAAATTATTACATGAAACTAGTTAAAAATGTATCAATACTCTCAACGCTATGCTGCTAGTGGCGCTGGTCTCCATCTCTAATGTTGGCCGTATCCATTGTCTCAATCTCGCAAAAGAAAAGAAATCACGTCTTAAATTATTATTAGTGATTTTTTTTTGTTAATCTTTAAATATCTTGGAAACGGTGCGTCCTACGCTAAAATGGACGAAATTTTGTCCCCCCTTTATAAAACCCCCGTCTAACGCTAACCAACCATCACGATGGTACAATTATTAATAATTGTCGCTTTTTAATAATTATTTAGGGTAAGTAACGATTAACTAGTTTAGGAAATGTAGTTTATAGATTTGTTGGGCTTATTTCCCCTTTGGAACTCATTGACTCACTTGGCCGCACATTTGGTCGTTGATTGTAGAGGTTAAGTCACTCTCACACAGGCCGGTCAACGGATAGGTGACCAAAGCTTTATTGTTTCGACCTGTTGGCTAATGTTGAGCCGGCTCTTTGGCCTAAATAAAAGTGTAAGGCCTAAGTAAAAAATCAAAATGTAGAACTTGTAACCGATGAGGATTAAAAATAATTATTTTTAATAAAACTGTAATAATGATTATTTGTATTAACAATAAACAATTTTGTTTGCTTACATATGGTTTTTTATTTTATTACTCTATTTACCAAATTTTTGGAAACTCCGGTACATTCCGGAAGAAATGCATGTCCATGTTATGATATCATGACGCAAGTATCTAAAATCAATATACCTACTCCGACCACTGGTTATCAGCATCATTCTGAGTATGTCCTGCTATTAAAAAGTTGTGGGTAATTATATTTATGGGTAAAGCTTGCACTGCGTACATATACATTGATAGAATAAATTTATTTTTATTCTGCCCACCACAATTGTCACTGTAAAAGATAATTTCGGTTTTTGGACCCACATTTTGTAATAACGAAAAAACACACGACCTTATTTTATTGGCCCCTCTTTTGGCAATACCTTCGTGCCAAGCATAACAAATACCATCTTTATTAAATCACATACAGTGAAATTAATGAAGTTTAACTTTGATTTGTAATAGAATGTAGAAACTTCTCCTTGTGGCAATGGAACGACGGCTTGCAAATCATAATCGAAAATCAATATATTGCCATTAGAATTTTTTGCTCTGTCAACATCTCTTTTTTTCATAACTCTGGATAGTTTTTTCTCAGTAATATGCATGTCATAACTATCTTGAAGATCAAGTTTTGCCTCGGGTGAAGCATTTTTGAACGCTTCACATTTGGAACATTGATCTTTTTTAGGTTTGAAAAAAGCAATGTTGAATTCCGTATTAAAAATGTGTGCATACATTGAATTGTTTACTTCTTTTAAACCATTTTCTTTACAATACTGTACATACAGTCTGTACATTGTAGAAATTGTAAGATCTCCTTCTAAATACTCTCGTCTAGTGTCGGCTCTGCAATAATGGGACTCGATACGAGGGAATCTGTTTATATGATCTCGGACAGACTGTTTGGCAGTATCTGGAAGGGAATGATGTTGAGAATGCGTACCTCTGCGCTCTTTTTCAGTGAACCCTTCAGTATTTGTTACATTTTGAACAGTAGTTATTGCGCTGTTAGTGATGTCAAGTGTATTTTTAAAGAAAAGTTTGCAAACACGCCTTTTAGTATTATCGAGATATAAATAGTACGCGTAATTTAATTTTCTGGAAGCCTCTTCGCGTCTGTATTTTCGCGGTGTTGTTACTGCCATACACTTGCTTATAAAATCACGCTGACGAGAACGATTACCCATATTATAAAAATGATCAAATATGGTTTGCCTCTGATCTTCATTAAATTTTAAGCTACACTTCAATCTACACTTTTGACCGCAGTTCATTCCCATTTTCTTGGCTCTCTTTTCACGTCCAGATGATGTCATATAAGCATGACCAGTATTTACTAAAAGCTTCTTTTTGTTTTTTGCCCAATTTTTCTCATTTCGGATTCTTTTCTTGGGCCGCTCACTATCAATGTCATCCAGCACCGGGATTTGACGAGGCACTGATGTTGAAATGTCTGAATCAGTCGAAGACTCGATGCGTGCAGGGTCCGGTTGATAATCGTCATCTGTGTCTGAAGCACTAAAATCACCAATCGCGCCCTGCAACAAAGTAATAGTTGAGTAAAATGGAAATGGATTGTAAGTAGGTATATTCTACTCGTATTATTAACAATCTCTACAATGTACAGACTTTAAACTACCTACAAAATTGAATACAGTTTACGTCATTTGGTTGCTCTTCATTTACAGTATTATCAATTGACCGAAGATTGTCAACACAATATTCACTATTTTGCAATACAGATGGTGACAATGATTTTTCTCTTCCTTCTGTTTCTAAAATTTCTACATTCTGAAAACAAACACTAATAATATTATACGGGTACAGAAAACAAGCAAGTTGGGCAGGCATAACTTTTAAAATAAGTATAATTTTAGATAGTTTTCATAATCATCATACCATAGTTATAAATATTGTTTACCTGTAAGTCGTCATTCGTAACCTTATCACTTGTTGGTTCTTGCATACATACGTCGTTTGCAACTTGTACCAAATCATTTTGTTTTGCCGGTAAAATTGGCGGGACCGCGACCGGTGGTGATAGCCGTTCTTGAATAACCTATTACAATAATATAACAATTAAATAGGTAGGTACCAATACGCTCGCCCCCTATTACATGGGACTTAAATATAACTGGCGAAATGTGGTTGTACTATTAGGTACAACTCTGCCTAACCCTACGGGTATTACAGGCGTGATGTGATGTTATGTTTATTATGAAAATAAACACGAATAAAACTATATGGGTACAGAAAACAAGCAAGTTGGTCAGGCATAACTTTTATTTTATTTGAACCGGGCAGAAGAGCTTATTTTTCACATGAAACAAAACTTATCTCAATTTTGATTTTTTTTTAAGATATCTTACTGTTGAACTAGGGCAGCGATATGCATGCATAACTATATGAATTAGAATTGAAGAACATTTGCTGTAGTGAAGCAAAATAAATTTGAATTTTGTGTTTCTAAAGTAGTGTTTTTTTTTTCATAACAATAATAAAAGTTTAAAGGTCATCGTATTTTCCATTAACAAACATTGGCATATCATTAAAAGTTTTTCTGCCTAAGGATAATGTTCGTAATAATAAATTACATCGTTATAATATTATGTTACATAATTTTTGTATAAGTTTTATAATGCTTTTAAGGTCATAGAAATTTCGTGGCCACATCTCTTTTTGGGTTGCAAATACACTTCGCAATACGAGACCATAACTAACTTACTTTTGTAAGACAATGTCACATTCATCAAATAAAGGTCGAGCATACTAAGAGGTCGAGCCTCTCGAAATCTTTTAAAATATCTTAGCATTTGTTTGCTACTTGCTGGTAAAGGTTGTATAGAAAACAAATTACTTAGTTACTAACTAACAAAGTGTTTTATTTGGAGACATTTAATCAAAGTTTAAACAGTAGATTATGCACCAAGGGGATAAAGTAGTGTCTTATGTAGCGGGCGACCCGTACGCTGCACTCAGGATTCTTGTCTTATCTCCCTCGCTTTGCTCGGGAGTTAACGCTAGAATCCTTCGTTTGCTCGGGATTCAAGGTCGCCCAAGACGAATTCACCTTTATCCCCGAGGAATTACTCTACTTTTCACACCATCTACGAGTTAATAAAAAGCAATAGTAAAACAATAGTAGATTGTTATACAAGGAGCGAAAATAACCCAAACGGACTAAAGACTGCACATACATCCTACAGCATAGAGCGGCGATGGGCTCATCAAAATAATATTACCAACCCTTCTCTTCCCTTCAGTGTCGTAAAAGGCAAATAACGGACTAAAGACTGCACATACATCCAACAGCATAGAGCGGCGATGGACTCATCTAAATAATACTACCAACCTCTCCCTTCGCTTGGGTGTCATAAAAGGCGACTACCGGACTAAAGACTGCACTTACATCTAACAGCATAGAGCGGCGATGGGCTCATTAAAATAATACTACCAACCCTCTCTTCCCTTGGGTATCGTAAAAGGCGTATACGGACTAAAGACTGCACACCTACCTAGTTACTACCAGGTTACTACCTATATAGTAAATGTTCGTATGCGATTTCTATTGATGTTCCAAATTCAAATCACATTAATGACCAGCGGGTTATAATGAAATTCAGTACAATATTAATGCCCTGCTAGACCTCAGGTCTTTAATGACTTAAGTACTTTAGGTTAGGTTTGCATGACATATAATTTGACGTTGTCGAGCAGGTGGTGTGAAAATATTATTACACACGTATTAAGCGAGCTATCGAGTAGCTCGATAGCGCAGCTGATAGCGCATTCGGCTTGCGATCTTGCCCGTTAAACAACTTTCGCAATGCCGAGTCGCTGGATAAATTACCAAATTAAAAACATCTCAAGCTCCTCCGTGCTTTGGACGGCACGTAAAGCCGTTGGTCCCGGTTGTCCTTGAATGATGGCAGTCGTTAAAACCCACCAACCTGCATTGGGCCACCGTGGTGGTTTATAGCCAGAAACTCTGTGATATTGTCTGTAACAAGGCAGCTAAAGCCTTGTTGATTTTTGTGACCTCCTTTGCGATTTACATTTCTTTTATATCTAGTTTTAAATTTAAAATTCAAATATTTACTTGCATTCTCTGTCTAGCCTCTTTTTTCATGTAAATTCAGTTCAGATTCATCCGCGGAGCTAGAAAGAGCTCCCTCTATTTATTGTTATCCTTACAAAAATACTAATATTAGTGAATAGTGAATTATTTTAAATAGATAGTTATTGTTTACGTACGTCCTGATAATAATAAATTACCTAAACCTACATATACCTAGTCGCAATGAATAGTGTACTAACTTTTAAATTGTGCTTCATACTTCCTAACAAACCTATTTATTATCTTTTATTTATTATTATTCTGAACTCATCGTGCTTTTATCTTCATCAAACTCCTTCTCACCATGTCACTCCTCCCGTTCCTTCTCTACGTGACATGTCGATGTGGGAAGTCCTTTGCCCAGCAGTGGGACGTTTATAGGCTGATTATATTTTGATTAAGCCGTTAGCACTTAGGTCGTGACGTCACTAGACACAATAGAAACACTCTTGAGCACTGATCAGTGCGCAGCCGTTAAAAGGTAAAATGCAAAAAACAACTATGTATGGGAGCAACTCTAACATTGCAAAAAAACCAGCTGTTCCAACTAAGCAGCAAATAGTGATTAGATGATAGAAGAACAAATACTACAAAATGTAAATGTATATTTGGAACAGCTGTTTTGTGCGGCAGAAACTAAGTTGCACAGCTTTCTCACGATCAAGCTGATCAGTAATCGTCTTATAGATGATATTTATGTATTTAATTATTATTTATTTAATATATATATAATATTATGTTCATGTATATATTTTGTATTTTCATTTTAGTGTGCACCCTTCCCTATGTTTGTCTACAGAGACAAACTCACCCAGTGGTTGACTGGTAGAAAATGCCTAAGCCATCAAATCCGCCTTTGTACAAATGTGTATAAAATGTTAAATAAATAAATAAACTTAGCTGAGGAGTCTAAAAATACGCAGGAACAATTTTACCGTGCCCAATAATAAGCTGTTTTGTCTGCAATCTCATAGTTGGATGGATGGCCCAGTCACGGGATTATAAACTTATTACCAATACCTAACAACCTGAATAGAAAGATAACATTTTTAATTTTATTTATATTTGCAAAACACAACAAAATAAAAATAGTGGTTATCTAATCTGGTCGCCCTACTGCTACGTCCAGTCGCGTTTAAAGTCGCCGCCCCGCGCCACACGGGGCGATAAATTAAGGCCTCGCGCCGCCGCCTCCGCACGAATTGATGTATTTATTCCGCGGAGAGTTTTTACCGTGCGCAGTAAAGGGGCCCTTGATAAATATGTCAGCTGTTCAGCCAACTCGCGAAAAGTGATTCACATGCTGATGTATTAAACGCTGTTGCTAAATTACTTTATGCTTATATTTTTTTTTGTTTTTGCCATTAAGGGTTAACAGGTAACGTAATTTAAAATGTAAAGTGTTAGTTACATCATTGCAGAATAACGATTCTATAAAGCTCGATCACAAACTCGCCTCTCATTTCGACCCTCACGTTCCGATCAAGAGTAACCTTTGTGACATTTGAGTAAAGATGAATTTAGAGAATGCGGATTTTATAACTCACAGCGGATTCAGGATTGAGTTTTGGACCGTGCCCTTACAGCATCGCACTGCTGGCCAAATCTCTCCTTCATTGAGATCAACGTCTTGGTGGACATCCTGGATCCAATTGACATGTCACGCAAAGTTTGAAATGATATTTGTGAGCATCAAAAATACAAAATCACACCTGGACCCCATAACCGGGGATTTAGGGGTTATGGGGCCGACCGCTACACTGCCACCGAGGTGGTAATTTAAATAAACGTTATTTTTAATTATATCTATATACATTGAAATGAAACACTTTTTACGGATTAACTCGCGTTTAATTTACTATTTACATAGTTTTTATATTATCCTGACGTTTCGAACCCTTTACAGGGTCAGTCTCCCTGTGACCACGGACCCTGTAAAGGGTTCGAAACGTCAGGATAATATAAAAACTATGTAAATAGTAAATTAAACGCGAGTTAATCCGTAAAAAGTGTTTCATTTCAATGTGTAGTGCTCGCTTAAACCTCAGAAAACAATATATATCTATATACTCTTGTATTTCTATCTCTGTATATTCTTTAAGCATAAAAAGTTTCATTAGTATTGGTTTATTATAGCTATGTATCGAATACGGTAATGTAGAAAGGCTCAGAAATCCTATACCTACCTACTTATTTTTACTCTATCCTAACTAGCTTTGCATCGAAAGTCCAAGGATCACAAAGTAACTTAACAAAATTCAATCAAACTGGACAAATTTTCGTAACTTTGGGTGACACAAAACGGATTCTGGAGTTACCCTTTTTACTAGTACAACATTGAGCAATAATTCCTACAATTATTATTTTAAAAAGAGGTTAATCGTCACAGGCGTGGCTTGGTAAAACCCTGTCAACCCTCAAAACGTAGGGTATTGAATGCTTCGATCATCTCTGGCTATAAAATGCCTTAGAACTTTTAAATCACAATATATTTAACCAGGTATTCATTTACCCGTCTTTAGGCACCAGTCACAGACCACTTGGTCTGTGGCACCTGTACACAAACTGGGTTTATTTATGATGTTTGTATTAGACTTTGCGTAGATTATAATCGATTGTGCCAGTTTGTGACTAGAAAATAAATAAGAAATAAATGGTTATGTAGGATTTATGATTTTCATACGTTTCTCTTTAGTAATAATGTTTTTCCTTATTGCAGGTACGCAAATGTCTACAATTATCTTAATGCAACCCATCATCCCATGTAAGGTAATTATATACTTGTAAATAGACGGCATACTTTACAATTAAATTAGGTATGACTTAAATACAAAGATGTTTACTAGTATGGTGTCAATTAGCGGTAAGCACCAATGTAAAATTATGTATCCTTGATTTCTAACTAAAAAATAAATAGAGAGATGAATGTTTTTGCATAAAAACAATAGAAATAAATAAAATACTCACTATGGAGCACTTGGCGCGGATAGTCAAACGGTAAAAGAAATAACTTTTCCACTCTTGCACTAATCAAGTCCAAGTTAAGCTCCTTTTGAAACTTGTTTTTATTAGTTAGATAACGGATAAACTTACTTATTAATATTAAACAAATAAAACACCTAAACCTAAAAAAATTTAGAAAAACAGTTATTTTTAAATTGACCCGAACGGGAATCGAACCCGGGACCTCTGAGATAGCGAAGTCAGAACCGGCGTATACTAACCACTCGATCACGGAGGTCATCGAAATGGTGTGGGTTCGAGTTCCTTATTAAAATATCTTTGAATTAAATGTCTCATTATTTCAGAAGAATCTTTTCATTATAAGGTAACCCTTTTAACTTTTTCTTATCCGATTTCTAGTAAAGTTGAGATCAAAAGCTCAACTGCCTTTCACCCAAAAACCTCAACTCCTGAGCTCTGCCATTTTACCTCTGTCGGGACGGAACACAACAATATACAGTATTATCTTGTTAGGAGGCTGACTTAGATAACTGGTAGTAACTAGCGAAACTTAGAACAAGCCCTACTCCCAACCAAACCGAGCACAATATGTTTCCCCTCTGGGGATTTAGAGTTAAGGCTCAGCAATTAATGTCGCGCGACTTTAGTTGCACAGAGTTATTTTGTGGTTCAATTAAATGACTTCAATGAAGACTTGCTGTAATCAGTCTTTTCAAGTAGCTATTTATAGCATTGCGCATTATAATGCAAATTGTAGTTTTTTTATTTACTTTTATAATCTTTTTAATATTTCATTTCTTTAGAAAATAATTCTTAATTTTTTTAAATGTCTTGTGTTTTACAAATATGTCACTACTATTGAGACACATTATTAATATGATACATTCACATTTATATTTTTACCTTTGCTTTTAAATATTAATCATTTTTAGACATGTATATTTAAAATGCTTAAATAAGCAGTACGCATAATATATCTAGGTTGGAGGTACTGACATTGATAGTACGTATACCCCATACCAGTTAAGGTCCATCTTGATTCTGCTATTTTAAAGCGTCCACGATTGCTTAAAAAACTGTGACAATTGTGTGAACATAACAATATAGAGGAGGCTTATGCGCAGCAGTGGATCAAGCATCTGAAAATAAAGTTATCATTAATAATGAAGATGATAAAAAGAATCGCGCCACGGAGACACGACTGTGAACATATGAAAATTACGAAACCGAAGCAGTTAACGGCAACAGTCTGTCGCCGGAGATCGCGCGACTTCAGTCGCTGCGACTGCTGTCCCGCGACATAGCCAGCTCGCTTCACGTGGCCTTGTCGTCCAAAGCGCAGGGGAACTCGAGACATTTTAATTAGAGCATCTATCCGGAGACCCGGCATTGTGAAATTTACTTAATTTGCACGATCGCAACCCGGATGCGCTCGCCTCTGGGCCATCAAGCTCGTATCCGACTCTGATACGGGTCTGCTTGCAGATAGTTGAAAATATTATTTGAAATAAGTATTTCGAATAGTGTTAATGAGGTAGCGTAATTATTTTTCGATTGTACACTTGTCAAGGCGGCTGGCTGCGCCCAGTGCAATATACGAGTTACTACGTACCGGTGGTTTTCATTGCGTTCGAATCCTACTCACGGCAGATATAATAGTTGGCGACGAGGTAAAATGGCGAAGTTAACAGTTGGATTGCTGACATCGTTTAATCACGAAATTCAAGAATGGCCAGTCTACAAAGATCGGTTGGAGCAGTGGTTTTTCGCAAACGATGTTGGAGTGGAAGTTGATAAAGCTGGGTGTAAACGTCGGGCGATATTGTTAAGCAATTTAGCAGAATCTACGTATAAGTTGGTGCGAGATCTGGCGTTACCGAAACAAGTCAGTACTTTAAGCTACGACGAGGTTGTACAGTTGTTTGATGGCCATTTCAAGACAAAGAAGAGTACGTTCGCAGAACGTTTTAAGTATCATAGTGCAACGCAGCATGTAGGCGAAGGGCTAGCGGAGTGGGCAGCACGAGTTCGCAGCTTAGCGACGCACTGCGGTTTTTTATCGACACATTTGGATGAGCAGTTGCGTGATCGTTTCATTCTCGGCATGGAACCGGGGCCGGAGCGAGACAAGCTTTTCACAAAGGATATCGATGATCTTACACTTAGTAAAGCATTGGATATAGCCGAGGGAATACGAAGTGCTCGTATAGGTGCTCAAGAAACGTTAAGGAGAGAAATGACGCCACAGTTACAAATTATGAATATGGGCGCGACAACAGCAGATCGCAGGAGCGGCGCGGGAGCACCGCGACGCGGCACGTTGGCAGCGGGCGGCAGTGGCGTCGGCAGCAGCGGCGCGCTGGCGGCCGCGCCATTACAGCGACAAAATGGCGGACGCTGTTGTTCTGTCTGTGGCTATATGGGACACCAACCATCTACTTGTCGTTTTGTACGTTATAAGTGTAAAAAGTGCGGGATGCAAGGTCATTTAAAGCGGATGTGTTCGAAAAATACAAATAGGCAGCATTATGTCGAGTGCTGTGAGGATGTCGATAACGATGGTAAGCAATTATGTTGTAATATTCGTACTTTTTGTGGTGAGCCAATGCGGGAATCTGTTAAGGTTGGTGACATTAGTTTGGTTTTTGAAATAGATACTGGATCTCCGGTCACCGTTATATGTATCTGAGCAAATGTATAAACGGTATTTTACAAATTATTTTTTAAAATCGAATGACGTCATTTTACGTAGTTACAATGGCGATAGGTTAAATGTATTAAAAATACCTTTTACTTATAATGATAAAACTCATGAGATCAAAGTGTATGTTGTTCATAATGGGGGTCCGCCGTTATTGGGTCGCGATTTCTTTTCATGCTTTAATTTACAAATTTGTTCCGTAAATAATTGCAATAATTTTCTAGAGGACATTACCTTAAAATTCCCAAAGTTATTTTCAAATAAATTAGGCTGGCTCTAAATCAATTTTTTTTAAGCCAAGGCTTTTGCCGTTTTCCCTTCGGGACAGGGTTGAACAAGGGCTAAATAGGTTGGTAGATTTAGGTATTCTGGTGCCAGTAAAATACTCGGACTACGCCAGTCCTATTGTACCGGTTTTAAAGAGGGACGGATCCATACGTCTTTGCGCAGATTCGGTTACAATCAATAAACAGTTGCTTGTTGATAAGTACCCTTTATTACCAAGGCATGAAGAACTTTTTATTAAATTACATGGCGGGAAATTCTTCACTAAGCTGGACCTCTCCCAGGCATATAATCAGTGTGTCCTGAACGAGGCTTCACAAATGCTTACCTGTATAAATACGCATAAAGGTTTATATAAATTTACAAGATTAGTGTTTGGTCTCGCCAGCGCACCTAGTATTTTCCAAAGAATCATTGAATCGGTGCTTTCAGGGTTGGAAGGCACACTTTGTTTCTTA
The DNA here is from genome assembly GCA_963921215.1 of Scoparia ambigualis. Lineage (NCBI taxonomy): Eukaryota > Metazoa > Arthropoda > Insecta > Lepidoptera > Crambidae > Scoparia > Scoparia ambigualis. Next base: position 2,693,809 of record OY992520.1, on the reverse strand, counting down.
GACGATCTGCTGATCTGCGGGGCTGATAGGAATCAGATGTTATCTAGATTATACGAAGTGTTCCATAGGTTAGAAGATGCGCGTTTTGTTTTAAATCGGGAGAAATGTTCATTTTTCAAGAGTCGGTGTCTTACCTGGGTTTTGTTATTGATCGGAACGGCATGCATAAATCTCCTGAAAAAATTAAATCTATTCTACAATCTCGAGTACCCACTAATGTCTCAGAGTTGAAATCATTTTTGGGTATGGTAAATTATTATAGAAATTTCATTAAAAACGCATCTTCAATTTTCTATCCGTTGCATAGGTTATTGCAAAAAAATGTAGTGTGGTCATCGACAAAAGTGCACGACGATGCTGTAGCTAACGTTAAACGTCACTTAGTTTCTGACAACACTTTAACACATTTTAACCCGGAAGCCGAGTTAGTGTTAACAGTCGATGCATCACCATACGGTCTAGGAGCCGTCTTATCTCAAATCGAAAACGGCGTTGAGAAGCCTATATCGTTCATGTCTCGCTCTTTAAATACAGCAGAAAAACAATATAGCCAAATTCAAAAAGAAGCTACAGCGATAATATTTGGTGTGAAAAAGTTCCATCTATATTTGTATGGTCGAAATAGGCCATTTATTTTAAGAACGGATCATAAGCCGTTAATTTCCATATTTAATCCCGATAATGGTATTCCCGAGATATCTGCAAACAGACTACAACGCTATGCAATTTTTCTATCGGCATATAATTATAAAATAGAATACGTCAGTAGTGTACACAATTGCGCAGATTTTTTAAGTAGGTCAGTGAGCGACGGGAGCGCGCCGGATGTGGATGTCGCCGCCACCGGTGCGCCCGCGCCGCCGGCAATGACAACTAATGATGACTCACCGTTGGATAGATCTGCGTATGTCTATTTTGTTTACGAGGGCGATAGGTTTTTATCTTTAACGGACGTACAGAACGCTACCGAACAAGACGCTGTGCTATCTACCATAGTGAATTACGTTTTAAAGGGATGGCCATCATGTAAAGTAGATGAGAAATATAAAGTATTTTATAGTCACCGGTGGGAGTTATCTGTGGAAAATAACTGTCTCATGAGAGGGGACAGGTTGGTTATACCTGATAGTTTATGTATTAAAATATTTAAAGAATTACATAGAAGTCATTTGGGTATTACAAAAATGAAGGAGGAGGCCCGCAATAGGTTTTGGTGGCCTGGCATGTCTGCCGCGATCGAGCGCCACGCTGCCGGGTGCGCAGCTTGCTCGTCGCAGCGCGCGTCACCCCCACGGGTGCCCCTGACGCCCTGGCCCTATCCATCTCAACCATGGCAAAGGGTTCATTTAGATTTTCTTGGTCCGATAAGTGGTAAAACATTTTTGATAATAGTAGACGCTTATTCAAAATGGGTCAAATGTTTTGATGTTTCCACAGGTTATTGTTCACGAGTAGTCATTGAAAAGCTTTGTGAAGTGATGGCACGTTTTGGGTTAGTTCATACAATTTGCTCAGATAACGGTACTTCTTTTGTGTCAGCCGAATTTAAACAGTTTTGTTCGCGTAATAACATTACTCATTTTAATTCTCCTGTGTACCTACCATCCAGCCAGTAATGGCCAGGCAGAAAGTTATGTTAAAATAATAAAGAAAGCGATTAAGTCTTTAATATTAACAGGTACGAACTTGCGAGACTTAAATGTTAAGTTGCAAGAATTTTTGCTTAATTACAGAAACTCCATACATACAACCACCGACAGATCCCCAGCCGAGATACTGTTTGGCCACAAATTACGATGTAGATTAGATCTTTTAAAACCTTTCTCGTCATTACCATCCGACAGGGCACTCGACGAATGCGTTAAATTTAAACAGTATTTGCAGAGTGCCAATCAGTTGCTGAAAGATAAGGTGGGAGGAGATGAGGGGCTTAGACACAAAGTGACAGTAGAAGCGTCCCTTCCTGCAGTCATATTACCTTTAACACACGAAGATGGGTTGCAGCAGAAGGTAGCGAGTAGTGCTGAAAGTGAGAAAGAACTGCCTGCCGTAACCGAGGCCACTCCATCAGCTGTTGAGGTCTCCCATCCCGGTCAGAGCGAAAATGACAATAACTGGTTTGACTGCGGTGAATTGGCCGCTCGGCCAGATGACGTCACAACGACAGCGGCGCCCACTACGGCAACCAACCAGGGAGCACCGAGCGCGCCACTTGAAGCGGTGGCCACGCGATCCAAACGTAATCGGAAAATCGTAGATTATAAACATTTCTTTTGAAAAATAAAGGTGGAGGGATGTTATGAATATGAGGGTAGCGTAATTATTTTTCGATTGTACACTTGTCAAGGCGGCTGGCTGCGCCCAGTGCAATATACGAGTTACTACCCCAAGTAACAAATTATTGTTGCATAATAGTTGAGAAAACGTTTTACATTTCCTTTTGGTTCTATAAAGTGCGTCATATAAACGTGTCGTAGACGATATATAGATAATATAAAAACTATGTAAATAGTAAATTAAACGCGAGTTAATCCGTAAAAAGTGTTTCATTTCAATGTGTCGTAGACGTTTATACAACGCGAAATAGGCCCATATTAAACGACATTATTGTTATTTACAAGTTAAATAAACGTCAGTCAACAACTTTTAAATGTTACATAAAAGTTTTCGACCGACTGTTATCGAACCACTGAAGTCCTATAACAATTGCATAGACATTAGAAGATGACTGTAATGTCGGTTAAGTGTTTAACATTGACTTTTATTGTACACAATGGAATGAACTTCAGTTCATTCCATTCATTCGTTCCTGTGATGTTTGCTGGAAAAGTGCGGGTTATCAAATACAAAATTTAAACGGTTTATAAGTTATAATTTACTTAATTATTTTTATATTTACTTTAACAATATTATACATGAACAGAGTGTATGGATAAATGTGTGCAGTGCACCTAGTTCTTATGGGACGTTTAGTTTTGTGGTGAAATATAGGTGTGTTGTTGTGAAATTTTTGACGCCCCCATCGAATTTCTTGAAATTAAATTATTGTAGACTATTGCTTAAAATTTGTTTACATACTAAAATAGCAGCCATCTTGTCTAAGTTAAGAAACGACTTCTATACATCAATTATAGAATGAAAAGGTCGCATAATGCGGTTTCTTGCGACCAAGATGGTCGGCCATGATAATTTATTTTAGAGTTCCGTGAGATAATAAACATGAACAGATAACCTTTAATTTAAATAAACCCTTTATGATAACCTTTAATTTAAATAAACCCTTTATACATGGTGTCATATTTTTTTTTATTTATCCGACCTACAACCTGGCTTCATAATACGACGATATAATAAAGCAGTCGTAAAAACGTTCACGTAACCTATACTCCAACACCACTATTCGACGTTGTATGAATCAGTCGTAAAAACGTCTACCTAACCTATACACAGGCACCACTATACGACGTTGTAGGAATCAGTCGTAAAAACGTCTACCTAATCTATACACAGGTACCACTATTCGACGTTGTATAAATCAGTCGTAAAAACGTCTACCTAACCTATACACAGGCACTACTATACGACGCTGTATGAATCAGTCGTAAAAACGTCTACCTAACCTATACACAGGCACCACTATACGACGTTGTATAAATCAGTCGTATAAACGTCTACCTAACCTATACACAGGCACCACTATACAACGTTGTATAATACCGTCGTAAAAACGTTTACTTAACCTATATTTTTGTACCATTATACGACGTTGTATAAAGTAGTCGTAAAAACGTTTACTCTACTTATTTAGTAGACCATTTAGTTACGGGACTAAATCGTTGTAAGAATTACGGTTACACAACGTTGTAGTTGTCTAATAACATCAATTCAACAGTTATATAACTGAAAGTCGCATAGCACAGTTTTTATATGACCAATTTGCTAGTTGGGACGTACCGGTGGTTTTCATTGCGTTCGAATCCTACTCATATAATAAATAAATAGTAACTATTATTAACCTATGAGCAAGGAGGGATACCGTTATTTATTTTATACCGGTAATGTACCAAAAAATTCTGTTTCGTTTTTGTTCTGTTACAAATTACCGGTATTTATAACGTTACCAATAACGTTATTATCGCGACGTTGCCAAGTCGCTTACACGTGGCAAGTTGGCAACAGTGTAGCGCCGAGTGCCGACCGACAGACTACACTTGTTTGTTTTGATTTTGTTACGATATTACTCTAGCGCTCTAAGTTATTAAACGTATTATTTATTACTTGTGCATTGTACAATAATGGGACGTAAAAAATAAAATAAGGTGTACAAATACTTTAAAATTAATAAAGAAAAACTTAATTCAAAGTGCTCTATATGTAATAGAAAATTAAATGTAAATATTTTCATTTCTAGGTACTTGTTATCGAATCTTTTGTCATTACCTTAACTACCTATTTATTACCTACATATTTGTGTATTGTTATGAGCTGTAGTTGGGCGTTTTCGCGCGAAGATGTCCCGGTTACAAAGTGGATGTCATTTTAGTTTATGTTATAAAATTATGTTATTTAGATGTAAAAATATTCTTTATATTTCAAGCTACCGATTAAACATAAAAGTTTCTTAGAAAAAACATAAGAAACGTGTGAAAAACGGATTCAAATTCAGTACAACACCATTTTGACTTCCACCTTGTAACCATACTGTTTTCTAATTAACAAGAAAACTATAGTGTTGAGATTTGCATTTTTACTGCATTACATTAGTTACGCATAGCTTGATAAACTAGACAAAAACAGAAGCGCTTACAGCTATAGTTATAATTTTATGGGTGAAATAAATCCACTTTTCACTTAGTGGTCCATAATGGACACTGATTTTCTTTGTCATTGTACTCAGAACGTCCAATATAACTAAATAAATATTATATAGTAGATGTTTAGCATCTACTTTTGCCTTAGCATAAAACAATTAAAAAACATAGTAATTTTTAAGAAATTTTTAATTTTATGGTATTTGAAGAATGGGACAGGGTACAAAATTGAATATGAAGCTACAAAATGGAAATATAAAGTCACAATCACAATGCAAATAATTATTCGAAGCATTTGTTACAAGTGTCGTGTAACAACATTCAAAATTCAATTCAACACAATATGATATATGTGTATAATAAATGTTGCAAATACAAAGGGCGATTTTCTGACAGCCAAAATTAAAATGTAAATATTAGTTCAAAAATACTCGATAGATGGCGTTTTATGAAAGCCATCCCGTTCCTACCTAAGGGCTGTAATGAATTCTACACCTTTGCTTGTCTATAAAAAAAATAAAAAATAGTACTTACAAATTTTTATTCCTAGGACCTATTTCTATTTTAGAATGGAATAAATATTACGTAGCCATACACGTGTTCTTCATGGACTCGCCTTTTACTAAGCACCATACTAATCTATGCTAAGCGCCATCTATGAAGTCATTTACAAACCAATTTCTTTTTTGTTGATCTCGGAAAATCGCCCCTTGTTTCAAATGTGTGTCTTATAAACACAAAACTATATACAAACACATAAATAGGTATTTTGCTAATATTTTGTTAAAAAACTATGATGAAAATGGCTGAATCAGCTGAATTGTTAAAAATAAAGTAATATAAAATTGTTAACAGCTGATTCAGCCAATTTTGGAGTCGGTGCCAGCCAAGGTAATCATAAACATTAAAAGACATCCTATATTATTATTATATTAGCCCATATTGTCCCATTGCTGGGCAAAGCCCCCCCCCCCCTTCCAGTATTCGCGGCCTTTTGCGTGTGTTGGCCAATCCTTCGCGTAAGCATCAAGCTCATCTCTCCACCTCCGTCTGGGTCGATCGACCTTGCTGCCGTTTAACCCATTGTCGTTTTTATTTGTAAATATGTTTAATTAGCCTTTTACAGTTGTCGTGTTCATTGGTAAATAGATTTTATTAGGTATTGCTACATTGTCGTATTAAGCTGGCACCGACTCCAAAATATTTTTTAAGATTATAAAATGGAGTAAAATAAAGGTTAATATTGCAAGTAAATTGAACAAACTAAACTACGCAATTATTTTTTTACGTTTTAGTGCATTTATTTCAGTTAAATTTTTTGTAGTCGGTTTTTTTTTTGTTAAATTTTTTGTTTATTTCTTGCTTTTTAGTGAATCGTTCCGATCTATTTATCGAAAGCGAATATTGGTAAACCTATAAAACGCGCTACTTGTATGAGACAGCACCGTTTAAATGCGACAAGCGAAGAAAACGAGAAACGCCTATCACAAAGTAGGAAATCAACATCCAAAACAGACAGCAAGTTACCCGGATTTACTCGTGAACGCTGTATAGACCCTCCTACGATGATGACTTGCGAGTTACTTGGGTTCACCGTTAGGCAAACTAGAGGGACGTTTTTGACTTGCTCCAGTCGTAGATCGTAGCCAAGTCACCATTGATCTGCTCAATCGCTTCTGAGAGGTTCTCAGCCGAGGCCTGAAACTAAATTTGTAAGTCATCGGCATAAAGATGTTTAGAAGAATTTAGACAAGAAGTGACAGAAATAATAGTGTGAATAGTGTATTTTTAAATCCTAATAGAAATGTTTCGGAAGGAGTGATAAAGAGTTGGCCTATGTCACTATTGTTCTTCAGCTATCTATGTGCAAAATCAGGTCGATGCGCAAGTGAGAGACGGACAAACAAACAAAGACGCTTTCGCATTTACAATATTAGTTAGGAAGGATTGATTGACGGAGTGGATCTCATTTGACCTATGGCTGAAAATACCAAAATCACTATAGGATTCCACAATCAGAACTGTGTTCCGGTACCTGCCTTCTTATAATTCGTCATAGTCGCTTAACTATCTTAATCGAGATATCGTATCGCCACCCGTGAAATACTTATAATTGAGGAGTTCCAATGACATTCTGTGGTCTTTTTCATCAGTTCTACTTCATCAAATGATACTTTCTGAATGCAAATTCTTGACTTATTGCTGAAAATATCAAAATCGCTATAGGTATGCCTACAATATTTGAGGAGTTCCCTCAATTCCTGAGGATTCCATCATCAGAACTGGATTTTGATAAAAATGGAACCAATCTGGAAGTATATCCTTTCAAATAAAAAAAGAATTTTCTAAATCGGTGTATAAATGACTGAGTTCTAAGGTAACAAACATAAAAAAACATACAACCGAATTAAGAACCTCCTCCTTTTTTGAAGTCGGTTAAAAATAAAGTAATGTAAAATTGTAACGTAAGGCCACTTAAAAGTGTAAGTATGATTAATGAAACTAAATCAGTACTTATACCCACTGACACCACACACATCACCGAGACAAAGTAGGTGTGCAAAGCCAAATGCATGAAATTAAAACAATTGTCTTTTACAACACCAACTGTTATTATATTTACAGTACCTGGTTTGGGAAACATTTATTTTTAAAATAAAATACAACATGTGAATTCGACTTTATGTATCCACTTTGTAACTTCTATTCCATCCAGAGGTTCCATCCTATATGTAACCAAACAAAGTGGAAGTAACGCTCCTCCATTTCGGCCGCTAAAAACTGTAATATCTCGTAATGAGTGAACCCAATGGTTTTAAATGTATTATGTATGCATTGTAGTATAATCAAACTTGCCTTTCAAAATAGGCCTTAACAGCAATTCCTTGAATAACTTTTATTTTAACGGTTACAAAGCAAAGCCAACTTTTTGTACCTCTCTCAACGACGAGTTAGAACCTGAACCGACAAAACATGATTCTTGCCAATCCAAGTAAAATATGTTTGCCGGAATTGATTTAGTTTTACTAAACCGTAAAAAGTGACATTCATTGGTAGTTTTTATACAATTTCTTTGCAAAAAGGCGGTTACAAAATTAAATTCCATGTCAGCACCAAAATCCGACACGAGTAATTAAATGAGTTTTAAAAATAATGTACTTGTATTTTCAATAATTTACACTCCATTTCTTAAATTTCATTATTATATGCATCAAGTAAAATACTTCGCGACTACATAGAGCTAACAATAAATGAACAATAATGTTAATAATAATAAAACTTCATCTAGTCAGTATGGGACATGCAAAAAATTATCATCATTTTAAGTTAAAAAACTTAACCAAAACACACTGTGTACCTTACACTGTTAAGTACGCTATGAAAGAATTACGAATATTAAGTGTGTAAACGCGAGCAATCGCAAATTGAAAAGAGAAAGAACTATTGGTAACGTTATAATAACGTTAATTTTTAACGGTACTAAGAACGATACAAATTTTGGGTATAACGTTACATTAACGTTATATTAGTAACGTTATATGAAAAATACCGGTAATCCGGTCCCTGCCTATGAGCCAAACCATAGGATAATGCAGAAATGCACAGAGCAACGATTTATTTCTTACATGAGATATATATCTACAAGGTCATTTATTTATTTTTTTATGTTAAAATCTCGTTTCTTTTAAAATAAAAAAAATGTGTACGTTTACCTAGCACGTGTATCCTACCTATACCTACTAGTAATATTGATGGGTACTTAAATAAGCGTTTGAAACTTTGTCACAGCAATGGACAAATATGGCCAGGGTCACAGCAGACATGACATTCAAAGAAAGTGAGTTTTGACGTCTATGCCTTCCGTGCTTTGTGTGAGCTTAGTGTGTCGTCACAGTTGTGCAATACAAGCTATGAAAACAACATTATGAACTAACTTTGAGCCAAGCTTAGTCTCTTTATTTCCATTGGACTATTGGATGTTTCAACTATGTATAAAATACCTGTGTTGGTTAGGTCAATAGGTCTGTACCTCTGTTTACTGATTGAGGATACTAGCTGCGCTGCTCTACTCCTGTAGGTCACGTGATAGAAAATTAAGACAATGCGAAGCGGAGCGTTGCGATTGCTGAATTAACCATTTAGGATGGATTCGACCAAACTGGAATAAGGTCTTATACCTAGATTAAACACCGAATTCGTATAGACTAATCTCGGAGTAAGTCTTATTCCAGTTTGGTCGAATCTACCCTTAGTGAGTTAACCGTGGGTGAATCGTGCGTTATGGATTTCGTCCATTAGTCTATTATAACAATAATATGTGAAACGATTTTTAGGCATATTAAACAGTAGGTCTTCTGACTGTAGTTATTTTGAAAATAGTTGTAACAAGTTTAGTTGTAATGATACGTAACCGTATTCTTCTAACAATACCTAAACATTATTTATAAGGCCCATTGAGTCGTAAACAATTCGATTCCTCTAAACAATGACCACAGCACACGGAGATTTAATAAGCATGTGAAGATCATTACTTAATATTGTTTTACCGCTCTCTCCCACGGCGTCATTTGAAAATCTCCGCCATAAATCCTTATGCTCGGAGGCAATAATTCATACTTAAATTTTATTATCACTCGAATATCCTTTCGGATACACAAGAGTATTATAATATTATGAGAGTTCCAACTCCTACATTATCTTTACGACTTCGAGTTATGGTGCAATTTAAAATATTATGGCGGTTAAAAGTTCTCGTTTTTGAGTTTCTCTTTGTTTGAGAGTATTTTTTATTATTTAATTTAGACTATAACACTTTTTTTTATGTCAATCCAACAATATAGTCACAATGTGTCTATAGTTTGGTATATTTCATGGACGTAGGTAATATTTGTTTATAAGGTCCATATATAGTACATTTACAACAATATTTATTTCAAATTTAAGTAACTTTTTAAAATACAGAAGAAATACTAAACGCACATGAGTAAAGTTTATTTACTCGTGTGGTAAACGTATGGGTAATTAATACTTACATTTATAAGTTTATGTAGTAAAGACTAGGGGAGTCTATCATTTCAACAAAGATATTCATTAAATTAGGATGATTGTTAAGTTACTAATTTAGATACATAAAACGAGACTGTTAAGTTTTATTACAGTATATATATATTAGTAATTTAAAAATAGATTGCGATTTCTGTGATGTCATAGTTTTATTTCTATGTTAAGGCCAACTTTAACATTAGATAGGTAATACTTGTATTGCAACAGTAGGAAGGTATACTTACATTATAATTATACAAAACATGAAAATCAGTCAGTACATATTTACAATTTGGCGGTCTTATTCATTTATTTAATCTTCTTTGAAAACAAAAACTGCAAAAGGTGGACTTAACGCCACATGGCATTCTCTACTAGTCAACCGGTAAGGATATGGGAGCCTAGAAGTAAGGCGATAGAACAAATCAGTTAATTAATGAAACAATCATAATCATCATAAATACTGAACTATCGATATGAAGCGATTTCTTCCAGACAAAATACCTAAATGGAAAGCACTTTGAGACTAAAACAGATTTTGTAACAGCGTAATTCGACCCCTTCTTGAAAGATAATCTAGTTAACGTTAAAGAGTTAGATTCGGAAGAAATCCTTTTCATTCTGCTATTAGGCGATTCATAAATAATACGCCTGCAGAAGGATATGACACAGTTAGTACAAAAGTAATCAAAAAATGTGTTACACAATTGACTAAAGTTTTAACATTTCTAATTAATTTATCATTAGAATCCGGCACATTTCCTGAAAAACTAAAAATGTCTAAAATTAAACCTTTATATAAAAATGGGAGTAAAACGGAAATCTTAAATTATCGCCCAATCACACTAGTGTCAGTATTTTCAAAAAATTTTGAAAAAGCTGTTCATAACAAACTTTCGTCATTATTTCTAACACAAAAACCAGTATGGTTTTCAAAAACATAAGTCCACAACCCATGCTATGTTTAACTTGGTCAATTACATTTTAATAAGTGTTAACGAAGGTAAGTATAACTCAGTATTATTTCTCGATCTGTCAAAAGCCTTTGACATCGTGTCACACGGAAAATTACTGACAAAACTAGAGAAAAATGGCATTAGAGGACCAGCACTTGATTGGGTAAAATCATATTTAAAAAACCGAGTCCAACATGTAGAGATTACACAATTAAACGAAAAGCACACTGTTCAGATACACACGTCTCATCACAAGTCACGAACCATAAGATGACTCTGTTTGCTGATGATGTGAGTGTTGTGGTGACATCAGATAAAAATTGTTCATTACAACAGCACAAAATAGACATTACAAATACACTGACATCGTTAATTGATTAGTTATCTAATAATAATTTACAGATAAATTTAAATAAAACAAATTTAATGAATTTCAATAGTTATAAGAATAAAACAGTTGACATTAATTATAATAATTATATAATACATAATCAAGATAGTGTGACATTTTTAGGTTTAAGGATAGAATCTGTATTGATGTGGAAAGGACATATAGAACAAGTTTGTGCTAAAATAAATGGATTTGCGTACGCTCTATTCAAGTTAACAAAAATTGCAAATAGGGAGACAGCTTTGACAGCATACTTTGCCTATGTTGAGTCTGTGTTGAGATATGGACTTTTGGTTTGGGGGAACGGAATAGACATAAATAAAGTATTTTTTATCACAAAAGAGGTGTATACGGTCCATATGTAATACTGCACCAGATATTTCTTGCAGAACATATTTTAAGGATTTAGGAGTACTAACTCTGGTTGGGTTGTATATACTAGAGGTAGGAATATTTGTTAAACAAAATTATGACATGTATGTAAAAGCAAAGGATTTATCAAAAAGAAGTAATAGACATCCAAATTAATTAATGCTTAGAGTATTTCCAAAAACAAGGCGATCCAGAGGAATGCTCCAGCGATGGCTATAACAATATTTAATAAAATACCAGACCAAATTAAACAAGTGCTATAATATGTAAATTTAAAACTGCATTACGTAAGTGGTTGATTGAGAATACCTTTTATACCATCGATGAGTTCATGAGACACGATAAATAAATAAATCGATTTACAGTTTTATTTGGAATATTTTATTAAAAAAAACTATGTAAATAGGTAATTAATTATTAATATATTTGTAAGCGAACTAATGTAAATTAATAAAAATGGATTTTTATATAATTTGACTAATATAATATTTTGTGATATGTACTTATTTTAAATGAAAAATAATGAAATGTAATAATTTATAAATGTCTTAAACTAAAATGTTTGCATGCTATGGTTATATAGTTAATAGGCATAAGATGCTTTAAAATTGTTTTTACCATCTGTAATGATACCCTACTTAAAAGCAAATATTTATTATGATTATGATTATGATCATACCTTGTTTTCCCAATCCAGTCGCTCTCGCTCTCTACTTAGACCATCACGTACACGTCATAAAAGGGGTGCACAGTGAAAAAGACATCAGGGGCGCGAGATTTGGACTAGGTGTGAAGTTTGATCGCGTATGATGCGATTACCGTTTACGATCCTGATGATGAAGGAAGGGTCATATCCCCGTTATTACGTCACGACTTTTGATGGCCTTCGAATGGTTTTAGAGACTTTCAGTTTTATACGTTCGATGTTTGAATTATGTGAGCAACTGTTTTATGTGTGATTTGAATTAAGGTTGGTTTAGATACGAAATTTCGAACTTCGTTAAGTTAGCTAAAATATTTTTTTTTATTATATGTTAATCAGCCTGTTTTATGTACTGCGTGGCAATAGTCCTGCTTTCTTCCACCACTTCCACTAAATATAGCAAATGTTATACATAAATGTAAAAAATATTTTTGTATTCAAAATTAACCATAAACAAAGTATCTTTGAAAGTCTATTCCTAAGCCATGACCAAGCCAAAAATACAAAAATGTGCAAAAATTTGTTGAATAACAGTGTAGCTAGTAAGCGTACAAAAAGTTAGCACTATACTATTAAAGCAGGACATTATTGTCTGATGTTACGACCTCCTTCATAAGCACTTCATTTCTTTCCACTATTGTTTATTCCAAGCTCTTTACGGTTCTCGGGACAGTTTTTACTGCCTCGGAAAAAGCATTGAGTGTATCTGCATTCGTATTGTTTGTTACGCGAGGCTAATAATAAAGTGCGCTATGTAAGTACTGCAGAAATGAAATTCAGTAACGATGCTGGGGCAGGAACGGCAGAGAAATGTTCAATTAATGGAACGTCGCAATTTAAGAGTTGAAAATGAAGTTGGCTTCACAATCAAAGTGAAAAGTTTGTTGATAAGACAATTTTGGTACTTTAAAAATGAAATAAATGTCACAACAACAGTACAGATGAGATATTTGTATGTAGTCTTGTCAATACGATTCACAATAGGTGAGTAGATGAATAATTGCTATCACTGCAAATAGTAGACGGTGACAAAAATGTTAGGCAATATTGAAAAGAAATATTAAATAACTTTATTATCAGTATTCTTTCTGTTAATAATTCAGTTGGTGCAAATAGTGCCTAACCATGTTATCGGCTACAGAATGGCTTGACTTTTTAAATGTTGCTAACCTTGGTAAACATTGATAACTGACTCAATAATAAATGCACTAAGTAGTTAAACTATCAAGATTATGTCAGTTTGCCTATAAAAGCGGACGCGAAATTGTATAAATTAAAAATCACAGCCTTGCTACAAAGAGGAACTACATAAAACAGTGGACATTGTTAGTGAATACGAGTCAATCACGAGAACCCCTTTTTAATTTTACATTTCATGCCACTGATTTACTAAAATGGGATATTCCATTTGCAAATTTTCTATGAGTAGCTCTGTTTTTAGATAAATATACCTACTTGATTCTACAAGTTAAACAGCGTGCGTAATACTTAACGGTCGAAACATGAACTATACGAAATGAGATTACCGACAAACCATAGCAATGACTAAAAACTAAAGACTTTACACTCAAATAGTAAAATATATATAAAATATTTTTTATAGATTGTAATTAGCTTTTTACAAAAAAAAATCAAAGTGAATACATACAAGATATGATAGGATTAAGTGAAATATTGTTTTTAAAAGAGCACAATTATTTCCATTCGCAGACAAAACATCAATTAATGAAAACGAGCCGCCCAAAATATACTTCATCTAGGGTATACCTAAGTCTCTCGACAATCTAACAGCTGATGTAAGTGCAGCGCACCGTAAATCTCACTGCCGTTTACTGTCTTGCAGAATTGGCAGCCGCCAGTGCCGGGGCCGCAGTGGATCGCGCGATGGCAATTTAACTGGTAATTGTTCGATTGTGGATGCATTGTTGGGATGTTCGGCGGGCGACTATAAATTATGCCCGACGATTCGACAGTTCGACACACTAACTACTGACTGTCGGGAGCAACCGACTCACTTGTGTGAAACTTTGAGCGTCTACTTTGTCAGTGGATGTTTGATTTGAAATTTTACATGATTGTGAAATATTTAAGATGGTTCAAATAAAATAAAACATAAGTGTGCATGAATTCAAAGCCTCGAATCATTGCTTCAGAGAGTTTTCTTCAATGTAATCTTTTATACAAATAAAATAAATGTTTGTATGTTTGTACTTTCTGCGTTCCGAAACCATTGATCAGATTGTGATGAAAGTTTCATGGATGTTGAAACTTTGATAGGGTGTTCTGGGGACGCCGGGTGAGTCTTAAGCTCAAAAAATTGTGGCATTGCAACGCAGGCTGGGTTACAGCTTATATTATATAAACGTTATATTACATGTAATAAGGTGTTACATGTAATGTTAATCGAGACCCTTGGTCCGTGGGGTCCTAGTGCTATAAGGCTTTTTAAGGAAATGACAAAAAGGTTAGTCGACATCACAGGATTGCTATTCAAAGGGGGAACGCTGCCAGTATCTTCGGAACCTTGCCTAAAGGGACTCCTTTTAATAATATATTTTAGTTTTTATATTATATTTTTAAGGTTTTTAGTTCGAGGTTCATTGTTCTTATATTTTTATATTCCTTAATATAAGGTGTGTCCCGAGGAATGATTTTATATGACATCATAACAAACCATTCCTCCAAAATTTTCTTCATCTCATTGCTTACTGTGGCTATGAAGTTCATTCTGATGACTTATAAGCAAAGTGGTTTTGCTATTATGTTCGGTTTTATGCAATCGTCTCCTATGTGAGTCAATGGCATGGAAAAAATGTTATAGGTATGCGTCCATAGGCCGCTATGGCTGTTTATCAAAACAATCGTAAGCTTTTTAATCAGTTAAATATTCGGTAAATCTGTGACTTCATGTAGTCGGATGTCCATAAGCAATAAAGGAATTCTATTCTATTCTATTCTATGCCACACCGTCACAATTTGTATGCCGATGACATCTAGTCACTTTAAGCGTGTTAAAACTAACAGTCCAGTTTTAATAGCAACACCGAACTTGCTCCGTGCAGCGCCGAGCACAGAGAAACAAACACAACTTCAAAATTAACAACAGTTTGTAAACTGTTTTCCCAGTCTAACTAAAACTGCTTTTCATCTGCCCTATATTAAAATAGTTATTTTGAACGTTTAGGACCCGCTTCGCCACGACCTTCATAAGTGGCAGATAGTATATCTAGAACTTTTGGCTGTATGTTGTACGTCAAAAGTTTTAGGTACTCCTATTCTATTAGGAAAGGGAAAAACAGAGTACCTGTCGTAGTAATGCCGTATTGTGCTCTTACTTCCTCTCGATACTAAAGAAACCTACACAATGTATTATCGCAATGGCGACACTTCATTCTTAGCTATATTTTATCTTTCTTCTAAAAACATTGCAAAAGAGTATTACTGACTAAAGGAAATGTGAAATTTATTTCATGGAAATTTTGCATTTCAACATTTTAGCTTTTACAACTTTTTGGCCAAAGCAACTTTATTATTAAAATACTTGTAGATAAGATTTTCATTCAAAGCAGTAGTTCAGTTATTTTTAACAAAATGCTTAAGTACTTCTTTAGTTTCATGTACTTAGGTACTAAACTTTGGATAATCAAGTAACAATTTTTTTGTGAACATATTTTATTTTCTTTATAATACCTTTATTGGTAGTAAGGAATTCCATTCCATAAAATTCATTGTTCTTTTGTAACAAAGGGAACATAATATCCAACCACCTGAATTGGGTGATATTAAATCAGTATCAAGGCACATTTTGTATTTTAGATAAATTGGTTACCTTTGATGAAATATTTATATTGAATAAATATTACACATTTACCTAGCTACTGAACAATTTAAAAAAATATATGAATTCCATATTCATAATTATAGTTACTTTTTTGATTTGATTGTTCAAATAATTATCTAGGTATATAAGTACAATGATGTTAATGTCACTGCCATAACTTCTTCAGATCTCCTCATTTCAGATTGGATCCCGTAGAAAAACCGCTAGTATAGCCCTCTTCGTTGCTCTCTTGTGACTTTGAGCCTTCTTAGAATGCCTATAATAAGCGACCACATTTCGGGACCATAGGTGTCACTGTCAACACACAGGTTGATGACTTTCATCTTGAGACACTGCGGTATTTTGAACGAGAAATATATTATTCCGTATCTTTAGTAGTAAATAATTATGGTCAGTAAATCTGAATCAAAAGCTTGAAATTTTAATTAAGCAAGTTTTCTTGTTATTGGTAATAATTGTCTTTATAAAGTTAAAAAACACGTTAATTTTAACAAACGAGTACAAACCGAGAATCAGGTAAGGAGAAATTCCCCCCCTTGGCAAATTCCATAACATTTTGTGACGATCCCTTACTGACAAGAAGCGTAAAACCCTTAAAAGAGTTTTTCTTTATTTCGTTTTCGCGTAACGATGTGGTTGAAATATTCCTCCCAAGAAATATCAGTTGTCTGACGGTGCTCCTTTGTTTGCGTTCGAACCTGCAACAGTTTTGAAGACCGCTAATAAACTTCCGAGACGATAAAAGAACATTTGCGTCGTGAATGCGAAGGAAAGGAAACAAAGTTTGCCCACATAAACATAAAAGTTCTGTGATTTTTTACGTACACAATGTTTGTATAAGTATAAGTAAACTCTTTTGAAAGAGTGTCTGTTGCAAAAACCTTTTAACATTAACCAATCTCTAAAGAATAGAAAATGGAAGCTTTTTTTAATGGGCTATCAAGAATACATTGTGTATAAAAATAGATGCAGGTAGATGCGTTATGTCCTGTCCTGAATAAAACTAAACTAAACTCTCCTACACTCACACCAATTATCTCGCCCAAGAGAAGCTTCGTTATGAAACTCGTTAAATGGTTACTAGACAACGGATAAACATACATAAAATACTTAAATACATACTTGTTATACATAGAAAACACCCAGACCCGAGACAATTTAGAATAACAATCATTTCTAAATTGACCCGACCGGGGATCGAACCCGGAACCCCAGAGATGGCGACACCATGAAAACCGGTGTACAAACCACTCAACCAAGGAGGTCGTCAAAATAACAAGAAACTGCATTTTTCTGAAGAAAGAAAACTGAAAACTAATTGTGACGTTGAATTGTGTTTTTTTTGTGTTTTTATAAAATAAATGAAGCTATAACTTAGTTTTCTTTAGAAGCGCAGCGACTTAATGACATGGCTTGTTTTTTGTAACGTAGCTGCTGTCGAGCAGGTAGCTCGCCATTAAATTAAGTGTTGTAAAATCGTTAGCGCAAATAATTTCCAGTACTCTCGAAACCACTTTAAAAACTATCGAAGGCATAAATAAACTACGTTTCCTTAGTCAGAAAACTAAAATTGTTAGCGTCTCGAAGTTTCCATCGAGAGCTCTTTCAGTGGAATCCTTTTAACGAATTCCATTGCTGATTGTGCCTTTGAACTTTTAACTTTGTTTTTTAAATTGAAAGTTTCCTTATATTTGTTGATGTTAACGACGTCCCTCAACATTGTTTTCTGAATTTTAGTTTTTGTTGCTGTCTTGAATTAGTCCTTTGGTCTTTTGTCTTTTCTTATAATGGACTATATTTCTTGACAACTTTATCTGATATGTTCTTTTTTTTATGAAAAATTAAGCTCATGAATTATTTTGAACTAACAGTGTGAGGATGGAAGGGAATGGAATTCTAAAACCCAAATTCAGTTTTAATGTAATTCAAATTATAGTGTGGTAAATAATACATAATATACATACATATAATCCGACTATTCAGAGAATAGGCAATGAGGACAGCAAAAGCGGTCCTCTACCATAGTCCACTTTTCATCAAATAGCCGCACATGTGCTCAGCATCACAGGTGGTGAGCCCACTGCTGTTAGAAGTATGTGCAGTCTTTAGTCCGTTAGTCGCCTTTTACGACATCCAAAGGAAGAGAGGGGGTGGTAGAATTCTTTCACCGCTACGCGACACGGTTAAAGAATATATACTAAATAATATATACTAAATAATATATACTAAATAATATATACTAAATAATATATACTTAATAATATATACTAAATAATATATACTAAATAATATATACTAAATAATATATACTAAATAATATATACTAAATAATATATACTAAATAATATATACAAATATTGAATCCTTGCAAGCGCAATGCCTTTGTCTCGTAACCCGTCTGTATCTGGGGTTAACATGCATAACAACCGTTTCACATGACTTGGTTGGTAGTGGGGCTTGTTCTAAACCTTGAATGGCTAACCACTACCATCTTGTCTAGGTCTGTCGCCATAAGAACAATATTATGGTAGAGGGATTCTTCTTTCGGGCTAGTTCCGCAGTGGTTAGGAATTCAGGTGATACACATACAGGTGTAGTTCTACCTTTAGCCTTGTCTTCAAACGCAAATCAATACAAGCGCATCAGTTAAAAGGTATCGAGGTATTCAGCGTTCGGGCGATTCAGCTACTGAGCGAAAAGCCCATGAAGTATTCCTCGACAACTACTGGTATTAAGATCATTTCTAAGGAGAAATGATCTTTGGCTCACTTTAGCGATGCAATAATGTGGTAAAAATCTATAATTGGTGGTACAGAACCCACTGTGCATGGGTCCAACCTTCACTTGACCAGTTTTCGTCTACCACCACTGCTCCCCCCTTCCACCATGTAAAACGTTTGTCCCGTCCTCCCATAATGAAGTCAGCGAACAAGGGCCGGGCTGGGATAAATTACAATTTCGTGAATTCTGACCGCTATTCAAATAAGTTTCATACATTTTAATCAATGCAAAAACTCTGTTTAAGCGTGAAAGAAAGATTTAAAACGGTTTGGAGGGATGCAGTGAAATCCTTTTTTGTTGTGCTACGGAATTGCGGAGCGCTTTTTAAATGTAAATCAGGTTTTAACCTGATAGTAGCCTGTGGAAGTCGATTATTATTACCTACTTTGTTTAATTTGCTTTATAATTTATTCAATTCAGAAGTTTAATACGTGAAATGTTATGTAAAATTTAATTTAATATTTGTATTTATTCGTGCATTTTATTTTACGATGCCCCTTAGCCGTCACATTGAGATTAGTCTGCCAGAAACAGCTGTCAAGTTGTCAACAGTGTTTGATCGCTACCTTGACCGTTTGCTTGTGGCACATAAGACCTAAAATAAACCAATATTTTTAAAATAACAGGATCGTAGTAGGTTGTAATCTGTGGTATCTGCCTACCCCACCAAGAAACGGGCGTAGGTATATGGATGCACACACACACACCCACACACACACCCCTACACACACACACACACACGCACGCACCCACACACGCACACACACACAGATTACACAAATTTTGTTTTACTTACGTTCCGTACCTTCTTAAAATTGTATTTAAGGAAGAGCGACTCCCTTTTGTTCAGATGCAATAAGTACTTAATAGAGGGAGTCGATCACTTGTGTGATATGTAAAATATTTTGGTAACATAATGAAGGGTTTTTGATTTGATTTTGATGTACGTTTTAAACTACAACCGTAAAAACTAAGATGTTAATTTACAATGTAGTCTTTAGTAATACTTAAAATCTTACAAGACTGCCGTGCCAAGATTTTTAAATTAAACTAAACAAACATCAGTGTCATACCAAACTAATTAATAATTATCTTTTCAATCCAAAAGTAGTCCTATCCTGCTCGATGCAATCCATTAGTGACAGCTATAAATAGCATATATTGACGTTGTATAAATAACTAGCTTCCGCCTACGGCATCACCCGCGTGAAATTCGGTCTGTCATAAAAGTATTTTACGCTTTTTTAAAAACATAATTTGCTGTTCGCCGCTTTGGCTATTACAGCATAACCGGATTAATAGGTGGCGGGAAAATTAAGGTTCTTTAAGCCAGTGACCGAAAAATACCTAGAAGTATTAAGGAGATCGCATCACACAAGTGCATCAAACATAACTCACTGGATACTACGAGACTTGCTGACGAGTGCTTTTAAAAACTAGACTTTGGCTCAGGTTGGCCGTGCCGTAAGACGTGTTTCCGCAGAAAAGAGATATTTGACTGTGATAAAAAGTAGTAATTTACCACTTTATGTAATTTGTTCGCAACAATATCTACGCGACAAAAATCAATTACAATCAATACTGTTTAAATATTTGTTAAATAATTTAATATAATCTAAGAAAAAAATACCATCCTCGCTTTTGTGGTATTGCTTTCTTGATTTGAGGTGAAAGCAGAAATAGCTTGTGTTAGTTAGAAATGGAACTGTTTTTGCAACCAATCATGAACGCAGAAAAGTGCACGTTCTTTTGGACGTTGTAGTAGGTTAGCTTTGTTATTTGGCGCGTCGACACAACAAATTTCTTTATAAAAATATTTATTAGTTAAGGAAAAATCTCTCCCTCTCTCTCTCTTCTCTCTCCTATTTAACTCTTGTTCAATAGGAGAGAGAAGAAGTAATGGAAATAGAATTTTATTCTTAACCTTGCTTCCCTTCTGTGTGGGATATCCTTAAGGCGGATTCACTGGAAAAAAAAGTTTCTACGATAGTAAAATATTTATACCTTTTATATATAAGGTATAAATAGGTACTTTAAAAATTTAGACTAAAAGACTAAGTCTGAACTAAATTTAGACTTATAAACCACAAATTAGTTTAGTGTGGCATGTTAATTTTCTAGCGCGAAAATGGCTTGTAAAAACATTGGCGAGCTTCCTACTATTTTTCCGGGTCGAACAACAAATTGAATAATGAAAGATAACAGTCGGTGGCGTAAGTAAAACATCGAACGTTGATAACGTCGCGGTTTGTTGCTACTGTTGTCACTGCTCGTTTGCCGGCTTAGTAAGTTGGAAGAACTGGCAAATTACTGCCCTAAATCTTGAATAGTGGAAAGAGAAAAGTACGCGTTTGATAAGTTAGACTATATAATAATAATGACTCTAAAGATATTGAAATCCGATATTTATATTTAATTGTATTACATTGATCATGTGGGAAGGCCTGCGCCCAGTAGAGGGACTTTTATACATACATACATATAATCACGACTATTATCCCCGAAGGGTTAGTCAGAGACTAGGCAATGAGGGCAGCAAAAGCAGTCCTCTACCATACTCTACTTTTTACCGAATAGCGACTGCACATATGCTCAGCGTGACAGGTGGTGAGCCCAACGCCGTTCTATGCTGTTGAATGTATGTGCAGTTTAGTCTGTTAGTCGCCTTTTACGACTCCGAAGGGTAGAGATGGGGTGGTAGTATTCTTTCACCGCCGATATGGTTAACGGGACGATTATAGGCCTTATTAAGTATCGTACTTTTGTCGGTTTCAAGATGAACTATTGTTTCAAAGAAAGTTATTAAAACAAATATTCCAAGGGCTTGTCCTGGTGGCTCTCTGACAATCCGGGTCATGCTACCTACCAGTTAGGATATCAACACTATCCACTTACAAGCCAAATTGAGTCGACTGTACACCAAAATGTCTACATATAAACAAATGTCAAGGATCAGTTAAGAATAGACAAGTTATATTTATAAAGTTCTACCAAACACTTTACTTGAGTGATGCAGTGTCAGAAGATGCGACATTCGATGTTACATATTAAATCAGGTTCAATCGTCAGTTGGCTGCTTTTTAACACCTTTTTTTAAAGGGGTTTTGGACCTAAACCAATATGTTTAACATTACTCATAATGAAAGTATAAAAGTGATATCTCTAGACTTTTTTGTATATTAAATTTGATGTGTCTCATAAAATTATATTATTATTACTATACATAATTACATTATCACGACTATTATCCCCGAAGGGTTAGTCAGAGACTAGGCAATGAGGACAACAATAGCTGTTCTCTATCATAGACCACTTTTTACCAATTAGCGACTGCACATGTGCTCAGCGTGAGAGGTGGTGAGCCCATCACCGCATACATAATTACTTTTAAGAGAAAACGTTATGTAACTGACTCTAACAGTAGTTACTCCGTGATCATGGTGCATGCAACTGCGCGGAAATATCGGGGACCCAAAATTAACAACAAAAACATGGTAAAACCCGCTTTTTCCTAAAAGTAATTGTAGTGACCGAGAAAGATTAAAATGTTATTATACACAAATTTCATAGTGCGTCGCAACATTGAAGTGAAATCAAAATGGCGGCGGATAACTATGCCGCAAACATATGACATAGCACCCTTGCTAGTAACTTATGTAAATTTGCTCACTCGTTGTTTCCTAAAATAAATGTTTTAATAACTTTATTTTCGTTAAATGAAACAATGAACAAATGAGCTATTAATAAAGTTTAAAGGGGATCTTTAAGCAAAGAATGACATCCGGAGTTAGCCGGGTTTTTTGTTGAGGTAACAGCTGCGTTGACGCGTTGCGGTGGGGGCTTTTATTTGCCATGTGCCGCGATATGCATCTGTTTATGGAGTACTTTGAAAGCGTGTTAGATAACAGTTACGTTGAAAAATATTTTTAGACACTTAAGGACCTTGGGGGATTTTGTATGAACACCGTCCCCACAATACAACAGTCATGGGATACGTGTCAATTTGTTCATTGGGACCCAAAGAAGGCTAAAGTACCAGTGTTAGTTGCAAAAAGTATTGGGTTTGTTTATAATTAAAAATTTTTTTTTATTGTTTTCTTGCTTTAGTTGGAGTTGCTCGAGTGTGTCATGCTCTCTCAAAGTGTCTCTGCGGTGGTAACATGTGCGTCGGGGCGTTACGTTCCCTAAAACATGGTTGAGCGAAGCGATGGCTGATTCACTTGTCATACTCGTGAACGGGTGCCGCCTGTGGAGTCTGGTCTGCTCTTGCAATCTAATTTTGTTGGAAAAAAAAATCAAAAACAATATATTTTTTATAACCTAAATCCCGCGTATTTGAAGAACGTCGCCATAGTTAAAAAATATCTATCCTACTAAACCCTTCAAATGATACTAATTTCAAATCTGTTGGATGGTTGGGACAAAATTTCCCATGGTCCTTTAGTGTCTTAAAATATTTTTCTGCTAGTAATACTAATTAACTCAATTTTAACTAAACTCTTATAATAAACTCAATTCTTCATTATAATTATATATTATTACAATTACATAGTATTTTACAACAGCTAGATACTGAAAGCGCGGTAGCTCAACTATCAAACCTAGGCAACTAGTGCCATACCGTGATCTTAGGGATGTGCTCATCGAGTGATCTAATGTTCATCTAACACTAGTAACACTAGTTACTAATAATAGATTAATACATTTTTATTCTTCATCATCATCACCATAATCAATATTTTTTTAGTATCCTACTGCTGGGGACGGACTCTCTGTTTTAACCGCCTCTGTGGTGTAGTGGCTAAACTACCGGGCTCAGACCCAGAGGTCCCGTGTTCGATTCCCAGCGGGGGGCACATCTTTGTGTGCTCGGTTTGGTTGGTGGTAGGGCAGTTAAGTCCGCCTGGCTAGCTACCACCATCTTATCTAAGTCTGTCGCCATAACAACGATGTTTAAAGCATTGTTGTACTGCTTTAGCCTGTTTCACGTACAACCTATCTAGTCTGTGGATTGTTATTTGCCTAATTCATATTTCTGAACCAATTATAAACCATTTTTATAATGACCATTTTTATAATGTGGAAAGGAAGCAAATAACGAGCAAGCGGGTCGGCTCTCCGGATAAAAAATAATCACAGCCGCCCAGCAGGTCGCAAAACCAGAGGAGCGCAGATGATTGCCTGCCTTGAGGATGGAGTATAAGACCTTTGAGAAAGGAGTCTTAGATTAAAACAAAGAGAGATTAAACACAAAGAGAACCTTTTTTGTTTAATCTAAGAAAGGAGTAGAAATTTTAAGGGCAGCGGAGAGAGATAGGCCTCCGGTCTCACTCACCGGATGAAACAAAACAGCAACGAATGCATTGTTTCACACCGATATTCCGTGTGAGGGTGGTGTTACGCCATTCGAGCCGGTCCAATTTATGTTGCACTGAGCGTTGTTTTACCACTTAGACAGTTGTCAGTTGTCACTCATTTAGCACAATCAAGAGGTCACGTGTTAAACCTACGGACGGAAGTGACATATTTAAATATATCACTTAAATATTACAAAAAAAAGAAACAGACAATACGTTTAATTTAAGTGCCTTCATACTTAAGGGTCCTATTACACTTCGACTGTGATTTTTGCGTAAAATGGCCAATTTTAGCGTTCTCGATCTCAGAAACAAAAATATATTAACAGTTTTGACTTATTGAATAGTATAGAATAGCTATTGGAATAGTAATAACGGCCTCACTTTTTGTAAATTTTGCTAAGTTTTTCAATTAAATCCAAAATTACAGAGAGAGATTTTAATAAAGTGCGCGAAGGCACTTTTTTGAGCTCATCGATTGAACTAGATACTATTCTAAACAAATGTAATAAAAAAAATTAGTGTTATCTCTTATATAGTCGTATAGTGCGTAGCGGCCTCGGAAGTTTTAGATATCATTGATTTTATATAGAAAAAAAATCTTATTCTAAACCAAAAAACTTCGAAAATCGCTTTAAGTTACGTCGCCGGCCGTCCGAATTCAACTTATTTCGCAGAGTGGAGATACGTAATATTAAGCATGAATTTAATATCCTATTTCGATAAAAACGATAAATACAACTGCAAAATTAATACAAAATGCAAAAACGGGCATTTTACGCAAACATCACTTTTGATAATGTAATAGGCCTCTTAAAATATGCCGCAGCATGCACAGGGACTGTCTGTCATATCACTAAACTGTTGAAACACAACAATGTTACTAATTGTTAGTTTATTGTTATAGCGATATACAAAGACAATCTGGTGGTAACTAGCCACAAGCACAGTTCACCAGAAATCCTCAAACGCTGTTAAAGAAAATATTTACAAAAACCATAACTTCTACGTAGGAATGCAATTAAGACTGTTTGGAAACCATTAATACCTTCACAGAACATTTTACACGTTCTCATCACAAATTCTGAGATGCAACTTGAGGTATTATAACTAGAGACGAAACCGCGAAGCAATTATTTAGGCAGTGATTTGCGGCCGTAAGGACTATAATCGCATGCATCACTGACAATTACTGAGGCGTTTGCAACCGGCCGTAACTCAGTGTGTTAAAACTTGCGGGGTCTTCTCTAGTTATAATACCTCAATGGCTGCAACAAGAAATGTGGACACTAACCATACCGTACACACGCAACTGCATCTGTATTGTGTCCGTTCACAGTGATCCGCAAAAACTTTGTTTGTCAACAAACTTTGAATCTTACTACTTGAACATTAAGAGCACGTGTCTAACGCTTCTTGAGTGCCGTTGAATAAATAATTCCAACTCGCCATAACGGTGTCTTTCGGCTTTGTTCGAGATCCGCTACCTTGTTTATTGTTTGTTTAACCCGTGTTTTGTTTTTGCCAATTGTTAGTTTACGTTCGTCCGTGTTGCATGCAGTCGACCGACACGTCGCGGTTTCTGTGAAACGTCGTTGCGTGGATGCGTTTATTAGTTTGCACAATCTAATTTGCTTCGTTCGCAGCCCGCGCTTGTTTAAGACTTGTGACTTTTAGGATTTATTTTCTACAAACGACCTGTAATGTAGACAAATTGAATTGGCAAATACATAGTTTAAAATTTAATATTGTCTACGTACTAATGTACCTACTTCCTGTTTAATTTACATTTTAATTTATCTTGACTTAGAAATGTATAAATAAGCGTTTACGATAACAATTACGTACTATATTATGTTTTAGGCATAGAAAAAAACAGATCTCAACGTGTTAAGTTTGTGGATTTATCGACAGATAGGTAGATTGGATAGATTGATTATTAATTATTTCGGCAGCTAATTATCTCTTAAAACTAAACAGTTTGCGTCTGTGTGGATACTGGCTTCGCATCCATCTACCACAAACATCGTTTGAATTTCGATTGCATCTGTTCTTTTTTCTGTTGTTTGTAAACGTTAAATCCGGCCTATTTTTGTTAGCGGCCAGTGAACCGAGCTCGAGCTGTGTTGAACGTGTCGGCTTTTTTCGTTAGACATTCAATTTTTGAAAATGGCTTAATGTTGCTCTGTGTTTGGAACACAAAATTTGGTTTAAATAAATAAAAGATCAAAATTACTGTTGTGAACAAAAACTTAATATAAGTCTACTAACTTACAAAAAATGTAAAAGCATTTAAAAAGGCTTGCGAGGGAAGGGTAATGAAATGAATTTTGTTTACATTATGAATGTATTAACGTACATATTGGTAGCTTCTGATATACGACTATGAAACCAATTCCATTATTCGCTCATATCCGTCATTATATCGTATCAATAAAAATCTATACTTTTTACTAAAGGACCTCTTCTTGGTCAATGGGTGGGACCTACCTACGGTCTAAGAATGAGGTTCTCTGTTCATCTGCAAAAATATGAATGGTCTGTAAGTGTGTTTGTATTAATAAACTTCTTAAAATCTTAAACTTTCAAAAATAAAAAGTAAAAAAAAAGCTTCTGTCTTCCTTAACCGCCTATAACGAGCGCGGTGCATCTTTATCATGTTTTTTTGTTAACTTTATCCGAAATCACCGCAAAAGCACATTAGCGTCATAAAACCAACAAGATTGGCAATCTCGGCCAAACTTCGGACTTTGCGAGCGTACACCTGCCGGCTACACCCAAACTTTACAACTCCCTATTTTACAATGTCCCCGACAGTTTATCTTCTCTGTTCGGGATGAGAGTGGTTGACAACCCCTGATTTGCAATGACGTAATTTTTTTACGCCCAAACTCTTCGTTGAAAATAACAGAGAGAGTACATTTTTTGTAAAGTCTAAAGTTTTTTTACCATTTCATTCGTAACCTTTTTGTTGGGTTAGTAGGTACTGTTTTTATTCCATCGGAGAGGAGGCTGAAATAATAGTGATTAATATCGAGTTTCAAGTTTTTGTATCTTCCCGTTACTGTTTTAATTTAATTTAGGAAGGAGCATTGTATTGGAAAAGGTTTTTGAAAGCTTTTGGCACAGCGTAAAATAATATGTAATTCAGATTTCACTGAATGAAGATTACAAAATACTTTACTATTTTTTGTGATGTTTGATAATAAAAATTATTATTATATCCTGATCGTGCTCTACCGACAGAGCGACTGACAAAACAGAACCAGCTTTAGAGCCATTACTATAGGGTCATTTGTCAAACTCACGTCTCACGAAGCTGGTGATAAAGGTCAAGCGTAGGTGGTTGCTTTCTTCGTTGTTGTTGATGGGTATTGTTGATGGGTATTGTTGATGGGTATTGTTGATGGGTATTGTTGATGGGTATTGTTGATGGGTATTGTTGATGGGTATTGTTGATGGGTATTGTTGATGGGTATTGTTGATGGGTATTGTTGATGGGTATTGTTGATGGGTATTGTTGATGGGTATTGTTGATGGGTATTGTTGATGGGTATTGTTGATGGGTATTGTTGATGGGTATTGTTGATGGGTATTGTTGATGGGTATTGTTGATGGGTATTGTTGATGGGTATTGTTGATGGGTATTGTTGATGGGTATTGTTGATGGGTATTGTTGATGGGTATTGTTGATGGGTATTGTTGATGGGTATTGTTGATGGGTATTGTTGATGGGTATTGTTGATGGGTATTGTTGATGGGTATTGTTGATGGGTATTGTTGATGGGTATTGTTGATGGGTATTGTTGATGGGTATTGTTGATGGGTATTGTTGATGGGTATTGTTGATGGGTATTGTTGATGGGTATTGTTGATGGGTATTGTTGATGGGTATTGTTGATGGGTATTGTTGATGGGTATTGTTGATGGGTATTGTTGATGGGTATTGTTTCACACATACGTCACAAACCGTGTCGCGTAGCGGTGAAAGAATACTACCACCCCCTCTCTTCACTTGGGTGTCATAAAAGGCGACTAACGGACTAAAGACTGCACATACATCCAACAGCATAGAGCGGCGATGGGCTCACCACCAGTCACGCTGAGTACATGCAGTCGCTATTTGGTGAAAAGTGGACTATGGTAGAGGACTGCTTTTGCTGTCCTCATTGCCTAGTCTCCGACTAACCCTTCGGGGATAATAGTCGTCATTATATGTATGCATGTAGGTACAATACAAACGTCACAGTGTCACTTCATCTAAAGCAAGGTGATCCCTTACTTATTCTATTCTTACCAAATTAATTTCATAAAGGAATACCACTCCTTTACAAAAAATATACTATGTATGGGACGCGAAATATAAAACACGGAATTGAATTATACTTTTTCCCGATTACTAATCTGCCCAGCCTTGAAATAAGATTATTTTTGCCTCTGTAGTCTATGCCTAAGCCAGAGGTCCCGAGTTCGATTCCCAGCGGGGGTACATCTTTGTGATGGCTTTAGGTTATGGTAGGGCTTATTAAGTCCGCCTGGCTAGCTACCACCTCTCAGTCTGTCGCCATAACAACAATGTTCATAGCATGGTTGTATTCCGACAGTTACAGATGAGAAGGCAGTTCCTCAGTGGTTGAGGATTCCGGTTGAAGCACGCTTCCACCTTCGGTCTTATCGTACTTAATAACTAACGGTCAGGTGAGATTAATGCCAAGTGCTTGCCCGTAGAGGGTTAAGAAAATTATTAAATACTAGCAGACCGCCGGCGACTTCGTTCGCGTGGACCCAGTACCCCGTAACGAATTTTTAAAATGACTCCCCTCCTAAGAACACTTATTGTGACGTAACTAAAATAGTTAGACATGTGCTATCGCGACACTTTTTGTAGATAATGGTGTGTTCTGCAAAGCCATAGTACATTATTTTATTCTATCATCAATAGTTTTCTAAGCGATCGTGATTTAAGGATTTTATGGATCCCTAATTATTTTGAAAATATAATAATAGCCTATGTCACCCGGAGATAGTGTAGCTTCCCAACGGTGAAAGAAATTTATAAATCGGTCTAGTAGTTTCGGAGCCTATTCAATACAAACAAACAAACAAATGTTTCCTTTTTATAATATAAGTATAGATATTCATTTGTAATCTCATTTTGCCATACTAACATGAATCAACTTTAAACAGCTGCATGTGGAGTAAGTTCAATGCTGAATCAACTCTTCAGGTATCGGAATAAAAGAATTTGGAAAATGTGCAACACAAAAATAGCAACGTTCATTCTTTCTAAAACTAGCGAAGTCACATTTCATCGATGGCCCACTTTACTGACACAATAATTTATAGTGATTCTATCCACCGAGAGATATTCGACCGCGAATGTTGATAAACGAGCGGTACGCTTCACACCGCGACTTAGCTGTTAATGATTCTGATGTGTGCTGCTATTAATAACGATCAAGGAATGTGATTTTGTATCTTCGATAATAATTGGGGAGCTTCGTTTTCGCCTATTATGATTTTGCCTGCGTGTATACAAAATGTTGGGCCTATACCTATTTCTGCTTCTATGCAGTAATGTTTCGCCTGTGTCCCGGTTGGAAGGGTACAAAACGACTAGTCGTAAGATGGCAGTCTGTTGTGAAGATCCATCGACCCACATTGGGATAGTGTGGTGGGTTATAGCTGAATCTTTCCATTTGCTAATAGTCCATGTGGGAGGCCTGTGTTCAGCAGTGGGACATTTATAGGCTGATGGTGATGATGACCGCAATACTTTTAATCGCTACGAGGTCGGCGACGCGACGCGCACGTCATGCCCTTGCGACTAGAGGGTTTACGCATTCCGGTTTCCCATACAAACTTCCAAGTCGAAATTTTTTAAATCTATTAAGCTAATTACAATGAAACTTTGCATGCTAAAGTAACATACAGAGACCCAAATAGTTTTTTGAAATCATTTTTAAAAAAACGTTTAAATAACTGAGTTAATGTATTTTAAACTTTCAATAGTGGACTTTAAATCGCAATAACTCAGCTAAATAAACGTTTTTTTAAATGTTTTCAACAAACTATTTAAATCTCTGTATGTTTCTTTAGCATGCAAAATTTCATTAAAAATGGCTGATTGGTTTTTAAAAATTTCGACTTGGAAGTTTGTATGGGAAACCGGAATGCGTAAACCCTCTTAAAGTGTTACCTGCTTAATATTTGAAATCCATACAAAACGTCAAATCTTAAGTAATGTTTAAAAAGTAATGTTTATAAGTAAGGTGGTTGGAGTACGCGTCTATAGGCTGCGGTGGCTGCCTTCCATCAGGCGGATCGTATAAGGTCGTTTTCCGGGTCTATATCATAAAAAACGATTAGGAAGTATGGCTCAATGATTTTGCCTCGTCCAACTGTCCTTTATTATTTTGTTTTCTATTGCACCGTTAGTTACTGCTGCAATACAGTAGTCGTTTACACCCACAGAGGTCTTATTGCTTTTTCTATCATGCTGTCTTTACCTATTATGATGATTTTATTATTATAATGAGAATGTACCAGTGGAATGACTGTGTTTTTAGGGTTTGCACATTGTGATACATATTAGAAACGAAACTTTTTTCATGAGCAACTCGAGTTTAGTTCACACATTTTTTCTATTTTATGCCTGAGGATTCAAATTAATTATAGGTAATGCATGCATATCATGCACGCAGATAGACGATGCATAAATTTATTTCAAGTTTAATATAAGAAAGAAGAAAGAAATTTAATATAAGAAAGTAAAAGTCAGTAAATTACGGACTACCAAAATACCTTCTCGTAATCGCGGACGAAGCAATGAAGTAAAATTTAAAAAAATCAACTCCGATTCCAATTTGTATTTCTCATGGCGTGCACAACCATTAATCTTCACTTATTCACCGCGGAGCAGATATTTATCACCCAAATTGGATATGAAAAATCATTTCCAATTTTTCTGAGCTACATTGCTTTTACAAAGCACCGCCTACACGCGCCACTTTATCAGAGACATTGTGGTCATCGTATCTTCGAGTGTGACCTTTACAACCATTTTGAACTTTAACGCTATTGATATAGTACCAGACGCTGCTGTAAGAGTGTTTGGTTTCATAACAATGTAGGTTTTTGTTACCGGAATGCGTCTATTCACACATTCCTGGATTGTTCGGTCGATTGGCTCTTTCTAAACTTTTTATAACGATGCTTCTGTTCCGATGTTCACATGTAGGTGTAGGCGTGCTAACATTACACTGTGACATCATATTTTTGTAGACATTTTCCCTTTATTAACAAACGTTGATTAAAGTAACACTTAGGATTCGAGGTATAACATTTGACCATTTTTGGTCGGTTTGTGTTTTAACACTGTGATTTAGTCATTGTCATAACAAGAATTTTTGTTTTAATATAAAATAATTGGGTCATAAATTATGTCTACAATTTTATAATCATAAAAAAGTTCACCTCTTTTTGTTTTTAAAAAGACAGTGTGTGTCTGACTGTGTATTAAAATTTTAAGTATAGTTTATTAAAAAAATATTGTGTTTTCTAAGGAAAATATACTGTTAGCGTAGATGACTTTGAAATCCTGATTGTTGCCATATTATTACTTTATCATCGAAACTATGTTTTTTAGTTGTCTTAAGCATTTTAATAATATTCCTTACATACCGTTTGTAGATTTTTTACAACGTAAAAGTCAGTGGAGGCTTTTATACGGTAAAGATACAAGTGACTTTTTATATCAACTAAGTACTTATTTAGTTTCTTTATATTGTATTCCCAAATAAAATGAAACATTAAGAGACGTCTGAGTGGCACTAAACAAAAAGTCTGTTTAATGGCAAATGAAAAATGACTTAGGACAACAGCGTAGGTGTAATGTACCTATTGGTTTTGTAGGCGTGTGATAATTAATGCTTTTAGCTATGCACTTTGATTTTCGGCTATGACTTCATAGTATTTTTGTACGCCTCCAAAAATTAGCAATGTTACGTCACAATGAATTTTAATTATTTGTTTGTTACTAAATTAAGCATAGATTGGCGAAGTTTTGATTTAATAATAATAATTATATTTGTGTACCGCAATTCTGTTTTCCTAGAAACTAACGTACTAAGAGGATCTATGAGCTAGAAAAGGTGACAAGACTTAGTTTCATTAGAGATTTGCCACAATTATGAACCTTTCGTCCATTTCCCCGTTCGTCTACTCGGTTCCCGTTCGTCCATTTCCTCATTCTTCTATTTCCCGGTTTGTCCATTTCCTCTTTCGTCTTATTCTCCGATCGTCCATTTCCTCATTCGTCCATGCTGGGAGTAATATTTTTCTAAGTGGCATTGATTTCAGTAGGTGTTTAAAAGTTTAAGATTAAAAACTAATTTACTACGGCACTTGTGTAGTTGTCATACATACTCACGACTGTTATTCCGAAAGGTTTAGTCAGACTGGGCAACGGGGACCGCAAAAGCAGTGCACTTTCACTGGCCACGTTTCATCAAATGACAACTGCACATGTGGTCAGCATGATAAATGGTAATGCCTTGATCGCATGTACCGAGCAAACAGGTGAGGCAGTGCTCTCGACCGAGTAATCGGTAAACATAGCGCCAAGTGCTCGGCCGAACCCTCGGCAGAAAAAAACGGCGAGACAGTAGCTCGGCTCCCGTTCTACCTACTAGGCCGAGTGCTGTCTCGCCGCTCTACTCGGTACCTACGTGTGATCAAGGCATTAGGCTAGATGTTGGATGTATGTGCAGTTGTGCAGTGTCAATCCGTTAGTCGCCTTTTATCTTAGTCTCTTCCTTTCGATTTTTTCCCCATAATAGAATTATTTATCTTGTGGAACGACTTTGAAGAAACATAAAGTACCCACTCTTATTAGATCAAATTAAGACTATAACCAATACCACATATTGATATACGGCATCGCTTACATATGAATGAAGATCGGGATAATCAGTTCTAATGCCGCTGAAGGAATTATTGATGAGATGGATTGAAGACGTGATCCACTCTGTATTGCTAACTAGCAGAGAGATTATTGATCATAGATACCAACCTACTATATAAACTATTAGAAGGTTTTTATCGTATCCGTATGACATATAAATTTCAAATTTCAATTTCTATGTCATTTATTCAATTTAGGCTACAATAATCGGTTCGTAAGTCCTAACTATGGGGCGGGAGCCTTGTACTGAGAAATACCGTCTATAAACTCATCAAGGGCATTTCTTTTCTCCCTTTCTTACAGCGTCAATATAAATTGGAAAATTCTCTCCCTATCATAGAAGGACATTTTCCATTACAGACATAATAAAACATTTACTACGATTACAAGACAACACAAACAAAGAAATATCCAATAAAAACATGTATTGCTCAATTGAAAATTCTCATCATAAATACTTCTTTGGGTATTATCAACCGTAGAAATAAAAACTCGTTCTCGTTATAGGTCAGGTCAAGAGTACTCTAATGCGACAAGCATGTATGAAAAACGTTATGAAAGTAAATGAAGCAAAGTGTGTGTGTCAGGAAAACTTCATCATCCGCTCATAAACGTCCCACTACTGGGCTTACTACCTAGGAAGATTGGGCCATAACTTACCACGCTGGCTAGTTTAACTTCGATACAATACTTTAGTCATAAAAGCCCATTTCTTCCAAGCTAAACTCCAAAATACCTTTTAATGTAAATGTTAATTAATTTTATTGCGTTTAAATTTTTTCCTAAATTAAAACCTCGATAGTCCACAAGCGTAAAATACCGGGTCTACATAATTCGAAAAGTGTGGCGTTCCGTTAGAATTCGAAATTGCACCCGCGTATAATGGTCGGGATTCTTATCTCCGGTGATGAAATTTTTATGCGACCAGTAAGTGCTTGGGGAATTTAAAAATCCCTTACAGGAGTAAATATCTAAGACCGCTGCCGTACAGATTCACAGGAGAATTAAGAGTCAGAGAGAAATTTTGCTCGTGACACACTGTAAGCAGGAATAAGCGACTTTATCAAGGCCTTTTTAGTTTATTTAAACGAAGCATTGTTACATGCCTATTACATATCGACGGTTGAAAGGCTAATTGGTCTAAGCGAAATTTTTTGCGATATTGAGTTTAATACATATTCGGAATCAGCAAATTATTCTCCGTCGTTTGAGTCAGGGTTCGAAATTTTTTGACTACTTTTTTGGCACTTAGCACCCAGAACAAAACGGGCCTCATTTCTAAGCTCATTGATATATACGACACAAAATTAGACAAATTTGAGGACTCCATGACATAAGTTATATTGATTTTTCGAACTTCCATAACATGTATCGATTGAGATTAAGGCATTTGGCTTTTTCCATGGTTGTGGTTTTGTCGTTTGGTCTATTTTGCATTAAACCAAAACAATAAACTTTGTCGTTTGGCCCATTTTGCATTCAACTAAATTAGAAAACTGTGTCGCTCACAAATATCATATGGACATTGTACGTTGCTGAATAATGATGGCCTAAGCATCAATATCTACTATAATCTAGTAAGGGTTAATTTTGTTTAATCTTAATGGGCATCTGCATCAATCAACTTCACTCTGGTGCAACATTTGGAATGTGCATATTTAACTGTAAGTTAACTTGGCGCTTAATTCATTTTCTCCCGTATTATTTTATTCTAAGTCGATGCTTAAGCCAGTTTACTTTCAGCTATTTTACCAACGGTAGGCATTTGAACCATTTTGCCTTTCTCAAAAAATTACTAAATTTTATGCATTTTGGGTTAACCGACATATATTTTTTTTAAATAATACACAATTACCGACAGTAATAACTTTAAAAACTTCCTTACTTATTTAGGGATACACTGTATTAAATCAATGAAAGTCTTATTAGATAGGTGTCTATTTATGATTTTTTTTCTAAAAACAAAAACCGTAATCCGTCGTCTTCTTGCAAGTTTTACAAAATGTCGCTAGGATCAATTAGGCTTTCAACCGTTGATATAATATAAAAATAAAATAAGGGCTGAATAAAAGTACAAATTAATGAATGTTGCATAAATTTTAAATAGCATTTGTAATGTGCAATAAAGTTTAGGAGTACCATAATATATTGAATTTATGACAGGAAATTTAGCTTTCTGTGCTAATCTAGTTTCCTTCAATAAAAAATTAACCGAAGACGAATGTTCAAGATATTATTATACGATTATACCTATCTAAGACAACGTTATACAATAGGTACATACAATTAAATGTATTAGAGGTAATACTTTGCATAGGTTCTAATTTTTTTACATAAATATAATATTAGACATGCACTTTACCATCTATCTATATTAATAAAAATCAATTGCCGAATTATTTGTACGCAAATCAATTCAGAATGGTTCGACGGATTTGGCTGATCTTTTTTTTTATGTTCGTAATGCGTCAGGACAAGGTTTGTGTGAAAGAAGATTTTTGGAAAATCGTCACGGGGCACGGGGTGCACGCGGACGAAGTCGCGGGCGGGCCGCTAGTTAAAAATAAACTATTTAAAATATTGTGCCTAAGAGATCGATACCCCTCAAGCCCCAAACGGCCATATTTGGCCGCACCTAAAAACACGCTATTCTGTCAGACCCCAAGCAACCATTACATGGCCGCGCTGGCCACGCTCTCCACTTGACTTTGTACCGTGTTTTGATCATAAAGTTACTATACCTAGCGGAAAGGTATAGTAACTTTATGGTTTTGATACACTTAGAGACTACTTTATTATGAACAAGGTCGATTATTTCGGTTCTGTGGTACATTTTATGCATCGTGAACGCAAAACTTAACGTGAACTGCGTGCGTTTTTTATTTTTTTTTTCCATTTTTGCAAATTTAAATTCCCGACATTTTGCACCTGCTGTCAAAATTTTTAGACATTTCGTTGCCAAGACTGAAGCTAAGCAGTTCAAGTTACGTTCAAGTATTTAACCTCCAACTCATGATGAATACGAATATCCCACATACTACAGAGCTGTGTGTCTCATTTCTAAGAATATCTTCTTACAAAACGCTCTCTGGGCGAAACGTGGCCTCTAATCAAGGGTGCATCCGAGATGCAATCTGTAGTAACTAGTTATGACGCATAAGTGAGCATACCCCGGAGGCATGCCTAACCCGATTTGTACGCTACTTTACTGTGAACGGGATGCGATGCAATTTCGAATCGGCTGGCTTAAGGCGCTGACAACAGCCAAATTTAAGCGATTTGCTTAAGTATGTTGTATGCCACAATCAATTCAAATAAAAAATGTTAGTAAGTAACTTAGTTTGGGTCTACCTTTCATTGCAGAACTTTTAATGTCATAATTTTATTATGCACAACAGCGGAAAGCATAAACTTCATTTGGCAGAAAATCATTTGGCACACACTCATTAATCATACATTCAAAAGCCATAATTTTATGAGTCAGAATCATCTTTAGGCATATATTTAATATCCATAATAATTAAGAGGCAGAACTATCATATCGCAGAAAGTTTATATTCAGAATCATCTTTATGCTTAAATTTGATATCCCAAAATATTAAGAGGCAGAACCATCATATCGCAGAAAGTCAATATTCAGAATCTTCTTTTAGAATACTTTTCATTTCCATAATAAGCAGGATGCAAGCAAGCAAGGTCCATGTAAGCAGCATGCAAGCAAGCAAGCAGCATGCAAGTAAGCATGCCGCATGCAAGCTGGAATGCAGCATGCAAGCAGGCATGCAGCATGCAGGGAGGCTGGCATGCAGCAGGCAGGCAGGCATGCAGCATGCAGCAGGCATGGTTTCTGTCACGGCTCCGGCGCTGCGGGACTCCGGCGGTCCCACGCGAGCTTATCGTCGCAGATGGCTTTCGCTCACCACCGCGGGCCGCCTCGCCCCTCCCCGCCTACGCGGGCTTAAATTACGCTCTAGCGTAGGGCAGACCAGTCTACGTGGAGTCAGTTTTGCCGCGATTCGCTTCTGTCACTAACTTTTTAGCACAACCTTAACAAAAACACTACGTATTAACTTTTTAAGACAATATTTAAAATCAATTTAGGGTTAAAATGCTATTTTTATTTATAAGCAAAATTTATATCAAATGAAGTTTTAGAATATGATTATTATATCAAATGCATAATATACGTAATGTTGTGATAAGAAGTGTATTTATAACAAATAAAAATTATATCCAATGAACGTTATGTCCTTTAAAATTAGTTTATATGTCATTATATGATATCACCCATAAAATTCATTAGAAATAGTACTTATGCCTAATGAAATTATTCCAAATGGAAAACTGCCATCATAGTAGTGTATGCCAAGTGAAATTATGCCGAGTAATCGTCGCAATAAATAAGTTATGCTAAATGAAATTATGCGTAATGAAATTTTAATAAATAAGATTATGCCTAGTGAAAACCTGCCAGCTTAAAAGTATGCCATTGAGAATTCGGACATATAAACATTCGTCCAAATAATAATTTCTCACTAAATCGTTTATCAGTAACTTATATTTATTATAATATATATTGTCTTATCTATTTATAAGTATGTCGGTATGTATCTATTATAAGTATTATTTGTTTTATATATTTCTATATATGTATTCATATTGAATAATGTATTTTAAGTACGTATATAAGTATAGCACAATTAGTCCCGCATATATCTTTTTCTCACCACAGCTAGGGTTGGCTGGAAGAGATCTCTTCTAGAGATAAGCTCACCTTTGTATATGTCCTGTGTAACCTGTGTCAAAGTGTAATTTCTTGTGCAATAAAGTATAATAATAATAATAATTATACTAAATGATTTTTATTCATTGAACATATTCGTTTAAAGAAAATTATGCCAAGTGTGTTACGCCAAATAAAATTCGGAACAACAAAATTCTGCCAGATAGAGGAAACCCACTTAGTTTAACTTAGTCGTCGTTATATTTGAACTTAGTCTAATACAATTACATTGAAAACTTTAACTTCCTTTTAAGCGAGTGATAACGTTGCTTGGGTGATAGACTGGTCGGAAGCTACGCTTCTTCTTAACAAGGATATAAAAAAGAAACCAAAATAAAAATTACCATGTGGGAGCACTGTATATGTGAAGTAAGAGTTCGAGTACGCCAAGAAAAACGTAAATAATAATAATTAGAAAAATCTCTCATCATGTTACAAAAATATTATTAATTTCAAAAGGACTGTTCTATAAAGTTCACTCGACTGAAAAAAAATATAGTTATTAGTAAGTGGGTCGAGTGCAGAATAAATTTTAGATTAAACGTAATAAAAAAGTGGATAGAAATGGTAGGTCAAAAACGGAACCACTCAAAATGCATTAGCACTGTGTATAAAGATATCGGAAGTGGGTGGTAATACTCAAAGCTATTGTCAGCGCTTTAAGACCTAAAGGATGTGCGGCGAACTGTAGGTACATCCGGTACTACATACAGACTTAAAATTAGAAAGATTTCATTCGTTTTCTACTAATCTTTTAAAGATGTTGTTTAAATACTTACATATATTTGCTGTGCTCTTACAGGGTTCTTGTAAACATTTCTGTAAGTATGTTCTTTTTTTTCGTACAAAAAAATACCTTCAATAAAATGTAAATTTGATAACTATAAAATATATAAATATATATTATAAAATGTAAATTTGTTTACTTTCTAATCATACCAGATTTTAATCTGGCTAATTTTTGTTTTCATATCGAATAGAACGGTCTCATTAAATATTTGTCAGTGGATTAAATTATTTCATCAACGCAGGTGTTCATTGTTCAAATAACTTATTTGTATAGGGTTGTCATCGATTAGATATAATATATTATTATAATCTACAAAATATTATTATGTTGTAACGTAAAAAAGGTACAAACTATTTGGACTTTCATCGTTTTCGTGGCTTCTTCTTCAATTATGATTTTTACAAAGATCACATTTTGAAGTAAGTTAATCGTTATGGAGTTTACAATTTCAAGTGCAATTTTTGTTAATATTATCTTTGAGCAACAATACCAACTAGATAACGCGTCACGTACAAAAATAAAGCTAAATTCTGTCCACGTGAATAAATACTTTTTTTACTAAGGAACTGAGACAAAAGTAATAAAACAGTTTTAAGTTCATAAAGTCAAAAAATTTCTAAGTATTATCTTATACTTACGATCATTCGTCACAAACAACGAGCAAAAGCAATGATTACTCCTATCACTTAAAAATGAAAAGATGTCAATAACATTTAGTGGTGAAATCAACCATAAAGGGCCACAAATAAAGTACTTTTTCCTGTTATTGCCTTGCGAGAAAACAAGAGCTCACTTCTCAAGTGGGCTCTTCTCACAAATTTTTAGCGCCGACCTGACATCTTTTTGTATTATAATAATAGTAATGGTTAAATTGATTGTTACACACTGACGTGTCTGTTGGGATTGGATCCCTTTCCACAGTGCTGTCATTAACTATAAAACTTTAATAACTATCAAGAGCTATGAAAGTTCACATACAAACGCTTTAATTTCCTTATAAAATATTGTATTATAGGTACTCTGCCAAATGTTAAAAAGCAACCTATTTATACAGAAATTTTACGCCTAAAAATTTACCCCACGCTTCACAATAA
The DNA here is from genome assembly GCA_963921215.1 of Scoparia ambigualis. NCBI lineage: Eukaryota > Metazoa > Arthropoda > Insecta > Lepidoptera > Crambidae > Scoparia > Scoparia ambigualis. The sequence continues at coordinate 2,653,922 of OY992520.1, read as the reverse complement.
TTAAAATTAACATTAATTGTTCGTGCTCGCGACAGCCCTATCATTATCTCACAGACAAAATAGTAATTGACAGGTATTATGCGAAGTTGAATTGTTTCTGACAGGCGATTTGTCAGAACTAAAAGGCTCGCTAACGAGTTTGTCTGACCTGATTACTTTCCACAATGCATGTGTGACGAGCACGTGTACAGTTGAGGCAGTCATAAATAGTGTCAATTGTAAATGGGAGTCGCTCTTGTCTGTTAACTCTTGGAAAAGCAGGTGCCACTGTCAGTGGAGCGATATTTAATATACTTAAAAGGAACATTGTATCGATTAGAATATGCACTGAGTTGTCGACGACGAAATATTATCTTTGGAGGACCGTCAGTTTAGCCTTTATGACCAATAACATTAAGCGATAATTATGTCGTTAGAAAGATTTTTTTTATTCTACAACTTTTATTATGGCGGCAAGTCTCGAATTGCTGTGGGAAAAAAGCTATGGCTAAATAAAATAGCGCGAGTTGAAACACAACGACCTACGGTTTTCGTGGAAAAGCGACGCAGGAGCAACCGGTGAGACGGTGATGTACTCGGGGAATTGCAAATATATATAACTAGCGGCCGCTCACGGTTTCACCCGCGTGGTTCCCGTTCCCGTGGGAATATCGGGATAAAAAGTATCCTATGTGTTAATCAAGGTTATACACTATCTGTATGCCGAATTTCATCCAAATCCATTCAGTAGTTTTTACGTGAAAGAGTAACAAACATACACACTCACAAACTTTCGCCTTTATAATATTAGTGTGATGTGATGTGATACCTATGCCTCCAAATGTTTGTCTGTTAAGAGGTGCTATCCAATCACGTCACGTACCAGCAAAAACATCTAACTGTTATATTGTGAACATTGTGATTAACCTAGTTGAAATCGGCATTAATGCAATATTGCAATATTATTGCACTTGCCTTACAGGGTGACGCACAGTGGAGAGCTGTGCACATTTTCATCCATAGTTTGGTATCTCGGTATAGCAAGGCACGAACCATTCAATCCTCCAGCCGCACACTTATTGGATTTCATTATTGATGATGAAGCTTGGAAAATAGATAATTGTCTAGATTTTTTATTTGTTTTAAGTGGTCTACTTATATAGTACCTAATTATAATTAATTCGTTTAAAATAAATTGTAATATCTGATAATAACCATTAAAAAGCAATAAAACGTTAATATGAAGCTTAATTTTATTTAGCCATAACTTTTTCCCACAACGATTCGAGACTAGGTGCCATAGTAAAAGTTGTAGAATATAAAATAACCTTTCGAACCACATATCGCTCAAGGTTATTGCTGGGGTCCATACAATTTTGCCGGTCCTCCTGTACATTTTATTATAGATATTTTTTTGTATGAAAAAGTAGAACATATTTACAAAAATGTTTACAAGAACCCTGTAAGGGCACAGCAAATATATTACATTTAAAGTATAAATAAAATCACGTTGATTGTTTTCTAAGACATAATTAAAGACTTATGACAATTGTAATTATGTTACCGTGTGTTCTAATAAATAAATTTCATTTCATTTCATAAAGTACAATAATTAGATAACATCACTATTAGGGTGTTAAAGTTACATACAATAAGACAAATAAAATATTTATATTAATGTGAATTATTTTCTTTTGTCGCAAAAAAACCCTACAGAAAGCCCCATGTAGAACATAAAAAACCCTACAGAAAGCCCCATGTAGAACATAAAAAACCCTACAGAAAGCCCCATGTAGAACATAAAAAACCCTACAAAAGCCCCATGTAGAACATAAAAAACCCTACAAAAAGCCCCATGTAGAACATAAAAAACCCTACAGAAAGCCCCAGGTAGAACATAAAAAACCCTACAGAAAGCCCCATGTAGAACATAAAAAACCCTACAGAAAGCCCCATGTAAAACATAAAAAACCCTACAGAAAGCCCCATGTAGAACATAAAAAACCCTACAGAAAGCCCCATGTAGAACATAAAAAACCCTACAGAAAGCCCCATGTAGAACATAAAAAAGACTTCTCTCATTTTCTTCTACATCTCTCTTTACCTCTCCTCTCTTTACTATAACTTTCTTGTATGAAATATATTTTTATTTTATTGTATAATACTTTATAGCTCTATGGCGCGCTTTCTAAGTAAGCCCTTGTTAACTACCTACTGTCAATCGGAATGAATTGGCAATTAATATGTCAATTATTAACTAGAAACGACCCTTACATTTTACAGTAGTTCGGGCTGATACGAGTATTAAGTTACAACTTAAATTTGTTAACGCTCACACCAATTCTCTAGCCCAAGACAAGTATTCTTTTGAAACTTGTTAATATGGTTAGATAATGAAAAAACACCCAGACCCAAAGTCAATTTCGAAAAGCAGTGTTTCTCTAAATTGACCTGACCGGGAACCGGGAATTGAACCCGGGACCTCAGAGATGGCGCGGCGCCAGACCCGGCGTGCTAACCAGTCGACCACAGAGGTCGTCAGTATCACACATACATCTTTTAATTTTTATCTTTATTTCCACATAAATACCCTGAATTATTAATTACTTACTTACCCGCTAATTTTATTGATTTATTGTAAGAGAATGATCTGCCAAACTAAAGAACAATGTCTAATATTATATTATTAACTGTTTCACTGTTTTATTATTAAAATGTAATTCGTAACAACTATACTTAATTAAGACAGCATTTAGTTTTAAGTAAAAAATGTAACTGCATACTCGTTTGTAAAGAAATTCTGGTTAGTCCATTCAAATAAATAAATAACAAGTCGTAAACGCCCACAATAGCGGCACCAAGAGAGTTCTTCCCAAAAATAAAATTTGTATTAACGTTCACGTTAGTGACCGTCATAATCACCAGCCCACAAACGTCCCACCGCTGGGCCAGAAGTTTGACAATAGAGTTCATAAGGAGATGGGCCATAACCCATTACGTTGGCCGTAAGCAAGTTGGTGGGTGTCAACAGTTGCCATGTTACGACATGTTCCGGGAATAGCGGCTTAACGTGCCTTCCGGACCACGTAGGTGTTAAGATAACATTTTAAGGTTGCTTATTGGATCTTTTATCCAACCTCGGTGGCCGGGTGGCTGAGCGCTAGGCCCGTCATATGATGAGAAAAAAAAGTATTAAGAACCAATTAAAAAAAAATTATACAGAGCGATAACGAAGCGGTCTATATGTCCGCAAAGGACAGATCTATAAACCTTCATGGTTTTTTAACCCGCATTCATGGAATGTTTTTTTAATGTCTCGGTACCAGGATACGTTTGTTTACACAGAATTCTATCACCACGTCATATATTTAGGTTCGACGCGATTCTGTTTCGGAGTACAGTGGTACTGGGGGTAGCGATGCGTATTTGTCTGGCACAGACTATACTTAGCTCGTTAGATTAGTTGTTTAGTCTTAACTACAAGTTAGTTAACTGTTTTTTATTATTATTATTAGTATTGACGTCAATAAGTGCCTGTAAAGGTTTACATTGAATAAATAATTTGACTTTGACTTTGAAAATGTACCTAAATATTTTGAACACTAAAAAAATTCAAGTCGGGTAATGTGCGTTTCAGATTTTTCGATGCCCAACCGGGACCCAGCTCGTCACGACATCTTATTTACCCGAATCAACAAATAAACACCTACTAGTAAAGATAAAAACGAAAATAATCCTACGGGGTGTCAAAAGAGATAAGCTTAGCACAGTTCGTATTCCGAGCCGCAGTCCCGCGCGGCTCCTGGATTTTCGTTTCACTTTTCGGACGACCGTAACTGGTTGTGTGCACAATACGGAATGCCCAAACATGTTTCAGACGCATTTACGGAGTTGCCGCCGGTGCACCTACCCTACGGGGAAATCGTTCTTAGTGCACTCACTAAGGGTTCTCGATGATATCTCGAAACGACTTCTCTGTTCCATATTTTATGTCTACCTAGGTTTTGTGAGTAACATAAACAATATGAACTTTGATTGTACTGAGTTTGAACAATTTATTTTTGTAGTAAATAAGTAAATATTTGAATCAGGGTCGACTTTTAATCCTCGTGTAAAACGTACCTATACGTCTGATAAAGTATAACGCGATCAATCTAATAATGTCACTTCTAGTAAAAGAACGCCGGATATGATAATACATTTTCAAAATGGTTGTTTAATACTTTAACAAACAAATAAATTACAAACTGAGAATTGAAAAAACAGCCTTTAGAAGTAGTTTTTATCATAAATTGGGAGCTCTCTAATGTAGCGCTGTGTACGAAAATAGAGATCAAATTTAAGTTCTTAGTTTTTTTTTTTTTTTACAATAAACAATTCATATAGCCTAATACTATCCCATTTCTGGGCAAAGGCCTTCATCGTTAAAATCAAGTCATCCCTACAATTGATAAGTATTATAATAGGTGTCCAAGATAACGAAACTTAGAAAAAAAATGTATAAGTATAGGTGTCCAAGATAACGAAATATTAAAAAAAATGTCTACCTCAGGCGGGAATCGAACCCGCGTCCTCTGCAATCCGGGCAGCCGCGTTGACCACTCCGCCACCGAGGTTAAGAAATGAAATCAAATCAAAATTTATTTATACTTACACACAGTAACATAATTACAATTGTCATAATTACAAAAAGTTCGACATAAATGTGTCCTATAGGGTTTCCACTATAGGTTAGACCGACGAAATTTTTCATCGCTTTTTGACTTTTTGTTTTATAGCAACAGTGTCTTATCAAACCTCTTAGAATTTACTATGAATGAAAATATTTTACAATATTTTAAACATTCAGTTAAGATAAGACTGCTTTATAAATTCGTAATATTTGACTATTTGCTTTAAAAAACATGCACATTTTTTTCAACGTTTCTTTATCTTTGAGTTTATTTGAGCGTTTATCAAATATTACGAAAGTATAGGTGTATTGACCAAGCTTGCCAAATATGGGTTGATGATCACAAACCTTTATTTATATCTTTATTGTTGAAGTTTTGCATTCACAATGCTATATAGATATAGGATAAAATATTTACTAGAAAGAAATCAACCAGTCTCAGGAAGTAGCCGCTGGCTTGCAGCGTAAATCAAACTACTAGGAAAAATTCAACGAGCCTTCGGGGTCTCGGTAGCTCAGCGGTTAGAGCAGTGGACCAGCAAGTCAAAGGTCGTTGGTTCGAATCCAATTCGAGCTTCCTGAGACTGGTTGATTTTTTTCTAGTAAACATTTTATCCTTTATATCATAAAATAAACCAGCAATAGTATAGTTTTTGATAGTAGGTAAATTATGTGGCAGAAACACTGATCAGTAATAAAGTTTGACACGACTCTTTTATTATCATGACCGTTATCGAACAAGGGCATGTGCTAGCGCTGTCCCTAATACCTTGTAGGTACAATTTTGTAATTGTGAGCAAATTGCTATTCATTTTGTAGCTAATTGTCACACTAGATCGATGTCCGATAACTTAATCGGCTTATAGGTGGTAGAATCACGACTATTTAAAAGTGCTGCTTGCTTAAGTCAGCTTATTTGAATATTATTATTTTTCTTTACATTGAACAGAATATTTATTTTTAACTGCTTATTTATTAGAAATATAAATAGCTTTTACGTGTTTCACTTGGACTTTGCTATAATAAATTGATTAAATGTTGTATTTGTTACAGAGTACCTAAACTTTGTTTTTAATTATTGATTTTTCTTCTTTTTCAGGTAATTTGCTAGTTACTGGCTTTTGGTAACAGCTAAGGTAGTAAGCTAAATAATAACAGCGTGGTGGTCAATTGACTAACTGCCTATTTGCATTTAAAAGCTATTGACGTTGATGTTGATAATATTTTTTTTATCCACTTTTTACTGGTGAGCACACTTGACTTTTATCTAACCAATTCTTCATGTGATTTTGTTAATCCCAGCTGTATACATTTAACTGATGAGTGGGTAAGCAAAATTACTACAGATAAAATTTGGCTTGAATTTTGCTCTTGTAAAAGTATATTATTATACTAACTAAGATTTGTGATATATTATCCTTGTGTACATTATCTTGTCCTGTTTTTCCTCGAATACTCATGACAGAGAATTGTGACTAAAGTACGCTCGACCACTAGGGATTATAACCGCCTCTGTGGTATAGTGGTTAAGCCACCGGTCTCAGACCCAGAGGTCCCGGGTTCGATTCCCAGCGGGGGGTACATCTTTGTGTGCTCGGTTTGGTTGGTGGTAGGGCTGTTAAGTCCGCCTGGCTAGCTACCACCATCTTATCTAAGTCTGTCGCCATAACAACGATGTTTATAGCATTGTTGTGTTCCGACAGTTTGAGATAAGGTAGCCAGTTCCTCAGTGGTTGAGGATTCCGGGTGAAGCGCGCTTCCATCTTCGGCCTTATCATCACTTATCATCAGGTGAGATGAAGGCCAAGCGCATACCTGTTGCCGATTAAAAAAAAAAAGATCTCCAATATTTTATATTCTGAACTTAATAGAGCCACGTGTGTCATATATTATTTTTTAATAAATATTATTGGCAAATGACCTTACTCCAACCTAACCGTGTGGCGTAGCGGTGAAAGAATACTACCACCCCCTCTCTTCTCTTGGGTGTCGTAAAAGGCGACTAAAACGGACTAAAGACTGCACATACATCCAACAGCTTAGAGCGGCGATGGGCTCACCACATGTGCTGTCGCTATTTAGTGAAAAGTGGACTATGGCAGAGGACTGCTTTTGCTGTCCTCATTGCCTAGTCCCTGACTAACCCTTCGGGGATAATAGTCGTGATATTATGTATGATGTACTTTACTCCACCTCATGTTAAGTCGAAGTGAAGTCCAGGTGCGAAGACAAGTGCAGCGTCAGAGGCGTAGCATCAGTCACCCCTAACACTGCCGGCCGACAAAGTGCCTCTTCACGCCTCTTTTGAAGGACTGTCATAGGTAGGAGGGAATACAGTGCTGATAGGTTATTCCATCTTTTTATGAACATTTTAAGAAATGAGTTCTAGATACATTAGTAGAAGCATATGAGGATCATGCCTTGCGTTTTTGAATGGGCGTGTGGACTCGTTGAATGCTTTCTGATTCCCAAATAAGATACGGTTTCAAATCTCGTGTTACGACTGACTATTGAATGGCGGGTTTCCGCGAGTGCGCCCTCGAGATGTTTTCGTCTCTTCGTTTCACAAAAATGGGAATGTCTGGCAAGACGGGGCCTCGTTGGAGAACGCAAAGCCTGTAAAGGAGGTTCAGTTGGTCTCATTCTTTCAGAGAGATTTCTTAATAATGTCATTAGATTGTTTTGAAACTCTACTTTCAGTGTTTGATATGAATAATTGATAGTTATCAAGTTATAGTGCTGACAACGTTTATTATATAAGTACAATACTAATTACTACTGTTCTGTTGCAAGGCAAGGGCCTCTATCAAAGTCATCGCTGTAATTTGTAACATAATTTATGGGAATTGGTTTAATACTACGCTTGCCAGACGGTTTGGCGATCACAAACCCAACTAATGTGCATGCATGCATGCACAATAAACACACTGGTTACTCGCATAATTACTAATTACGTACACGCATATTGACATACACGCATTTTGACTTACACGCATATTGACTTACACACATTTTCATTTACACGCATATTGACTTACACGCATATTGACTTACACGCATACTGACTTACGTGTACTCTTTAATTATATTAATTATGTAAACGTAAGAACCTACTTTTATGTAAAGTTTTACATTTAAACTACCTTTGTTTTTCAAACATAACATTGTAATTTAAAACACAAAAATTTGCTAATTACAAATTTAAAATTTTGCGCTTCAAAGCGATTTCTTCCAGACAACCAAATATATTAAAGCCAATAGAAAACACAGTGTATCACATGAATGTACCATAATTCAATCAGTATTTCGTATGGGGAGTGGACACTGGAAAATGTGGCAGTGAAATCCGAGTGAGCGGCCGTCCACCTGCGCCGCTAAGCAGGAGTTATGCGTTCAATTTTGCCCCGATAGGTCCCGGGTTCGGTGTCGGGGAATGTGGAGTTATGCGATGGGGTATGCGCGTTCAATGAAATTTCTGATTTATTCTTGACGGAACGTCGCTAATTTAGCAGGGCTTAACGATTAATTATGTTGTCGCTTTTTCTATGTACTTATTTATATTGATGATTTTGTATTTTTTCTAATTGTGATAGTAATTCACTTTATGAGAGTAAGTGAAGCTAAGTGTGTCAGAATCGTGTAAAGCTGTGGTCTGCATGTATGCAATAGTAATCGTGTTTCTTAACGTTACTTTTGTATCTCTCATATTTTGTCCTTCACTAATAATTTCTTACTCTTCTTCCTACTCTGGTCTTATTTTACTTGGGGTCGGCGCTAAATGTCTTTTATTCCGTTCTCATCTATCAGCCGTCAAGTGAGGAGTCACTGTTTTTTTTCATTTATACTATAACTTTGACAATCCATCCATTTTTTTCCAGTGCATCCATAAATAAATTTTATCTGTTTGACAATTGTTTTAAGCAAGAAAAAAATGTCAATTTTTCTTCAACCTTCACAATAATCTGAGCTCCGTAAAAACAACATACGAGCTAAATGCTCGTAGACCTTTTCGTCGTTTTTAAGATCAATCTCTTTAGTTATAAAAACTAAAAATAAAATAACAGTTAGGTTATTAAAACACAGCATCAGTGTCTTTCCGGATCAAGTAGAAGTCACGTGCTAGACATATTAAAGCATTAACGTGAAGAAATAATAAAAACTAAATGTTGCACGGTAACATTTTATTCCCTAAAACACAATAAGAGCTGACATCAGTCTTATGGATCATAAACGTTTTAGATTTAAAACAAGATTTATATGCACATCCGATATAATAATAGACAAACGACGTTAACGTTTGTTTGTTTTTACATTGCTTGTATTTTTATAGCATCCATTTACGTTTACGTGTTGTTAAAATGTCTTGGTTAAATTAGAAATACGTTAGTTAGTGATACGTACCCACTAAAGTTACGGAATACAAATGTGAATTTAATATTGGTTGAACAGTATTTAAAACTTAAATATAACTTCCCGATTTGTAATTATTATTTCTACTTCGTACTACTACTACCTAATTCGCACCGAATAAGACCTTACCTACATCATACTCTCACCCGTCTGAATTGATCTACTAAATAGGCACTATTAACACTAGTATGTTTATATAAGGCGACTGCTAGAAACCGCAAGAAACTTCAAGGGCTGGTCAGGTCAAGTGATTTAGACATGACAAAAAAGAAATTCGTGCTTATTAATTTTTATTAAATATTCATTTTATGAATTTTAATTTGATAGTGTTTGAGTATCTAATTTATTTTGAAGCAATAACGTAAGAAAAATAAAATGAAAGAATTTAACTATTACATAACGGTTATTTACAACGCGCGGGCAGCGACCGGCCGTTGACCCACCCGCCCGCGTCAGCTGGGCGATAAGTACCTACGTTAGTCTGCAATATTTTTTGTCATTTTTGTCATGTTTAAAACACTTGACCTGACCAGCCCTTGAAGTTTCTTGCAGTTTCTAGCAGTCACCTTATATAGTGCCTTTCATAGTTAAAAAGCAACTAACAGGCTAGACTGATCACATCCAACAGCATAGAGCGGCGATGGGCTCACACAAATAACACGCTGAGCACATATGCAGTGGTTATATGGTGACACGTACGTACAGTGTGGCAATACACTGCTTTTGATAATAGTCGTGATTAAATGGGTGTGCATGATTGTCTTATGTATACCTACAGTAGGTAGCCATACAGCCTCTGCTAAGATCAAGGGCCTCACTATCAATTTTAAGAGCAGTATTACTTTAATATTACCATGCAACTGGGGCCTGCATGTTAAGAAATTAGTCACAAATTAGAACATATAAAAGGGTTATATTTGCCCAATTTCCACATCAGCCAGCTTTGGCCAAATGGGTCAAAATCGTATTTTTATAAATAAATAAACTTCCCTACACTCACACCAATTATCTAGCCCAAGAGAAGTTTCGTTATGAAACTCGTTAAATCGTTACTAGATAAACGTACTTAAAATACATAAATACGTACGTATTATACATAGATAAACCCAGACCCGAGACAATTTAGAAAAATAATTTCTAAATTGACCCGACCGGAGATCAAACCCGGGACCTCAGAGATGGCGACACCATGAAAACCGGTGTAGGTACAAACCACTCGACCAAGGAGGTCGTCAGATATGAAAGATAAGGTCCAAGTTGTCCGGTTAGTTAGCGCAAAGGTCAATAAGAGTTGCAGGGTATCAGTATCCAGTGTTCAAGCAGATGGTCAGCCAGGCAACAAATAAAGCCGGAGTCAGGTATTCGAGCCGAGCAAATAGTTGTAAAACAAAATCCAGGAAAACAGAAAAGAGTACTCACTTACGAAATACGAAGGACATCAAATGAATGACGTGACTGACATGAAGTTGACGTAAGATATAGACAAATAGACATTTAACAATATGGCTGCTTCCCACAATCGACATTGATCGAACCATCGATTAATTGATCTATTTTATTAGGATATTTCTAACTGATGATGAAGTAAGAAAAAGTGGATAATTATTATGATGTTTATTCGAATCAAAAATGCTTTTAATTTTTTAATAGATAGTTAAAAGATACTGAAATAATCTTGCATTTCGTTTAATCTCGTCGTATCGGTTTTTGCTAATCGATAAACTAAATACATAATTACCAAATTAACATCTCTATGCTGTTATTTACAGAGGTTAATCAGGTAAAATATACGATATTTTTAGTAAATGATTTATTCACTCACATTCAGGCACAGAACCGGGCTTCTCCTTTATATAGGATATTTAATAAACAGTGAACCTTAGCGATTGCGAGCCTCCTGCAGTGCCGCTGTCCCATTTTAATGTTATTTTCAAGGCTTCTCTGTATTGTTTCCTCGTTGCCAGGAAATTAGAAACATATTTATTTTTCGATGCTACTATAGGATTACCGCAACACCCAAATTACTTTCCTCTTTTTGCCAGTATTTTTTTGTTGTCTGATTAAATTAATTTTGCGGGTAAATTTTTCTAATCTGTATGTTTGTGTGGCTTTTTGAAGATTTTTGCTGTCATTTGAATAATACATTATGTTTTTTGCATAATTGCAGTAATTTTGTGAAAGTCGCATTATATTAAAATTTCATTTGACAATTTTGGGGAAATATAATAAGCTTATGCCTAATTTAGTTTGTTGGCTACTTATACAAAAGTCTAAGAGCTCATGTTCTAGTGACCACAATTAAAGGTCCTAGAAGTTGCTAATAATAGAATTTCTGTAACCTATTTCTAGGATTACGACAGTCTACCGCATATACCGTACCAGTTGTACCAAAATCTCTCTTTACTTGAATAAACATGATTAGTTATTGACACAAAAAGTCTTGAAGTCGTAATAACATTGTCTTTTATGTTATAACATAAAGCGGTTATTTATCCATTTCAATTTTAGTAGTAGACACGTTACAATGCATCGGAGACTCCAATTCTACTTCCAAACAGAGCGGTACCAATTGAGACCAAAGGAGGCTGTCGTAAATATAACACAAGAGATCGCTCCCCAGGCGGTCAGTAATATCGGAACGACAATGGATTGCCTTTTAAAAATAAACGACGAAGCTACATCCAACCAATTGATTGGACCCTCGGATCATTCAATTGAAATATTGCAAATATTTAAATTGTAAATTGGTTATAAAAGTCAAATTTATAAGCCTGCCGACGTAGCTATTGTTGTAAATAAGGGTCAAAAGATAAGTTGGAAAGGTTCTGACAAACAGTTTGTGCTGTCCGTGAAATTTATTCGTTATAAATTGGTCTTTGAGTGCTGTTAAATTGTCATTTTTGTCATCGTTACGGACGGCTGTATGGGCTGTTGAGCTGTTGCACAATATTTGTTCTTTTTTATGTTACTTTTTGATGTGTTCGCATTTTTCATTAATATTTTTAATATTATTCTTATCGGTCGATCGAAGGTTCAACCGGTGTTAGAGATTTTTTAAAGGTTTTGCATTTCAGTATCCCTGTTCGGGATACCACGATACATATAACCTAATTGCTATAAAAATTAGTTGTTTTATTAATTATATTTTTTTTACTAAATCGGCACAAGATTTTTTTTTTCCAATGGCGAACTTAAGCATGCGAAGGTTGCTCAATTTGCAATCGCAATCCAATTGAGTTTTTTTTTAAATAGCTTTGAAGTTGTTTAATACTAAATAAAATAAATTCAATCAATAGTTTAATTAAAATATTTACGCAACCACCATAAAAGCGTGACCAATCAAAAACTTACATTATTTAGGACAAGAAGCCTCAATAAATATTGTTTCCCGTAATAAATCTTCAATTATCGAGACCAATAAATCTGGGGCCGTCGAATTATTTCCAAAATATTTTAATGCACCCGATCTTGTTAATCAACGCCTACCCATCCATCGCGGTCATTATTCTCCCATCTTTATCGTTACGCTGACAGAAGGTGTTAGGTTCGAATATCTTTGGGACCGTAATTTAAAAAAGATTTGCGGTTTTTAAGCTACCGCCAGAATAATGTGTGCGTGGGTGCGACACTTAAGCGGCATCAATTTGTTAATTTTTTTTTTCTTTTTTTTCACTGAGGAATTTATTAAACAGTAGTTCGTCGTAAAGTGTATCAGGATCGTAGTAAATGCAAATAAAAAAATGAAGTCTAAAGGAAAATGATGCTACCATGGATAATAATAAGAAAGAAAGGATAACAAAATTAAGGTGTTATAGTCTTAGATTAAAACAAAAAGGGAAGATTCGGCATTAGCGTCTCGTGAGTGAGCCGCCAAAATTAGGCCTAAAGGCACAATCTCACTTCAGTCACAATTTGCCGAGCGAACAGGCTACATCGCACTATTGCGGATATTCTACTGTGTGAAAAAGAGAAAGACGCTACTCCGCAGTGGCGTCGGAATCGATCGGACGTACTCGTCTGTTGAGAAGCGACCGAGACGTCAACGCGTTACTCGCTGACTCCCTCGCGCTGACGTTGAAACTTACCGCTTTGTCTCGCTCGCTCGATTTACACTTTATAGGTGTGCGTGTGTGAGTGTTTGCTTAAGTAGTTGAGTAGGACTATATTTTGAATGACTACAAGTATAAGCATGCCGTATCTTCCCTTTTTGTTTTAATCTAAGGTTATAGTAGTAAAAGATGGCTGTTATTATGTAAACTAATAAATAACAACATGAAACTATCAACGTTTTCTTCAATATCGATAATTAAATAAACAAAAACGCTACCGCCCGTAAATTGAGCCAGATTATTGCGCTCTGAGCAAAGCCTGTCACTTAGAGGAATCACCCTATATAAATTTCTCGGATGCAATTAATTTCTGTTATGTCAAGAGCTATCGAAGAGGTTTTAATTAACCTTTCCTCTTTTGAACGTAAATTTTCCTTAGCATCCAGCTATTGTAGTCGAAATTGAAATGTTTCCTGCTTTTTGTTTCGTTTAAACTCTTCATTATTAGCTCGAAAATTAGGATGATTATTTCGTCAACCATAGTTGCTTTGATGGGATTCCTTTTGGGAATTTATATTATTTTTATATTCTTGTTTTTTTTGTTTGTTTTCGTCATTATTTGATAAGGTTTACCTAATTTTTTTCACAGAAACTGATGGTTTATCCATTAGAACAAAAAGGTGGTTTACGCTATAACATCCAAAGGTAGTGTGTGCATTCCAATCTAGACACATAAATAAATGCATTTAACCAAGAAATCAACACCAAGGAAGCTAATGGCTGAAGCTAACCATTGCTCGTTACAATAATTACCATAAGTACTTTACTGCTGCATGTTGTACTGCTGCACTTACATTTCTTTCATTTTCCCATGAACAACTCGTTCAATATGACTAAGGGTCGTAACCTCAGCCTTAACATTGAGCGAGTATAATATGGAAATACACTGTATTATCAAAATGGTCACCTCAATGCAATTAATGCCTTCAACGACGACCTCCAAGGTCGAGAAGTTTTCTCTAAGGGTCAATTTAGAAATAACTGTTTTTCTTTATAGTTTCTGGTCTGGATTTATATTTACGATTATTATGTGTATGTATTTAAATTGCCGTGTCGCGTAGCGGCTTAAAATAATACTACCACCCCTTCTCTTCCCTTAGGTGTCGTAAAAGGCGACTAACGGACTAAAGACTGCACATACTTCCAACGGAATACCTTTTGTTGACATAATGTATTTATTCCTAAAACAGTTTGGCGTAACGCGGCATACTTATGTTTTTTTGCATAATATTACTTTGGCACAAGTAATTGATTTTTTGCAACATATGTTTTTTTTTTTTTATTGACAACGGGTAAGCGCTTGGCCTTCATCTCACCTGATGGTAAGTGACGATAAGACCGAAGGTGGAAGCGCGCTTCACCCGGAATCCTCAACCACTGAGGAACTGGCTATCTTATCTCAAACTGCCGGAACACAACAATGCTATAAACATCGTTGTTATGGCGACAGACTTAGATAAGATGGTGGTAGCTAGCCAGGCGGACTTAACAGCCCTACCACCAACCAAACCGAGCACACAAAGATGTACCCCCCGCTGGGAATCGAACCCGGGACCTCTGGGTCTGAAACAGGTAGCTTAGCCACTAGACCACAGAGGCGGTTATAATATGTATTGTGGCATAAATATAATTTTTTTATCCGTGCGGTGACGGAGAAAGAATACCAATCGCCGCCCCTCTCTCCGTCCGGTGGGTGTCGTAAGAAGCGACTAACGGACTCTTTCGAGCGATGATCTGCTCCACTGGTGGTAGGGCTTGACCCGTCTGGTTGGTGACCACCGTACGCATGGTGTAAAACCCGTCAAGTGACTGCTTGTCGGTCGCGTTTCGGGATCAGCCAGCGTATAACCAGAGCTCGAGAGGATGATGCTGCGATGTATTTGGTCTGTGGAGGCTTCCGTTAAACCAGTGCCAGGAGGACTTCGTTAACCTGCCGACCAGGGAGACCCGTAGAAACGGTTATCCCGCTGGCCGCCCGTGGCACAGTACAGAGGCCCAAGCGAGCCTAACCAGCTCGTGAGGCTGCCTCACCATGCCACGCATAATCTCGGGATGGTCCGTCGTGCCGGTTGGTGACCGGAAGGTGGGGTCCCGGCGGCCATTCCCGGGGGGGTTCGGGGGCCCTTCCGTTCGGCAGGTTAATAATACTCGTCTGTGGGCAAATTCCTGGGGAAACAGGCCACCACACTTTGACCATTCGCATCGCGGCATCATTTTCTCGATTCACGCCTCTCTCTTTCCACTCCTAAAATGACAGCGCCTAACAACAAAACTGGTAATACAGCGGTGCACACCCCCACCACAACCTTACCGTTTGAGGTGGAGTTCGCTAACATCCGCGGACTCCATGCAAGCCTCAATGCCGTCCACCACCATCTTGAGACGGCACGGCCAGCAATGTTGTTCCTGACGGAGACGCAAATAATCCGCCCAGCTGACACCACCTACCTGAACTATCCCGGCTTTGTGCTTGAAGAATTCTTCAAAGCCAAAGCCGGAGTTTGCTTATTCGTTCGGGCGGATGTTTGCTGTCGCCGTCTGCGCTGTCTGGAGGACCCTTCCTTCTCCCTCCTAGTGGTACACGTCGACTTAGGCTCTCATTGCTGTGTCTACGTCTGCGTCTACCGATCCCATAACGGCGACATGGAGACAACTCGACTAATTGAACATCTTAGTCGGGTAGCAGATGATGCGCAGGAGCGGTTTCCATCGGCGGAACTGGTGTTTTTGGGGGACTTCAACGCCCACCACGAGTTGTGGTTAGGTTCCTCCAAAACAGACCATGCTGGTAGAACTGCCCACGCATTCGCTCTCACGCATGACCTGACGCAACTGGTGAACCAGCCCACCAGGACCCCAGACATAGTTGGCCATGCACCCTCCTTACTCGACCTTCTGCTGACGAGTCGCCCAGCTGGATACCGGGTGGAGATTCGAGCTCCTTTAGGTTCCTCGGATCACTGCTTGATATCCAGCACAGTGCCCTTAGCATCGCGCCCGCCAACAGCGGTTTCGAAACGCCAGATTTGGCACTACGCGTCGGCAGACTAGGACGGGATGCGGGAGTATTTTGCATCCGTCCCTTGGAGGCAGCGCTGCTTTAGTGGGAAGGACCTGACCGCTAGCGCCACTGCCGTTGCTGATGAGATAGTATTAGGAATGGAATACTATATTCCACACTCCTATGTCATCAGCAAAGGCAGACGCAACCGCTGGTTCAATCGCGAGTGTGCCAGCGCTGTTGAGAGCAAACAGACGGCATACCGCGCTTGGATCAGAGGTAAAGCTCATGGGGCTCCCGAAACTCGCTCGCTAAAAGCAGCCTATAATAATGCCACCAAGTCGTGTAAGAGGGCCTACATTAGAGCGGATGCCCAGCGCGTTGCACGAGTAAGCCAAGAACTCCTGACGCATCCTACGGGCAGCCGTAGCTACTGGCGTCTGGCCAAAGCCGTGCAATCCAACTTCTGCCAACCCTCGCTGCCACCACTGAGATGTCTTGACGGAACTTTAGCTCACAAGCCGCAGGAAAAGGTCGATCTCCTGGCCAAACTCTTTGCGGCTAACTCCCGGATCGATGACTGTGATGCACAGCCACCCTCAATTCCTCACTGTGGCCACACAATGTCTGATATTAAAATCAGGCAGTGTGATGTCCGTGCGGAAATGCAGTCAATCGATGTCCGGAAAGCTAACGGTCCTGATGGCATCCCAGCAATAGTTCTGAAAATGTGTGCAGCGGAGTTGTCCCCTGTGTTAACGCGTCTGTACCGTCTCTCGCTCTCTTCGGGTTGTGTGCCGGAATCTTGGAGAGAAGCTAATGTGCAACCGATCCCTAAAAAAGGAGATCGGTCAGATCCGACTAATTACCGCCCTATAGCCGTAACTTCAGTGTTGTGTAAGATCCTAGAACGAATATTGAACAAATAGCTTATTCGATACCTAGAAGATCACTCCCTATTTCACGATCGTCAATATGGGTTTCGGCCAAAACGGTCAACGGGTGATCTTCTAGCGTACGTCACACATCTCTGGGGTGAGGCTATTGACAAGCGTGGCGAGTCACTGGCAGTTAGCCTTGACATAGCCAAGGCTTTTGATCGGGTCTGGCACAAAGCTCTTCTCTCCAAGCTCCCGGCATACGGTTTGCCCGCTCAGTTCTGTACCTGGATTGCCAGCTTCCTGCATGAGCGTAGAATCCGTGTCCTTTCGGATGGATGCGCTTCGCGGTTCATGTCAGTGAACGCTGGTGTTCCTCAAGGCTCCGTTCTATCCCCCACACTGTTCCTTCTGCATGTCAATGACATGCTTCCTCTTGGAAACATTCATTGCTATGCAGATGATAGCACAGTGCATGGGGGATATAACGGGCACCCAACGGCTGGGCGGGTAGACACCGAAATGAAGCGAGCAAATCTTGTCATTGAGCTCGATCGGGTGTTGGACCTCATTTCTAAATGGGGCTCCGATAATCTGGTGGAGTTCAATGCCAAGAAAACACAGGTGTGCGCGTTCACAGCGAAAAAGTCGCCATTCCTTCCCCTTCCCTCTCTTCAGGGTACATCTCTAGGCCTGCAGAGCAGTATTAACATGCTCGGTATGGATATCCGCTGCGATCTGAACCAAAAGGACTACATCGAAACCGTGATTAAAAATGCCTCACGTAAACTCGGTGTCCTGAACAAGGTGCGGCGATTCTTCACGCCTAATCAGTTGTGTCTATTATACAAGACACAGGTGCGGTCTTGCGTGGAGTATTGCTCTCACCTTTGGGACGGCTCCGCAAAGTACCTTCTCGATGCCTTGGACAGATTGCAGCGCCGCGCTGTGCGCATTATCGGCAATGCAGAGGTCACTAAAACTCTCGAGCCTTTGCAATTGCGTAGAGATATTGCGTCACTCAGCGTCTTTTACCGTTTATACCATGGCGAGTGCTCTGAAGAACTCTTTGACCTCATCCCTCCTTCTCCCTTCCTCCATAGGAGTACGCGTGCTGCTCTCCGGAGTCACCAATTTACAGTCTCTAACATTCCATCACGCACAAAGAAATTTGGTGACTCGTTTCTTTGCCGCACTTCCAAAAGATGGAATAGTCTACCAGCACACGTATTCCCTCCTACCTATGACATAGGGTCCTTCAAACGAGGCGTGAAGAAGCACTTTGTGGGCCGGCAGAGTGAGGATGACTGATGCTACGTCTCTTACGCTGCACCAGTTGTCCTCGCGCCTGGACCTCATTTCCACTTAACATCAGGTGGAGTGGAGTCATTTGCCGGGCTTGGTATAAAAAAAAATAAAAAAAAATTAAGACTAATAAAATTATGCATAATTATAATTTGCATAATGTTTTTAGGCATAGTGTATAGTCGCATAACAGTATTTGTCATAAAGGTTAATCGGTATAAATGAATAAAGAATTTTTAAGGATTTTCATGCAAATTTTATATAGTTACTTACTTACATGCATCTGTAAACAACAATTTGGTATTTAATGTATTCTATTTTCTATATTATATATCATATTTATAGTGTCAAAGTAGGTTTAGGTGTAGGGGGGGTGGCCCTAGGGCCACCTGTAAGCCGCCTTTTAATTTTTGCATAACGTATACAAAAGTTGTTTTATACATCTAAAAAGACATTCCAAAACTTACCTTTTTCTTATAGCATTTGATTCATGATTGTGGTTTTTTTTTGGATATCATTTCATGTTGTTGGTATTTATTCAGTGTAGTAGTAATTCTAGAGTTACCTTTGTAATTATCATTAGTATAAATTACCATATGCCAAATATTATTATTTATGGTTTAAATTTTTACGCACCTGTCACGCTGAGCACTTGAAAAGTGGACTGGACAATGGCACTATATCACAGTGTGACTATTATGACTATGTGAAAAGTGGACTATGACACTACGGACTATGGACTGCTTTTGCGGCCCTCATTACCTGGTCTGACTAACCCTTCGGAGATAAAAGTCGTGATTAAATGTCTGTATGTATTTAAGTATGTTTATCCATTATCTATTTAATCATTAAACAATTTTCATAACGAAGCTTGGGCTAGATAAATTGGTGTAAAAAGGAGAAAGTTATAATTAATCCTGCCAGCCGACTTCCTATTCTTTGGTGTGTGAGTTCAGAACGACAACAAAATGGATAATCAACATTATCGTTCCATGCAGCGTGGGGCTATGACCCTAGGCGGTGGTGTCGTGACTGACTTTCCATGTAGTGCCGCTAATTAGGTTATATTACTTCGTTCATTCCTATGAGCGGCAAAGCCTCCTTTCATTACAAATTAAGTCGCAGTTCCCGTAAGCGAGCTAGCTGGATTGGAGTAAACTGTTGCAATCGGTGATGTGTTGGACTATTGTATCTAATGTTTTACTGTGAGCATTGATTTTTGTTGAAGTCCTAAATGTTATTATTTTATCTCAATTTGTTTTTATTTAAAGTATAATGTGTACTTACACTACGTAACATTATAGTAAGACAACTTTTAAAATGAATCGAACGAAATTTCCTATGCTGTTTTATAATGATGCTTAGATTGCTTGAAAGCATCACTCCATTTTTTGAGCTGTCATAGAGATTAAGCTTTTTATATAATTTGAAATATGTGTATTTTTATAAAAAACCTATTGAGTTTCTTGCCAGCGCTTAACAGTTAAAGGGACTCCCAAAATCCGAACTATTGGTTAAACTTTTTGACTTTGACTTTGAATACTAAACATACAAGAACTTTGGCCATCTTTTTAACGAAGTCGCCGTAACTTACTTTTCTTAAATACCGCACATATTCATTACTGAACAAGGGTTAAGCCGGAGAGTGATAACAATCGACAGATATAAAAAAAGTTTAAATAAGTACGTGTTTCGCTTTTATTTTCTGACAGCATTATACTGCACTGTTCAACTGCAGGGCAAAAGCATCTCGGAGTTGTCTTGTGGTGAGCACACCGGAAATCCATCTTTGAGTTTCCGGGTTTAATTACCGGTGGGTGTGATTTTCTTAATGTATATATTTAATTATTATTATTTTTATTCGATATTTCCTTGGAAAGTTATATTTATGAAGAACTCAAAATCATCAGCTTCGTCGCATACCTATCCAATAACGTCCAACTGTCGGCCAGTCAGTCACTCCGTGGCTTACAGATTCGCAAGTATTGTACTACTGAGGCGATTAACGATCGTATAATTGTGTAACGTAGCAGACCGATGAGCTCCGCCAATTATAATGGACCGCTTCCTGCGGCCTGACGTGATCAATGGGGTTGGGATGCAGTTACTGATGGACTGAAGGCGTTCCAATGAATAGGTACTGCAATGTGTCTACGCTTGGAGATAAGTATTTTCGGCAACGCATGAGTGATACTTACCTCTGGTGTTGCGAGCGTTTATAGGTTGGTTGGTCTAACCGAAACGCACGATGTCAATTGTATATAAAACAAAAAGTTTTCAGAGAATTATACGAGTATTAATATTTTTTATTATGGTAGAAGGATCTATGAGAATTATGTGTGAAACAAAATATAGGCCAAGTGCTCACCGCGGCTTCGGTGGCATACTTCTATCCAATGGTCTCCATATTTTCAATGACTCTGAGACATAAATTAATTGAGGTTCAGACTTCTTGTGGCCAGAAAGTAAGGATATGGACCTGGACGATATGTGGTTCCAACAGGATGGTGCCATTTGTCACACAGCCAACGAAACAATGGCACTTTTGCGCGAGAAATTCAATGGGCGTGTTTTCTCACGTCGTGGCTATGTTAATTGGCCGCCACGATCATGTGATTTGACACCGTTGGACTTCTTTCTTTGGAGATATTTAAAAGAAAAATGTACGTCAATAAGCCAAGAACAATTCAAGAGCTGAGGATGAGATAATTCGACACATTAACGACATTGAACCTCAATTATGTCTCATAGAGTCATTGAAATTATGGACCATCGGATGGAGGATATGCCATCGATGCCGTGGCGAGCATTTGGCCGATATTTTGTTTCACACTAATTGTCATAGATCCTTGTAACATAATAAAAAATATTAAGATAATTAAATCTCTGAAAACTTTTAGTTTTATTTACAATTAAAATCGTGCGTTTCGGTTGGACCACCGCATATAACCGCTTCCATCAGGAGGGCCGTATGTTTTAATGTTACCTTGGTATAAAAAAGTACTACTTGCATAAGTAGTAACACGCTTACTACTAAACAATTAGTAATGATTGGTAGATACTTATTGAGAGGTTTTATATTATTCGAATCATCTTAGTATTTAAGTAAAATTTTAAATACTGAAAAAAGACGACAACCTCAGGCGGGAATCGAACCACGCACCTTCCGCATTCCGGGCGGCTGCTTTAACCACTTAGATACCTTTCAACGGTCGAAATTTGTCAGTGCTTGATGCTTATGCTTTTAGTCAACATTGCTTCATCAAATCTTAGAAGTTTTCACCTCTGAGATCCGAAAGAAATATTTTTACAAATATTTGAACATTCGGTTAAGATGAAGCTGAGTTTATAGATTAATGTTTTATATTTTAGCGATTTATTAACGCTTAAATATACTTAAGTAAAATTTTAAATACTGAAAAAAGACGACAGCCTCAGGCGGGAATCGAACCACGCACCTTCCGCATTCCGGGCGGCTGCCTTAACCACTTGGCTACCGAAGTCTGGCTTTCAATCGTCGAAATTTGTCAGTGCTTGATGCTTTGTCAGCGGCTAGTGGACACGCACACATGCTTTGTATGTATGCTTGTAGTAGTTGACTCGCGACGGCCGGCGGGAAGCTTTGTCTCTGTCCGTTTCTTTACTCATGTGGTATTGTATTGATTTTATGCGAAACGCTCGTCCGGGCGGCTGCGTTGGCCACTCCGCCACCGAGGTATTGTAGGACGTGGGTTCAATTTCCACCTAAGGTAGTTTTTTTTTAAACATTTCATTTTTAAATCGTCACTTTATGTTCCCAAAAAAACTCCAACACTAGGACCAGACCATCTCATATGAACAAATTGCTTATGAAGAGTTCGGGTATGTCATTTGACCCATTCGTCACGCTAGCCTAACGTTGATTGGTGGGTGTTAATGACTGTCATTAACGATAACAGCACCAACGGCTTAACGCGCCTTTCGGACACACGGACGAGCTGGCGATATTTAATTTTGTTACCCATCCACAGTTATGGCATTGCAAAAGTTATTCAACTTGTAATGCAATGCGAGTCCCCATACCTACCGAAAATCTAGTCTAAATTTCGGTGCAAAAATTTTTTTTTCGTATTTTTGGATACTACTGTAAGCTGTAAACTTCCACCAAATACTAACTGCGTCTGTCACTAATGTGCGCCAGCACTATATTTGCACAGCTGCATGCGCCAATTTGGCCGGAACCACACAATTGTAACCCTTAAACCCTTTGTTGAAGATTGATTTTCAAATAAACGCACGTCCCAATTTTGTATTCATTGCAGGCTAAACTTAATACATTTATTCACTTATGCGTGAGCTTGCAGTGCGTTACGGTACATCGAATCTCCATTACAATAATTAAAGCTATCATTTGAGAGATTTTATTGTACCACATGTGATACAAGAATGAGAGATTGTTGCACTATGATGAGCTGCCACCCATCGACTTGTATGAAGCCAGCGTGGTGTGTTATGGCTTAACCTCGTCATGTACCTACTGTAATGTCCATGTACGTGAGAATGTCTCTGCCCAGTTTAACGTATATAGGCAGATGATGGAGAGCTTCTTTTTCTTCTTCTTCCTACTACATCATCATCAGTATTATCGACCTATAAATTACGTGTTTATTATTGATAATTATTTGACGACTTCCATGGTAAGCACGCCGGGTATGGCGTTGCGCCATCTCTGAGGTATCGTGATATATTCTATTTCCGGTCAGGACAATTTAGAGGAAAACTGTTTTTCTAAATTGATTTCGGGTTTGATTGTTTTTTCTATGTCTATGTATATTTATCCGTTATCTTACCATGTAAACGAGTTTCAAAAGATTACTCATCTTGGTTTAGATAATAATGGTGTGAGCGTAAACAAAAAAAAATACTTTTTAACAAATTTAATTAATGTGCCACTGCTGGTATTAAAGGCCGAAACCTCACACTGGCAGAATAATTAAGTTGTCGGTCCATTTTGTTGTCCCCAGCAATACTAATAGCAGGGGCTGTTGAGCTGAGGCCACGATTTTGACAAGGCTGTTTTGTTTTCATATTTTAATCACATATTGTTATAACACTGAAGCTACTATAAATAAATAATAAAAATAATAAAACTTTCTTACAATCACACCAATTATCTAGCCCAAGAGAAGCTTCGAAGAAACTCGTTAAATGGTTACTAGACAACGGATAAACATAGTTAAAATACTTAAATACATACTTATTATACATAGAAAACACCCAGACCCGAGACAATTTAGAAAAAAAATAATTTCTAAATTGACCCGACCGGGGATCGAACCCGGGACCTTATAGATGGCGACACCATGAAAACCGGTATCCAAACCACTCGACCAAGGAGGTCGAGTGGTTTGTACACCGGACTACTATAGCTTCAGTTTTTATAATATGCCAAGCCTTTCAATTTGTTAAATTTGTTCACCACTTCAGAAGGGTTTCACGTATTTGACTTTTTCACGATTTTGTTGTGTTTCTATTTTATTTGTAAGTAGGTACAAGCTATGTATAAAAAAATAAAGTCAGATTTTCGTCAAAAGGTACGAAGTGGCGGGCGGGTCGCCAGTTTTAAATAAATGTGTAAAAAGTGTATAAAATTCATCACTTTTTTTTAACCGTATCGCGTAGCGGTGAAATAATACTACCACCCCCTCTCTTCCCTTGGGTGTCGTAAAAAGCGACTAACGGACTAAAGACTGCACATACATCCATTAAAGAACGGCGATGGGCTCACCACCTGTCACGCTGAGCACACGTGGAGTCGCTATTTGGTAAAAAGTGTACTATGGTAGAGAACTGCTTTTGCTGTCCTCATTGCCTAGTACCTGACTAACCCTTCGGGGATAATAGTCATGATTATATGTATGTATGCATTTTTTTATTGCTTACAGTAGCGCCTAATCGTTGGCGATTGTTTAGTCTAGTCTGAACTGTGATTTAGTCTAAGTATCGCAGTCATATAAAAAACGAAGAACGAAATTAGTTTATTTGGTTTTGCGAGACGTTTCATATTATTGTTGTCTTTTGACGTATGAATAAATAAATAATAATATTATTACAATGTAAATATTGTTGTAAATACTTAAGATAAGATATTATACACACAGCTACTTGTCTAAAACACATCACATTTTATTATTTTAATCAAGCAATTTATTTTTACAAATATATCTGCTTATTAAGTTAAGGCTTCTATCAACTCAAGCCAGTTCTATAGAGGAAGTTATAAAGAAACGTTGCCTTATCATCAAACCACTTTGTTGGAATGATAAAGTCATTCATTATGTGTACCATGCCCATTTTTTGCTGTTGACACTGATACTGGTTAAGAGTATCAATTATGTAGATTAATGATAAGTTTTATTGTGGTTTTTAAACTGTCAAAATTGATTGATCATAGTAAATGAAAGTGAGTTACCTAAGTACCATTGTGATATGATAAGGGCCTAGGTGTAGATCCAATTTTAACTCTGTTACTTTTACGGTATCTAAAAGCTATTGAGTAATTAATCTGTCTAATCAAAAATCTGTTGTTGGTGGTATGTATGCTCTAATTCCGCCAGGAAATTCTTTATCTGAGTCTGTCGCTATAACAATAGTGTTGGTAACGCTGTTGTGTTCCGAAGGTAGGTTAGAGTTACCGCCAGTTCTTTAGTAGATAACTTTAAACAAATAACTTATAGAAAAGAAAAATATTCGGTGGTCTTATCGGTTGAAACCGATCTCTTCCAAACAAATAGAAAAATAGACAGAGAACGTCATGAAATCGTAGGTTAGGACAGTAATATTTGAGGATTCCGGGAGCTGTGTGCTTCCATCTTTCGCCTTATCATTAGTCACAAGCTTAAATGAAGGCCAAAGAGATTTCCCGTTGTAACAGACAATAATCTCAAAAGCAATTACTAATAGTAAAAATCCATAAGTATAAAAAATGTGGGCAGCCAAAAAAAGTCTGACCCATGCGCCGTGACCGCGAAACATAATGATGGCCATTCGTTATCTGTCGTTGGTTATTAATCAATACTATGACAAACTACCGGCCTTGGCTGTGTAAATCAATTTCATTTGGCTGCACGCTTTTATCAGTATAATTACTTTTGCGATTGAGCTGTTGGCAAGACGGTGGATTTTCAAAATTGCCGTCGTTTTGTGATGTAGATAGGACAGTTAATTGGTAGAGACAGTTAATTTTGCTAAGTGTTGGAGTAAGTTAGGGCAATGTTGGTGATAAGATAAATAGGGTACCTTAAATGTAGAGACAAACTGAAGTGTAGTTTATAGCAAATTTTGTTAATAACTGCGAAATTGAACGATCGAGAATTATAGAATATATTCTTAATAAATCGCGTAGAGATTTCAATAGAAAACTCATAGAATCATCCTATAAACACAAAAGGAAACTATGGGAAACCATCAAAACAGTCACGAATTGCAAGAAAGCGCCGGATCACTCAGTTGCCCTAATTAAACCTTCGCACCCGCAAGAGAGCATCAACAAGGTTAATCAGTTCTTTGCCAACGTTGGTAAAACTCTCGCTGAGAAAAACCCCATGTCCTCCACACTACCTACAACACCTCCGAATAACATAGCGAACTCCCCATGTAAGTCTTTTGCCTTACTTCCTACTGATGAGACAGAAATCATCCAAATTATACGTGGACTAAAAACCAACTGTGCAGTGGGTATCGACCGGATTTCTACTGAGATACTGAAAAATAACTTTCTTCCTTTGGCATCCCCGATAACCCACATTTGCAACTTGGCAATATCGTCAGGAGTATTTCCACAAGCCTTCAAAACAGCCCTGATAAAACCTATCCACAAGGGAGGGGAGAAAAACTGTGTCAATAACTTTAGGCCTATCGCTATCTTACCTGTCCTCTCTAAAATACTAGAACGCCTTATGAATACACAACTAATGAACTTCCTGGAAAACAACAATCTTTTGTCTGTATCACAATTTGGTTTTAGGCCAGGGAAATCCACGAATGACGCTGTTCATAACCTGACCAATCTTCTTATAAACAGTCTGGACCAGAAAAAGAAATCAATAACAATATTTCTCGACCTAGCAAAGGCATTCGACACAGTCTCGACCCCCCACCTCCTATACAAGCTGGAAGCGATTGGAGTGAGAGGTACTCCATTAAAACTTTTCGAAGACTACTTGTCGAACCGTAAACAAAGAGTCAGAATCGATAATCTCCTTAGCGAGGAAGAGAGTGTGACCTACGGTATACCGCAGGGCAGCATAAATGGTCCAACGCTGTTCCTTATCTACGTCAACGACCTCTGTAATCTCCAGCTCAACAATGGCTCTATCATTACCTTCGCCGATGACACGGCGTTATTCTTCACAGGGAATAGCTGGGATGATGTCTTCAACACCGCTCAGCAGGGAATGGAATGGTAAGGGTTAGCAGATGGCTTCAGAATAACATCTTAACGCTGAACGTCTCTAAAACTAAATACGTAGCATTCGCACATCGATCCCACCTTCTTCCGCCTTCTGCACTTAGCATCACCGTACATTCCTGTCCCTCAAGTTCGTTGAGCTGCTCTTGCCCCTCACTGGAGAGAACAGACATGATCAGGTACCTTGGAGTGGCCTTGGATCAAACTCTTACCTTCAGACCTCACATTCAACTACTAACCTCAAGGATGCGAAAGCTTATACACATTTTTAGAACCCTCAAGCAAGTGGCCGATAAGAAAACCATAAAGATCGTCTACTACGCCTTTTGTCAATCGATCATAGATTATTGCATCACATCATGGGGTGGTTCAGCCAAAACCCATCTCATCCAGCTCGAAAGAGCCCAGAGATGCATCTTAAAAGTGAGTGCTGGTTACCCTTACCTGTTTCCCACCAAAACCTTATACAAGGAATGGGAAGTGTTGACAGTTAGGCAATCTTTTATCCTGCAAACGGTTCTCAAAAAACATTCACAACTTCACTACGACCCCGACATCAAAGTCGGCAAACGTCGCAAAGGGAACGTCTGCAAGGCTGAATCATTCCACTCACGCCACTCCCAACACTTCTTCTGTTTTTTGGGTGCTTACCTATACAACAAAATTAATAAGGCTCTAGATGTGTATCACCTCACGAAGGCCTCCTGTAAAAATAAAGTCACAGACTGGCTCAAAAATCAAGACTACACTGAAACAGAAAGCTTATTATTTCAACCTATATAAACTAAACCACTAAACAATTAGTACAATTTCTCATGAGCAAAAATAAAAAAATAAAAATATATATATATTTAACAAGTAAATAATAAATAAATAAATGAATATAAATAATAATGAATACATACAAGCAACAAATCTAGTAATATTAATACATTCACTACACTTTATCATACACACACTTTACCATTGTTATAATTTGTTTAATGTTGAATCTACATATTATTGAATCATCTCCGCAACATTATAATGTTAAAATATTATTTTTAAATTATTTTTATATTATTTATTTATAATAATTAGTCACAAATACTAAACTATAAAATAATAATAATAAATGAACAATAAACTAATTTCATTATTAGTAATATAGCTTATTTAATGTGGAGTATGGAACTACCGAAGCAACATTTTATACTATTATTATAAAACACTTGCTTGGGTACTTTCCCCATTGATTTCTTATTTTCCTTTTAGCATGGCGTTATGGTTTATTACCTACAAAAATAAATGCAAGCATGAATATTTTTAAATTACCTACTTAATAATACTAACACACGTTTATCTTCTCTAGCCTAAGTTGCAAACCTTTATGAATTTTAACGATTTTTTTTTTTCTATACATTGCACTTTTCCAACACAATATACACAACTCACTATCTGTAAAGAACGTTGTACACCAAATATGCAATTTACTTGGGGGTGGGCTCTGGAGACCTGTACTTCGGGTTTCTCTTAGAAACCTATCCCAGGCTCCAGTCTCTCACACACGGGTCAATTCCAAAAAAATTATGTATAACTACCATAGTATAAGTTATTTGCTATGTAACCTATTTGTGAGAGAGAATAAATAAAGATCATTCATTCATTCATTCATTCATAGAAGGATTTAGGGTCCAGTCAGGTCTAGGGACAGTTCATTTAAAAAAAAAGTATTTTATAACGAAACTGTGTTTAAGAGTGATGAATTGTCACTAGCAACAGTTAATAAAGTAGAAGTAAATGCGTATAGTGTAACATTTTATATATTTTCAATCGGAATAAAAGAAGCAAACCTCAAAAAAATACAAAACGTATCACATTCTTTGCATAAAGCAAAAAACTAAGCGTTGATTAAAATACCTCTACAGAGCCCTGCCAGTGGGCAGAATGATTGATTCATTGCACCTTGTCGCGGGATTAAGTAACAGGTGATGAAATACAGACACACTCCATCTCACGAAGAATGTTATCTTGATAGATCTTAATTGATTTTAGCGCTTAGCCCAGATTTTGGTTTCAATAATACATTGTCGTATCATCTATTATTTGATGATCAGAATCATTAGGCTGTCAAAAACCTATTAAAGCATCATGAATATCATGAGTAAGAAGTGTTTTTGTTTCAGAATAAAAAATCAGTGTTTCGTAACTAATTTTATATAGTAAACGTTTTAATTAATTAAAACCTCATTACAATTATCTGAATAAAAATATTATAAATGGTAGTCTGACGTAAGACAGAATAATTAAACTATTTATGTTTAATTAAACAGCAGTAAACTCATGTGTTTAATTACTATGGTTCCAATAGCTTACTTTATTTCGTTATTTTTTTATGATCGTGTTTGTATTGACCCAATACTCGGGTAATACACAAGCGTGTAAACAAAGCCGTGCGACGGGATGCTAATACAAGGACAAATGGTATTTCAGGTTGGGCACGCTCGGCAAAAAATAAAGAAATCAACGACAAAATCTCCCTATTCCAATATTTCATCTCATCTCCAATCCGCATTGCGTCCGATCCCAATAGCCGTATATTCTCTAAAAGTTCTCGCACTTTCTATGTTCTAAACGAATTTGTAGCTAGTGCTCAGCTGAATATCCGCATTCGGTTTGGCCAGGTTTCGAATGGGATTCGAAAAAAAATGTTTGAAAAAATCTAAAGTAATGACAAGAATGGATTGAACAAACATGGACTATGGTCAATACATTTAATTCCTTTTTATAAATTCATTAACTTAGGTCGTAATTTTGAAATAGGTCATAAATATGAATTTCTCATAATCGAAGTCTTGATCGAGTTGAAACATTTAATTGAACCATACAATAATAGACAACTGTTCGACATTGGTTACACAAAAATCGGTTTCATCGTAACACTATCTGTAACACCCTTTTGTATAGATGTAGCAATGCGCCATTCCCTTGCATTGGAGTAGCAGGTGTGTGTAAAGGTTCACATATGTGCTTTTCCGAAGTGAAGTTAAGGCAACGCGTTACTTTCGTAGTATTTTCTGTGTTTAATACTTTCCATCCCACCCTGAACAGGAAATAGTTTTGCTATCAGAAAGTTTAAGTATTTTTGTTTTTGCAATTTAAACTTGTTGTTTGCTTTTCAAGCTTTGGCTTAATTTGATTTTATTACAAATAAGGACAGGAAACTCATAAAGAAGTATTTGAGAAAGTTAATTAAAATGCTTTTAAATTTGTTCGGTAACAACTTTGTGAATCGTTACATTTCCATTCACATATCGCAATACAAGTATTTACTTCGCAACAGTTCAACAAGAATTTCGTTAACTGTAATTTCTGGGATAAAACGAAGCAGCAAAACGCTCCCGGAGAAAAACGTCTCACACAGGTATCTAAGAAAATTAGGTTAATTAAATTCTCCACGGAAAGAAAGCGAGTGTTTTGGACAATTTCACTGAACACCGGCCAGGTTTTGAATATTTATAGGCCAAAGTCCTATCAATGCAGAGAGGAAAGTTGGATGCTCTCCAACCGTGAGGGCTTTTAGTTAAGTTGATGTGTATATTCACTAATTTGGAACGAGTCTGGAACAGGCGGAGGCTATTCGAAGTGAAATTGACTAGAAGAACTAACTTCAGTACCTATACATATCTATACAAGTAATAGAGTTAAAATTTGTTTGTTTGTAGTGAGGATTTGTTATTGGGATATTAGGAAAAGTTAATATTCGTTTTTTATTAGACTAATAGAAAGCTGCACTAGCTACTCCTGAGTATTCAAGGTATTACAATTTTTTTAATTATTATTGGTATGAGTATGAGGATCTCGATGGCGCAGTGGCTAGCGCGTTCGGCTTGCGATCTTGCCCGCCAAGCAACTTTCCCAATGCCGAGTCGCTGGATGGTTGACCAAATCAAAAACATGTCGAGCTCCTCCGTGCTTTGGAAGGCACGTTAAGCCGTTGGTTCCGGTTGTTGCCGTAAGATGGCAGTCGATAAAACCCACAAACCCGCATTGGGCCAGCGTGGTGGGATATGGCCCAATATCCCCACATGCTATTGTCCACGTGGGAGGCATGTGCCCAGCATGGGACGTTTATAGGCTGATGATGATGATGATGAGTAAGTACCTATAATACTGTAGGTAGGTGTTCAAAAATGACAATGACAACATTTTGGAATCTGGCTTATTTGAATGGCAGTACTGGAAGATTTAGTCCTAGTTTATGACCTTATGTTCATAACATAACCTATCTATCTATCTAGATCTATATATTTATCTATCTAGTTAGGTTATGTTATCTAGATGTCTCTATTTAGATCTCTAGATCTCTCTATCTAGATAGGTCATGTTATGAACATAAGGTCTAAAACTAGGCCTAAATCTTCCAGTACATAACAAAATAACTTTATTTGTGTCTAGGATATTTTTGACTTTCAAAGACAACAGTATGCTCAACTTAGTTGACCGCCTGATCTCAAGTGTCAGTTACCGTCCGCGGCTTTGTCCGCATAGGCACACCATATCCCGAAGGAATTTTTATTCATATCTCATGCCTACTTCATGAAAGGGACATGCATGCAAAATGTATGCTTTCTGGGTTTGGCGGTTTGGGCTATACGATGTTGATTGTGCTTTTAGCAGGACTTTTCTTTTTAAATAGGTATCTAATTTTTTCATCGTCATCTCAGCACAAAAGGTGGAAGGAGAAATAATTTGTGTCACTGTGATTAATCACAATTTCACAAATTAAAATACAAAAAGCGCTTACTCCGCCACCAACGCAACTAGACGAGAGAAATAAATGTAGCCAGGATAATCGTCCTAAACTTTTAAAATTGCCACATGGCAAAATTTTATGTTTGTAGCAAACATCCCCTATTAGAATTTTCACAACAACCTGTCGTAACTTATAACACATTCAAGGGTTTTCCGTAACTTTACCAGATAGATCGGCCCAGTTGCGACCTTTTTTTAAAGACGTAGTACCTGTCGTCGGTAGGCCGGTAGGTACAGTAAGCTGTTACAAGCGGCCGTTCATTGTACAAGCTACCTATGTGCCCCACCCACTGTCATGAATATGTCATTGTTATATTTATAATAATAAGTCTCAGAATGATTATGGTTGTAGTCACTCCAATGAGTAACTAATCCAGTGACATCATACCAAAAAAAAAGATAACGTCATTTATTAATGACTCAATTAATTAAATTTTAGAAAAAAATGTGATGACCGACGATATAAATTAGACATTTTATGAATCTATTCGCTTCTATTAGAAATGTAATTTCACATCAAAGCGCGACGTCTCAATGTTATATAAAAAATTAAGTTTAATAAGAACTTGTACAGTCACTGCAGTCACTGTCGAGTTATTACTACAACTCGGTATGTTACTCGAGTGCGTTCCGTTTCACACAAATTGAGCTTACAGTACATTGTTATGTATGATTCACGTCGCACAGGTACTGAGATTTAATGTAAGTAAAAAAATGTTGACGGCAACATGTGTTGCAAAATTAATTTGACATGGCCAAAACATCAGTCGCCTAGACCACGGACTCGGCTAATGCATAGTTGGAAACATCAAGGTATCAAATAATATAAAACAATAGCGTATAGCGTAAGACTCGTATACACATTACCTTGTCTTGTCTCTTTCTAAAGAGTGTTTTATCTCGTTACTTAAAAAAAATATGACATACTAATAATTATGATGATTATGGTTAAAGCTAGTAGGTAGAATGGCATCGGTACAGGTTGTCTGAAGGAGGTCCTGTTGCCTCTAACCTCGCCTCTCACGGCACTCATGAGCACTGTGAACTGTTCAGGAGCTGTCACCTCTGCGTCGTAAGTGAACTTGACAGCTGGCGTATCTTGGCATTGGCAAGGCACCACGGAGCGCGCATGAATAGGCTAAAAAAGGCACCATCTTATTACGGCTCGGCCACGATCTTGCCGATGTCAGCGGAGCGAGTGGATTGCGTCCATGTATGACCATTGACTGAGACTTCCGTAAGTAGTATAAAGCGCAATGGTCAAAGAATCCGCTCGCCGCTCCGCTCACAGCGGCAACGTCGTGGCCGGGCCGTTAGAAATTCAAAAACAAAGTTGCGTTTGTTTGTTTGCTTCTTACTAAAGACGATATAATTTATTATCTTGTAAACCTATTCTCGTGTATATAATGTCATCGATTTACGGCCTAAATAATCATCTGTTGTTTTGCTTACTAGAGTATTTCTAATTCTCATTCCAATTCAAAATTCTTATCGTTCTTTTATAACCAGTCATACTTAGTCAGTCCAAGTCTATTTGCGTTATTCATGCACGATAATTAGATTTGTTATTAACCCGTTTCCGAAACAGATTAAGGCTTCCAAAATCAACTCAACCCGTTATTTAATATTCCAGCTAGCCGCACTACCTTATATGAAGCCAGAATAATATTGTAGGCTTTAACATTACGGCTCCTACCCCGAATTGGGGTCACATTTTTATTCGGGCCTTTAATATTATTATTACTAGAGCTTAGTTTTATGCCTCGCGTAATATCTAAGAGTGGGGATTTGTGAGGCGACTACAAAGAACACCCGTGTCCCAAATCTGGTTCACAAAGAGATATGTTAAAAGCAAAACCCGGTCCCATCTTGGCCTTAAACAGAAATGTTGCGCTGAATATCTTAGAAGCGTAATGTAATAAGCGCGCCTGATGCTCGGAACAAGGAGAGAATACGCCATGCAAAGCCTTTTATTATTGCTACTGTTGCCTCAACTCCCGAGGGTTATTGTTTGAGCTCTCTAAATAAGACTTAACATAGTTTATTCTGAGATTAGGCCTTTGAGTGTGGATTTAAGAGTGCTCCTTGAAAACTGATTCGCTTTGGTTTGATTGTGTGTCTTTAAGCGCTACGTTTGGAATCGTAGAAACATTAAATATTAAACACATTTAAATAAAATTGCTGCAGGATGTTGGGTATAAAATGAGTCATCATTATAAGCAAAAAGAACAACTATTTGTATGATAGTAACTCTGAAATCGCGAAAAAGAAAACAGTTGTTCCAATCATTTAGGTCGAATAGTATTTGCAGATTTCTGATTGCTCCTATGAAGTAGCTGTTCTGTAAAACTTAAAAGGATGGTCTAGTCACGGGATTATACTCGTATTAGTATATGTATATACCTATTACCAAACAACTTGTGCGTGTATACTAAGAGAAAACTTAGAAGTTATACTCTGTATAAATAATATTATACGTCACCTGTCACGTGGGAGCAAGCATGAGTGAATGTTAGGTGGGCTGTGTATAAATCTTTAGTGAAATATTACCTTGTTTCTGTGTCGCTTTAAGCAATATGTCGTGGTTCATGCCAAACTGTTTGTGTTATATGTACTTACGTAATGTTATTATATCTTATGAATAAATAGATGATTTTTAACTATCACGTAAAGACTTGTAAACGTCACAATTGGAAACTATTGCGATGAGATTGCGACAAATATTTAAAAAAAACGAATCGTAATTCATAGGATGCACTCTTCAAAACAAACTTCAGAGTTCAGTTGACAAAATTACTTGCGGTCCCATCATGAAGTAGCTTTAGAATGCTAATGATCTATCTCGTTCTCTAACGCATGTTTACCTATATTCATCATCATCATCATCATCAGCCAGAAGACGTCCACTGCTGGACAAAGGCCTCCCCCAAGGATCTCCACCACGACCGGTCTTGTGCTGCTTGCATCCAGCGGCTACCTGCGACCTTAACCAGATCGTCGGACCACCTTGTTGGAGGCCTGCTAAACTGCGTCTTCCGGTACGCGGTCGCCACTCGAGAACCGTTCTGCCCCAACGGCCATCGGTTCTACGGGCGATGTGCCCTGCCCATTGCCACTTGAGCTTGGCGACTCTTTGGGCTATGTCGGTTACTTTAGTTCTTCTACGAATCTCCTCATTTCTGCTTCGATCACGTAGAGAAACCCCGAGCATAGCCCTCTCCATTGTTCTTTGCGTGACTTTGCTAAATAGGCCCATAGTGAGCGACCACGTTTCGGTACCGTATATTCATTTTCCTATATATTTCACTTACTTGTAATAATAATGACCAACATGAACTGAACACGGTAAGTACAGTTATTTGTGGTCTGTGTATCTATTAGACCACAGTTATATATTGAATGAATACAATGCCGTTATAAGTACCTATACGTATCTAATGGTAAAAATTGCAGAGGATATTTTCAATTCAAACAAATCTTCTAGAACATTGTAATTTAAGGCGAATTTCGTTTGAGAGTGATGTAGTGTCATTAGCAACAGGAAATGACTCAGTGGCTGGAACGTCTACTATGAGTTATAGCAGCGTCACACATACCCGGATACAGGTTAAGACATTAGCTTAAGAACGAATGACGTCACGGTAAAGAGACACACAGTAGGATGTAGTTATGCTCAAAAAGTCGGTATGTCGCCTGATAAAAATCCGCTGAAAAAGTATTAAAATTAATTTCCATTTATCATCATATTACTCGTACTATTATGTATTTATTCAAGGAAAACTAAACAGAACATACACCTAAGACAATTCATTTATAAAGTTAAGAATTCACAAGTCTGGCTAGCTACCACCATTTTAACTAAAGTCT
Source organism: Scoparia ambigualis (assembly GCA_963921215.1). Taxonomy (NCBI): domain Eukaryota; kingdom Metazoa; phylum Arthropoda; class Insecta; order Lepidoptera; family Crambidae; genus Scoparia; species Scoparia ambigualis. The sequence goes on along the minus strand of OY992520.1, from coordinate 2,618,458 downwards.
GGCGCCATTACAACAATGTTTTTTTTTTAAAGAGATTATTCTTAATGTCCGTTTAACACATCCTGTTAAACTAAATGAATCCAAGCGTTTACCTACGGGTAGGTCGATAAACAAAAAAGAGCTGCCTGCGAACAACACTCATGGTAAATTGATAACTACAATCAGGCAGACTGCACGCTTACTTGTTAAAGAATTCAGTTATTTAATCTTTTGCGTAGGATATACACAACACTGTTTTAGTACAGGTGTCATAAAATAAACATAACAAAGTAAACGAGAAGTAAATTGTCAGTATGTCGGCGAAGTACTCTTATTACCTATAAGTATAAAACGCGTTTGCCTGTTGAGGACGGCTAGTACGACACAGTCAGAATCACTAGCTTTACTATCTACTAATTCGTATGTGACAGACACATAATCTGCGGGCAACAGGGAAGGAGTGACATCTGCATCATAAAGTTACTAAACCTAGAGGTATTGTAACTTTATGATCTGCACGCAACTGATGTTCCTACTATGCGGCCCCACCACCCGCGCCCTGTCCCGCAACCTTTCATCCCCCGTCCCGCAGACCATGGACGTGTCACGTATGAATTTGCCAGCCTATAGCTGCCTTCACACATGAACTCCGCTACCACCTGTGCCAATCGCTTGTGAAGTCAACATCTACTCCTTTTTTTTGAAGTTGGTTAAAACACAGCAGCGCGCGCGTGAATTGAACCTAGGACCTCCGGATATTGATCCAAGCGCTTTGCCACTCGACCACCGAAGTGATTGAACTGTAGATTTTTTACAAACTATTTTAATGATGAAGGCATGTAAAATCAATCCATCAATCAAAAAATATAAAATTAAGTAGCTTATTTATTGCTTGTTGTATGAGGATACACTGCCAGTTGATTATACTGTAATGATGTCATGTGCTTAATAACCAAGGTGCGTTTTTGTTTCATTACTAAGGAAACCAGCGCTAATGTTAACGACACTAACGCTTAGATTACACGTTTGTGATATACAGGCTGGTTTTAACCTAAAGGTTATTTATACAAAACCAGTAATAAGGTACGAGAAGCGTGTCTCATGTAATTTATATCTTAACGAGAATATTGCTGTACAAAAGCCGTACAAGGATTAAATTATATGTGTATATATTTTTTTACTGAGTCTAAATAATGTTGTTTTTTTCGAAAAACGCTTTGTTTTCATTATCTTCATAAAACGAAAGCCAAAGATGGTAGCACACTTTACTCAAAACCCTAAGCTACAGCGACAAACCTAGTTAGGATGTGGTAGTAGGCAGGCATACTTAAATATGCCCATTTACCAACCAAACTTTTTAAAATCCGCCCATAGGCTATAAATGATATAATTTTGTTACTGTCTTCATTCAGTAATTATCGAGTTCGTCTTTTCTGCACATTGCCGACTGGTCTATATAGCAATACTAAGTACAAACACATATCAAATCACGTATACTCACGACCAATATCCCCGAAGGGTTAGTCAGAGACCAGGCAATGAGGACCGCAGTTCTCTGCCATAGTCCACTTTTCACCAAATAGCGACTGCACATGTGCTCAGCGTGACAGGTGGTGAGCCCATCACCGCTCTATGCAGTTGGATGCATGTGCAGTGTTTAGTCCGTTAGTCGCCTTTTACGACACTTAAGGGAAAAGAGGGGGTGGTAGTATTCTTTCACCGCTATGCGATACGGTTAGTATTAATACTCGTTTCAATACATTCACGCCTGTTTTCTGAAAGAGTAGGCAGAAACCACAGCTTTACATTTGCTACGATCGCTTCTTCCTTCTTCTTCTTCCTTTGCTTTATTTACTCTCATAACGTTCTTCATACATTGTTCTCCGTGACAATCAATACGTAGCTCAAAAATAAGAGCAAATAAATTAGCAAACTCCCATCGCCGTCACCGTCCAATTGAATTATTATGTTTCCAGAATGGAAGGTTTTAAAATAATTACTGTGGAAATAATTATTAGGGCGAGGTTCGATATCGTACTCCGGGAAACTTTTCAATTGGAAACGGAAACTTGGCTGGCTTTAAGCGGATTGAAATGGCATTATCTTTGTTTACTGCGGTCGCGGGTGCTCGAGTGACGGAATCGATAGTCACTCAAGGGTTTACAGTTACTTGTAAATGCCTTAATTTTGAGTTTGTTAAGTTTCCGGATCATTTGCGGGGCAAGGTATTAATGATGTTAACTTCGACAACTTAAAAATATTCTTGAAGCGTTAGGAACCGAGTAGGAATAAATGCGAGAGTTGTCTGCAACCCATAGGACGCGCGCGTCATCAATGCTGCTTGCAAATATACAATGAAGATGCAAATCAAGGTAAAGTACCAGCTACCGTTGTATAATGTTGACTAATAATCTGTTTAATTAATATTTTTTTTCTATTGGCAACGGGTAAGCGCTTGACCTTCATCTCACCTGATGGTAAGTGACGATAAGGCCGATGGTGGAAGCGCGCTTCACCCGGAATCCTCAACCACTGAGGAACTGGCTATCTTATCTCAAACTGCCGGACCACAACAATGCTATAAACATCCAACAATGCTATAAACATCGTTGTTATGGCGACAGGCTTAGATAAGATGGTGGTAGCTAGCCAGGCGGACTTAACAGTCCTACCACCAACCAAATCTTATCTTATAATTTTTTGTTTAATTAAGATTTTAAGCAAACATTGAACATAAACTCAAAACACAATGCACTCGTATTAATTAGGAGTAACGTTTGAAACTGGTTCCTTCTGTTTTGTGATATTCTGAGTATTTTTGGCGAATTAATTAAATACTGTTCGCTCATAAATATACTCTCTGTTTTAACGTTGTAGCAGATTTTTGGTCATTGTAGTAACAGGTCATAGACGACAACGTACACAAATATCTGATTTAAGAGCTACATTTGGTAACCACTCTGGAGACCAGACAGAGTTGACAAAAGTTACAAGACAAAAGTTGCTTTGTCACAGAGATGTTATTCGGCGCGTTGTATAACATTTCTGTGGCTTGCATCAGTCCTGAGTGCAATTTCCTTGTTAAACAAAGTAGGTACCTACTTATCTATACTAATATTATAAAGAGCAAAGATTTTATTGTTTGTTTGTTAGAATTGAATAGGCTTCAAAACTACTAGACCGATTTAAAAATTCTTTCACCGCTGGGAAGCTACACTATCTCCGGGTGACATATTATATTATATATATATATATATATTGACATATTATATATTTTTTTTAATTAGGGATCCTTACTAAAACTCTAATGAATTCGTTACACCGCGTGCTCTAAGAAAACTATTGATGATAGAACAAAATAATGTACTATGATATGACTTTGCAGAACACATCATTATCTACAAAAAGTGTTGCGATAGCATATGTCTAACTACTATAGTTACGTCACAATAAGTGTTCTTAGGAGGGGAGTAATTTTGAAAATACGTCACGCGTCCGGTCCACGCGAACGAAGTCGCCGGCGGTCTGCTAGTGTTATATATTTTTCGATGCATAGCCCGGGTTGGCGATCATCAACCCGTATTTGGCAAGCCAATACCTATAAATTGTAGCAGTGCATTATTTCCAATAATGGCGGCATTTGCCCACTATCGTCACCACCGTACAATATAACTATAATAGTGATACTTACAGACGCGAAATCCTTGGCAATGTAATACAAAAAATAAACAACATTAAACCGAATATGATCCAATACCTGCGTAATGCGTTGCGTGATCTTGAACCATCATAAAATTAACGACTCCAAACTACAAGTAATCACCCACAGTGTAGGTGTTCCTTACATTGTACCATCGACGACTCATTTACTGTAACAATGTTAAGCTATTATAACCCTAACTGCACTGTGCTAAAGTCGAATCGAAAAATAATGTGACGCTCGGAACTTGCTGAAGATTGTACTATTTGTTTCCTTCGAGTTTCCTCGTTTCTCCCAGGTAAGCAAAACTGCTTTCGTTTTGTTTGGAAAAGAGATATTGTTGATGTAAGTGTGTATATTATACTCTCTATTGGAGGGCAAAGAAATAATAATCGCATGTGATTTCTATAAGATGATTGTCAGCATCAGGAAATGTTGCACTAAAGTCTAAATTGCCAGAAACGTGAAACTTGATGGTGCTTGCAACTTTGCCTGCTTGTTATTCGGTCGTTCCCTATTTTTTTTAAACAAGATTTCATTAATATGTTAGCCTAGACCTATTAACTCCACCAGAAAGTCAATGCGCTTGTGTAAGGAATGGCTTAAAGTTAGTAGTATAGGTATTGAATCACTATTTCTCGCATTCGGCCTACACTTCTGAAACTTAGCTTATACTGTTCAGAGATCGAAAGGAACTTATAATAATGTCATAATCTCGTTTAATGCTGATTCTCATATGTTGAAATAAACCATACTTATTTGCTTTACCAAGACTGACGGTTCTTTTAAAGTTTTATTGTTAATTTTGAATGAAAGTATTTTTTCTTCCAGCGCCCGCTAACGTTTGGAACGCAGGCAGCGTTTCAACATCCTCGCTGACCAATAATAACATAAGTAGTATACCCTGAGAAAATGTAATATTTTCTTATGTCGAACATACGCAATATTTGACAGGTAATATGATCCACCGAGATATAGATTATAATCTTTTATTGTGTCTAACATAAAAATGTTACATTACTTATGTTTAGTATGTAGAGTTAAGTCTCGTTTTAATATCTTTTACCAACTTATGTAAGTTATTTGTATACACTACTGTATCTTTGTTGTCTGTCAAATAAATAAATAATTATTAATATTTGTAAATATAAGGTCTGTCTGTCGTATAAGTATCCCTCTCCATGTAGCGGTATCGATCATATCTCTCATACAAACACTATATTAAAAACTTCATTTTCCTTTAAAACGACTTCACCATACGTCAAATCAAGTTGAAAAAAGCAAGTTTTATTGTGTACGACATCCAATAACTTTGATCGTACAAGCCAGAGATAGATCCCACGACCTTTGAGCTGATGTCGAACGTAATATATAGCTACGCGTTTCTTTTCTTGATCACGCAACCCTATATGGGGCATATTTTTGGGATCCATTACGATTTGTCAGTCACTTTCTATGCTATTATCGTTTACTACAGGTTAGCTTATCAAATATTTGACTTTTGTGGTTAGGATGACTATTGAAAAAACCTTAATCACGAGTAATTCGTACCTCAGTAAACTCAAATGCTCTCGTTGCGGAGATACCCCTAGTGATAACAGCTTATGGTCCCAAACCATCCCTGTGACAGAGCAGTGGTACTATTTTTTTGTGGCTAAACCTCTCCTCCCGCTTTAAACCTATTCAAAATTATTAGAAACACCAAGTCAAAAGAACTTTGTGCTAACCACCAAACATTTGACAACAAAAATAAAACAAAACAATGATTTGCCGAAACACTTCGTAAACATAATAAAAGGCAAAAAGCGAAAAATTCTAAACAATAGCTTTTATTAGAAATCTTTCACCTTCCGCTGGCAACTCCGGACATAATCGCGTGTCGCCCCACTTTCGGAGCGAATCAGCCAAATTATAAAATAAAAAGACTGTAAGGTCGAACGATAAATCACCGGGCTTTGTCGAACAACATGAGTGGCTATAACGAAATATTGGTAGGCAATTTTCTCACTGCTCATTTCCTTAGTTCGGTGCGGACGAAATGGGTCAGTGGATTTCTTTTGGACTTCAACCAAAACATAATACTCACATGACGGAATTATGGTCGCCTAATTTGGGGTCGTTTGGCTGTTGAGTGTTAGCCTATTTTCAAAGTGTTGTACAAAATGTTTGATATTCATTAAACAATCATTAAATTATTAATGATTGAAAACTACAAATTCATATGTATTGAATTGGTTCTATGATCTCAGATATTTTCTTCTAAAGGAAAATTCCTCAAAAGTAAGGATTCCGGATGAAGTGCGCATGTAAACTGAATGCTTCCACGTTGTGCCATCTAACATAAATTAATTATGTTCCTCCTTTGACTATACTACCTGAGTGTAGGTACACGGAAGAAAGTTCCTCTGAATCCACATAATACGCGACTATTTCGGTTTACCGTTGTCAGGATGAATTCCCTGCCAAAGGCGAGCGGTACGATGGTAGAACGGTAACCGTGGGCCTCATACTACTTCGTATCGTAGACAAAAGAATGAAATCTCTGCTAAATTATAAAGGCTCAATACAGCTAGCGAAGCGTAGGTACTAACGGTACTGAATGAACATATTTTGTTTTTAAATCCGTTTAAACTCATAGGCCAATTTTTGATATAGAATAACAGGCATCCAGAAAACAATATATCACACCGCAACTAGTGCAGCAAAACCGAGCCCAAAACTTGTATGAACATGAACAGTTTTCCGCGTAATCGTTCGTGCTTCAACTGTGTTTGGGAGCGATCCGTGACCGAGCCTCGAATGTAATATAATAACAAGGAATTTCGTGTCGTGCTGTTGTGTATGATTGAACCTTAGATTCTCTCGGATTACTTACTAGCGATTATGGAGATTTTTAGGCCGTTTGTTTGTGTAACATTTCATCGATCAGTAGTTGTGCTGCTAAAATAGTGTTACAAGGTTTTTATTATAAAGCTGGACAAACTGGATATAATTGATTGCCTATCATTTTTGTTGGTTAAATGACAATTATTCACAGTCATTGCACACATCATCACACCTTGGGATTGAAATAGTCGTGTAGGTACTTTGCAGTTTCAGATGAGTTTTCTTTTGCGTACGCTCAATTAATATTGGGAGATGAGCTCTTTATTAAGGCATTCTCAAAGATTAAGTGTCAAATTTATTGTTTGGTTCTAAGGATCAATATTTATTGGAGAGATTTTACAGTTTAGGATAGGTTGATCTGACGCCGTGTGTACATCATGAAGAGGTTTTTAAAAAAGGCGTGACTATTCGTTAATGCCTCTGGTGTTGCAAAGTTGCACCGCTTACCTGGCGCTGTTTTCCTTTTAGTCAGATCAGTGATCATCGTTAGCCTATTAACACACAGGCACAGGTCTAAATGGCAGTTAGACAATGACATTTGTGGAGAGTGGGCCATATGCCATAACCCACCATGCTGGCCCGATGCTGCTTTGATGGGTTTTATTTCATCGATTCCAATCTTACTTGACCAAAGGCGTTACGTGCCTTTGAAAGTACGGAGGAGCACGAGATTTAATAAACTGTTACCCATCCAGTGTGACGGCATTGCGTAACTTTTTCAACTGTCAAGTTCACAACCTAAACGCCAGTGATAATTTATGTAAAAAAATGTAATATAATAGAAACTGAGTCGTGTGTGCAGCGGCTTACTAAAAGAATACTACCAACCCCCATTTCCTTGCGTATAGCCAGTGTTGCTAGTGTTGCCAGATCCGTAGGTTAAAACTATCCAAATTTACAGCAAAATTATCGTGTTTTTATCGCATTTAGAAAGACAGTTTTATACGTCTGGGGCACGGGCAAGGTCGTCGCTAGTACAACTATGATTGCATGACAACACTGGGTATAGCAAAAACGACTAACTGACTAAATACTGCTTATACATCTAACGCATCTAATGCATAGAGCTCATCACCTATTACGCTGAGTACATATGCAGTTGTAATTTGGTGAAATACTATGGCAGTGGATTGCTTCTGCGGCCCTCATTCCTAGTCTCTGACTAACCCTTTGGGGATAATAGTCAGGAATCTATGTATGTATTTAATAGTCCCATTTGTTCCCAGTTCCCACGTCGGACGTGCAAGGGGTGCTGGGCAAGAAGGCATCGCTGCCCTGCGACATCCTGCCGCTGCACTCGGACGACGACGTCGTCATGGTGCTGTGGTTCAAAGAGTCGGACGGCGAGCCGCTTTATAGGTGAGTAAAGTAAAGTACAACCTGTCTATATGCTGCACCACTGCACCACTGCAGTCTGCAGCGCAAAGGCTTCCAACATTGTAATCAAGTCATCGCTACAATTGGGTATTGGCTGATCACGTTACTATTGTTCCCATTTATGGACGGCTCCGCTAAACACCTCTTCGATGCACTTGATAAATTGCAAAGGCGAGCGATACGCATTATTAGAGATGCTGAGGTTACAGCCTCTCTTGAATACCTCCAGCTGCGTAGAGGCATTGCTTCTCTCAGTGTCTTCTACCAAAAATACTACGTAGTGTTCTGAAGAACTTTTTGATCTAATCCCGCCCGCTCCATTCCTCTCCCGGACTACACGTGCTGGTCTTAGGAACCACTACCATACTGTGCAGACTATCAGCACTCGTACCAAAAAATTTGGCAAGTCGTTCCTCTGTAAGACCATTCGGCTTTGGGATTCTCTGCCGGCGCATGTTTCCTAGCTCCTATAGTCCCGGGTCTTTTAAGCGGGGCGTGAAACGGCATTTATGCAGGCCGTCATGAATGGGTGCGCTTGTTACCGTGCTTATTCCACGGTGAGGAGCGCTCCTTTTATTTTGGACTGCCTCGGCTGTTTACCATCAGGCAGGATGTAGTCACTATGACTTGTCCCAATAAAAAAAAATACCAACGCTTGCCAAATGCGGGTTGGTGACTAGTGACCACAAACCCGGGCTAAACACTGGAATATCCGAAAAACACTTTGCTCGTCCTAGGAACTGCACCCGGGATATCGAGCCGAGCGCTTGACCACTTGTTCAACGAGGCGTTAAATGGTACAACTGACTACTCGAGTTCCAATAGCCAGGCAGCGATGATACTATACACTGCTTTATCAGACTAAAAACAGGCCGCTGCATGCTGTACATAAAAATAGTATTTTTTACTCAATGAATTTAATAAATGTCAGTCCAATTAAAAATTTTAAACACTGAAAAAAGACGACAACCTCAGGCGGGAATCGAACCACGCACCTTCCGCATTCCGGGCGGCTGCCTTAACCACTTGGCTACCGAGGTCTGGCTTTCAACCGTCGAAATTTGTCAGTGCTTGATGCTTATGTTTTTAGTCAACATTGCTTCATCAAATCTTAGCAGTTTTCACCTCTGAGATCCGAAAGAAATATTTTTACAAATATTTGAACATTCGGTTAAGATGAAGCTGCCTTTATAGATTAATGTTTTATATTTTAGCGTTTTATTAACGCTTAAATATACTTAAGTAAAATTTTAAACACTGAAAAAAGACGACAACCTCGGGAATCGAACCACGCACCTTTCGCATTCCGGGCGGCTGCCTTAACCACTTGGCTACCGAGGTCTGGCTTTCAACCGTCGAAATTTGTCAGGTGCCTGGTTCGATTCCCGCCTGAGGTTGTCGTCTTTTTTCAGTGTTTAAAATTTTACTTAAGTGTATTTAAGCGTTAATAAAACGCTAAAATATAAAACATTAAAATGTCAGTCCAGTTCTGTAAACTTTACCTTAGAAATCGTAATTAAATTTTAAAAAAAATATGTGTAATTTAGTTGATAGTTAACCGTGTTGAGTAGCGGTGATATAATACTACCACCCCCGCTCTTCCTTTGGGTGTCGTAAAATGCGACTAACGGGCTAAAGACTGCACATACATCCAACAGCACAGAGCGACAATGGGCTTACCACCGCAATTGTCACACTGAGCATATGTGCAGTCGGTATTTGCTGAAAAGTGGACTGTGGCAGAGGACTGCTTTTGCGGTCCTCATTGCCTGGTTGAGGAGCTCGATGGCGCAGCGGCTAGCGCGTTCGGCTTGCAATCTTGCCCGCTAACTAACTTTCGCAATACCGGGTCGCCTGATGGGTGACCAATTAAAAACAACTCGAGCTTTTTCGAACTTCCGAAGGCAAATTAAGCCGTTGGTCCCGGTTTTTATCGTAAGATGGCAGTCGTTAAAACCTACCAACCTGCATTGGGCCAGCGTGGTGGGTTATGGTCCAATATCCCCACGTGCTATTGTTCACGTGGGAGGCCTGTGCCCAGCAGTGGGACGTTTTAGGCTGATGATGATGATGATGATTGCCTAGTCTCTGACTAACCCTACGGTCGCTTTGTGTGTGTGTGTGTGTGTGTATGGTTATTATTTTTAACGGATATCTTCTCCATCTAGCTACGACATCCGAGGCCGCTCGATGAACCAGCCGAAGCTCTGGTCCTCCCCCTCAGGCTTCGGTAACCGCGCCTTCTTCCGTGGGGGGGCAACGCCAGCGGTCCTGATGGTCCACGACGTGCAGGCGGTGGACGCAGGGGTCTACAGGTGCCGGGTGGACTTCAAGAACTCCCCAACGAGGAACCTGAAAGTTAATTTTACTGTTATAAGTAAGTTGGTTTTTATCATTGTTTAGTGACCCAATCACCCTAAGTGCTGTTGTCGATGAGGGAAGGCCAGTACCTCAGCAGTGGGTCGTTTATATGCTGATGATGATGATGCCTGTTTAGTTATAGGTTAGGCCTAAACTCAGATCTACGTTAAACATTTAATCTGGTAAACGTACAGCATACAAAAAGAACAGCATCATCGAAAATATTAAGTAATTACTTATTATGAAAAATATAACTAGGCTGAGAATTTGATAATCATTTTTCTTTTAGTTCCACCTAATCGCCCAAAGATATACGATGCCAAAAAGAAAGACAAAGCCAACCTAGTGGAGCCTTACAACGAAGGGTCAAATGTACATTTAATATGCGAAGTTGAAGGAGGTAAGTCTAATTAATTAGCGAAGTACCATTGTTTTGCTTCTGGATAAGTTTATGGAGCGTACAATCTTTAATACTACTAGGAGAACTGCGGTAACAGTTGTTGCTCTAATAGCTACACAATATCACGCCCGCTTAAAAATAAAACTTTAAGTAGAAACTGAAGGAATCGCACCGATTAACGTGGGTACTGTAAATTCAATTAACAGTCGAGATTTATAATGACTCTTTAAAAAGTTTGTCATAGAAAGCCGAATTTAACCATAGGCTGTTTCGTCGAAGCAATCATTGTGTTTTTCAAAATCGTTACCTTATCTATACCATCATATCTGAATGGAGTGTTGACAACTTTGTATTTCTATGCCCTATCCATTAAACTCCCACGTATCAGCTATTAAAAAGTCGATCTATTGTTACAACTGATAATTTGTGGTCTACGAACCATATTTCCATTTAATTTTGCTACAGAAACATGTGATTTTGATCCGGTACGTTCGTAATAACAGCATTTTCATTGCTGTTGTACTTTAATTACGTAATTAGTTTATATAAAGCTGATATATATTATGACATAATTCTCGTACCTATTGAATGCAATTATTTAATTAAATGTAACTTTATAACGTAACGCTTCTTTTTCACTAACTATTTTTAATAATTTTCATAAATTGTAGGTAAGGCATAAATAAATCAAATATTTTAAAAACTTTAGTTTTGAATAAATACCAAAAAATATTGCGTTGAATGTTTCCAACACAAATGTTAATTAGATAAATCATTACATAATTCAATTGTAATGAAGTGTACACCTCGTTCTACGAATCTACCGTTTTAGGGAGACCCCGACCTCGAGTCACGTGGTACCTCGAGAACGAAATGATTGACGACTCCTTCGAGCAGAGGACCGACGGCACCACAATCAACTCCCTCACTTTTCCCAACATCGGCAGACAACACCTCAACGCCAGGCTGGTCTGTCAAGCATCAAACACCAACCTCGCACCTCCAGAGACCAAAGTACTAATACTAGACATCAACTGTGAGTATCGGTTCGTCAATACACTCTTCAAATAAGGAAAACACACTGATCAATATCAATTATGTTCAAAAGTCTTGAGGTTACGTTAGCCTTATCTAAAATCGATAGGCCAATGTAAATGATGATATTTTTATGTTTGAATAATAAAGAGTTCTCAGTTGACGTCTGATAGAGAAGAGTCAAAGAAGAAAATATTTTGTAAAATGGGACCCCAATTAGTAAAATGGGATCAGACCTTACCACTAAATCTTAGAGCAATTTTATATTAATCTTACTATGCAAATTCCTGTACAAATTTGCATAGAAAGATTAAAGTAATAATGCTGGGGTGGTAGTAGGGCCCTGCATCTGTAACGTTTTGTATTTATCTGGCCAAATTCACGATTTTTACGTTATAATGGTTTATAAGCTGTTGTTTCAATTCTTTTACTTTTGTTTCAGTGAAACCAATATCAGTAACGATACTGACTAAAGAGAAGCAAGTGTCGGCAGACAAGCGATACGAGGTGGAATGCAAGACGACAGGCTCCCGCCCCGAGGCGGACGTCACTTGGTGGAAGAACAACAGACATTTGAAGCGGATGGAGAAAAAAGTAAGCATTGTACTTAACTTAAGATAGATGTTAATAAACATAAAATTAAAGTGAGCTTTCAAAAAGTAGTAATTCTAGCACAGTCTTTTATGAAGAATCCCTGCTTTGGCAGAGACTTAGTTCTTGGTTGCTATCGTTAGATGGCAGTTGTTATTCCCTAACCCACATTGGTGTACCATGGTAGTGACCTAATTTCCCATGGTCTGTAGCTTAAGGGGAAGCCTAAATCCAGCAGTTACAAATTAACTTTCAACTGTCAAATTTTCTACGAAATTTAGATTCCAACTTTAAAGCTTGTCTATTACTTTATATTATTGGACGTTCCCACAACACTGACAGTTGAAGGAGATTCAAAGCAAGATTAAACGAGAAAAATAGCGAGAGACAATACTGAAAACTCACACGGTGCACAAACTCAACTCTTTTCCCACCCTCTTAAGTTGATTTTCCTTCACAGTTTTCCGAGAACAACGAAACACTAAGCATTCTGAGCTTAGTGCCCGGTGTGGAGGACGACGGGAAGTATCTGACGTGTCGGGCTGAGAACCCTAAGATAAAAGACTCGGCCATAGAAGACAAGTGGCGGCTGAACGTTCATTGTGAGTGTTCTAGAACTAAATTGTTTGCTGCTTTGTTGTAGTTACAGTTTAGAGATACGTTTTGGTTTTAGCACTGTTAATTTGTGGAAACTTTGCTCTAATCTGGTTTGTTCCAAACAATTTACGTTAGTAGGTAGTATATATTACGATGGAATTACCGAAATGTTAAAACTCTTTTAGACGCAGGCAGAAATTCATTAACAGTCAAGTTAATAATTGTAAGAGATAAGATGATAGCCCGTTCCTTAGTAGGAGTGATAATTTCAGCACTATTTAGTTGTCATTATAAGTAGTTTTTAAAAATGAAGGACTGAGCACTTTTTCGCTAAAAAAATTAGGTACGTCAAGTATCAATAAATGTTCGACGCGTCTGAGTGCACCAGTTTCATTCGTCAAATTAACGGCACGTAATAAAATTAATTTATTTCCTGAATTTGTTTAATACGTAAATGGGAACAAAGTAATTTAATTAGACTGAATATAGTTAAACATTTAGAAAGTTAATTAAATTCTAACTTGACGTTACTAATTATAGAAATGTCGTGAACAAAGAGCGAGAGCATAATTAAGTAAATTATTTATTGGAATTTTGTTATTTACGCACATTGAACGACTAAAGAGTTTTATTGACATTTCAATGGTAATCAACTTTTTTGTTTATTATGCCGAGCCGATCACGTTCTGAGGAGCTCGATGGCGCAGCGGCTAGCGTGTTCGGCTTGCGATCTTGCTCGCTAAGCCTCTTTCTCAATGCCGGGTCACTGGATGGGTGACCAAATTAATAAAAAAACATCTAGAGCTCCTTCGTGCTTCGGAAGGCACGTTAAGCCGTTGGTCCCGGTTGTTGTCGTAAGATGACAGTCGTTAAAACCCACCAACCCGCATTGGGCCAGCGTGGTGGGTTATGGCCCAATATCCCCATGTATGCTATTGTCCACGTGGGAGGCCTGTGCCCAGTAGTGGGACGCTAATAGGCTGATGATGATCACGTTCACGTTTATTTGCACAATGGGACGGTTCGGAAAGCTGAAATTAATATCGAGTTGGAAACTCTAGCGATACCTCTGGTGGTGCCAGCGTACATGAGCTAGGGTACCCGTTTTCCATCAGGCTGACTTTATGGACTGTAACCGCATCTGTGATCTAGTGGTTAGACCACTGATCTCAAACCCCGAAACCCCGGGTTCGATTCCCAGCTAGCGGTATATGCTGAATGCTGATGTCCTGATTGTAATTGACATTTGGGTTTGTTTTAAAATTATCATGGCTAGCTACCACCAAGTAATGTAAATAAGTTAAAGTAGTAAATTAAAATTAAACTTAGGCTTAGTTTTTTTGATTAGTAATTCTGCAATTTTGCTTAAATGTGTTTTTTTATAAATTGTTAACTTAATAAATAGTCAACTAATTACCCTTTAGTTACAAAAGTAAAAAATTGGTTACTAGTTTTTGCGTTTTGGATGAGTTAACTACCGATCAAACAACTGCACCTTATTGTTCACTTAACCGCTTTGTACACTAACCGATAGACACAACAACTTAATTCCTCTCGCAGATGTCCCCGTAGTGGACCTGAAGATGGGCTCCAACCTAAATCCGGACGAGATCAAGGAGGGTGACGACGTCTACTTCGAGTGCACCGTCAAAGCTAATCCGAAGACGCACCGGCTGGTCTGGTTCCATGACGTGAGTGATGCCACGCCATTTGAATAATCGAGCTCGGTGCGCCCGCTGTTACGGGATTGGACAGAATTAGGTTTTGAGACAGCTTTACTGGGAGTAGACGATGGCGATTAGACGATTTTGGAACCGATGTGTATTACTTCCTCAAAATTTTTATTGCAAAACTATGTGATTCCGGGTGAAGTGCGCTTTAGGCTTTATCATCACCTCTTCATACAGTTAGAAGAAGATTGCTTATTCAAGCTTATTTGGAAAACAATAAAATAAAATAAAAAAAACAGAAAATTATATTTCAAACTTATATGTAATAAACCTAATATTACTAGGTTTTTTTATAAAGAATATAAGAATAAAGATTCAATAAATCGATGTCATTGTGAGATTTTCCTTGTATGACGATATTAATTCAAAATTGACAAAATGTATTCTAGAATATACTACGTTGTAATTGTAAGTTATACTCGTAGCAAAGTAATGCCACAGCCGGTTTTATGACAAAACTTGAGCGAGACTTGTTCTTACTTGACTGATTGACTGATAACTATTGATTGGTTTCTTACACAACGTGAAGTAAAGCTCATAATTCTGTGCATTTTAACAACATTCTACAAGCTTATAACTCTGTGAAGTACTGCGACATATTATTTTACATAAAAATGACAATATTCACTCATAATTGAATGCTAGCAATAAATGGTAAATTCTATTTAATTATCTTCTGTAACTTTTTATGTAGCGCACGACGTGAGCTAAGTTAACTAAGCTTATTAGCTTAGTTCGAATGACATAGATTATTATAAAAAGTAATATTTTAAAAAAAATACACTAGAAATTGTGAATTGGGTTATTTTGGAGAAAAATAAGTAGTTCAAACATATCGCATACGCGAATGCCAATCAAGCTAATTGTAAACTCCAATGCACCTGAGAGCTGTTTTATCTTTTGACGCATCAAAGCAGCTTGACATCGGCTCCAGTACCCAGCCTTCAAAAGCTCCCAAACTAGATATTCTGGAATATTCGAATGCTCCACAATATCAAGTTTTGAAGCAGCAGTGAATATCGAACACGTCATATCGTATGCATGTGGGATTTATCTTGTTCCACAATAATGCTGACTCAGCGTCAGTGCCTTCATATGCGGAATATGGATCTGATATCAAACAATGACAGTTTGGTAAAACAGCGAAAATTTTTAGTTTGAGAAGAAGGACTAATACTTTTACAGTATTGTAAAGCGCACCTTTGTTTGTGTTAATAATAAATGTCTTGTAGATTATTATTGCCAGTTTTAATTTTGTGTAATGCCCAAAACATCAATTTAATGTTAATGGTATTACCATGGTTATTTATAAGTCTAGTTTTTTTACAAGTCTCGACGCTGTTTATAAAACATTATCGAAAAGTCTTGGAAGTCATTTTACTATGTAAAAAGTTTTTTCTATGGCTTTATGCTTACGTTATTCCGTTATGGAGTACTTATATGTTTAATCGGAACATATAATTATAAAAAATATAAATGTCCCCTGCAAGATAATATTTCATATTGCCTTATCTATTAACATGCATCAGATATAACAGCCCTTTTCGTGTTAGTTCAACTAAAACCAAAAATATTTTCAGGGTTATCAAAATCAAAACGTGTAACATTAAGTACAATAGTACACTACTAGTGGATTCAACCTTCGTTCTTATTGCAGAACAACGAGATCTTTCACAACGAAGGTGCCGGGGTCATTCTCAGTGCTCAAAGTCTGGTGCTGCAAAGCGTCACAAGAGCTGCAGCAGGAGACTACACCTGCATGGCGGCCAACAGCGAAGGGAAAGGGACTAGCAACCCAGTCACCCTTCTCGTTAGATGTAAGTCGTATTTGCCACTTTATTGTGAAAGCATGTTGATGTTGATTTTTTGTTTAATGTTGTGCAGATTATGAAAAAGTGTTCTTTTTTTTCTGTCTCTCTCACTATCTGTCTTAACCATAAATCCATAAAGAAAGATATGTGAATCGTAATTAGTGCTGCACAAAAACTCGATCCACATATTAGCTGTCAAACGAGGTTATTATAATTTAAGAAGAAAAATGCAATGCAACTAGATCTCATGCTCGATGTTACCTAAATAAAGCTTAACAGTTGTAAGTACGTAGAGGCGTGCGATACAGAAGATATTATTGTTTACAATTACATTTTTTTTAATTTATGTGGCATAATGGCCAGTACTATGGCCTAATACATGGAATTAAGTCAGTCTATGTACTTAACGTCCATAAAGTGTTTTAAATAAAATACATAAATAAATGTAGTGTAAATGTAGTTGCAAGACAGGAAGAACGTGCTTATTTGGACACAGTTTTTGGGTTGACAATCAATGCCTCATTTTCTATGGATGTCAATTTCCACAGCATTTATTTAATTTGTATTTAACATTATCTGAGTAAATATGATATCAAAGGGTGTATCAAAGTTCAAAGCGGGTTGGTTTACTTGGTTAAGTGCAGTGTCGTGGAGTTACTGCGAGCGAAAAATGCTGGTGATGCAATGTTGAAATTCAATATGGATTTACTGCTAGTTCTCCATATGAAGCTCTTGTAGTGTCAAGTTGCAATTTTATACCGACATCTATTTTGTCGTTGTAAGTATGTAGATTTTTTATTTTTTATAAAAGAGGGAGGCAAACGAGCATGCGGGTCACCTGATGGAGAGTAATCACCGCCGCCCATGGACACCCGCAAATCCAGAGGAATCGCAGACGCGTTGCAGGCATTTAAGGGCGGAATAGGTTTAAGGAAGGAATAGGAATTGGGAGGAGGGGGGGGGGGGGGGGAGAAAGGGGCCTCCGGAACCCTCACTGGTCGGACGAAACACAACAGCACCAAATGCCATTATTTCACGCCAAATATTAGTAAGAGAACAATTTAAGTTAAAATAAAAGTAAATTCTGAAGCATACCAACCGTTACGTAAGTAGGTAATGGCATAAAGTTACGTCACAATGATATTGTATTAGCCAAACATTAATAAAAAGGCGTCAGTTGAATTTCCTTGGCTATTTCATCAGTCAAATCTGGTATGCGGTTATTAAACCATTTTTAAGTCAGTAGGTCAAGGATAGGTCACGCAGCGGCGACATAACTTCATTCATATAATACATCAATGGACGCCGTTTCTACTTTCTTCTTTACGAGAAGTAAGCGCGATTAACAGCAACGCTATGATAATTTATCTGGATCCCTAACCTTCACTTGAACGCTCGTGAGAATTTGCTTACTACGGCTACTTGTAATATTATGTATTCTACGCTACGGCCGAGTAACGTATGTATCTATGTATGTGTGTATGTATTGCTACGGCTACTATTTAAGCTTTAGAACCCTTAATCCCTCGTCGCTCTAAACTCCAGTTACAACGTTTCCATTGGGCTACAAATCAACTGCAAAATCAAATAAAGAATGCGTTT
Organism: Scoparia ambigualis; assembly: GCA_963921215.1. Classification (NCBI taxonomy): domain Eukaryota; kingdom Metazoa; phylum Arthropoda; class Insecta; order Lepidoptera; family Crambidae; genus Scoparia; species Scoparia ambigualis. The sequence goes on along the minus strand of OY992520.1, from coordinate 2,600,389 downwards.
CGTGTTTTAATCTAAAGGTATGGTAAACTGTTCGTTGCTTGGGTTAGTTGTAGCATTGTTATGTAGTCACTTCTCGTATAACCTAATATCGGCTTACATATTTATAACCATTGCTAAGAATTGTCTTCTCCTTACGAAAACTGACAGAGCAACCTATTACCCATCCAGACTGGTCTCAGTCTCTTAGGTATGGACATACACAGCGACCTCAACCCGAAGAGCTATATTGAGAGCATTATAACCAAAGCCTCACGTAAACTCGGAATCCTGAACAAAGTGAAGCGGTTTTTCACGTCGGAGCAACATTGTCTTTTGTATAAGACTCAGGTGCGCTCCTGCGTGGAGTATTGCTCTCATCTTTGGGACGGATCCGCCAAGTACTTGTTTGAAGCTCTTGACAGGTTGCAAAGACGTGCTGTCCGTATTATCGGTAACGATGACGTTACGACCAGTCTGGAGCCGTTACAGCTACGTAGGGACATTGCTTCCCTTAGTGCTTTCTACCGCCTTACAACGGTGAATGCCCTGAGGAGCTCTTTGACCTCATCCCTCCCTGTCCTTTCCTTTCCAGATTGACGCGTGCAGGTCTTAGAAACCACCCTCATACCGTGCTGACCATCAAGACACGTACCAAAAAGTTTGGACAATCGTTCCTTTGCCGAACTGCCCGTATGTGGAATGCGCTTCCCGCACACGTGTTTCCCTCCTCTTTCTCTCCCGGGTTATTTAAGCGGGGCATGATAAAGCATTTATGCAGGCCGCCATAGTGTGAGCGTTCGGCATAGCGTGATAGCGCTGTGATGAACGCTTTCACTGCTTGGGCTTCACTGGCTGCTTTTCATCAGGCAGAGTGAAGCCATTATGGCGTGCCAAAATAATAAAAAAAAACTAAAAGTTTACACAATTACATTTTAAAAGCTGATATTAATCCCACCATGCAACTTATGTACCAGAGTCATTAATTTTCACATTAAACCAAAGTAATTATCGCGAGACTCAACATTAAAAGGGGATTCAGGACGAAGTTAAAGATATCAATCTGCGTTAAAGTTTGATAGTTTCTTTTGTTATTTTAGCGTAGTTTGACCCCGTCCGTCGTTATAACTCGCCCGGAGTTTCGCCTTAGCAGTTTTATAACGAACCCGGGCTCGCTTGTTACAAAGATTTTGCAGATTTAATATTGACTCCATTCTGTACCGTCTTTGTTGTCCGGAAGGGTGAGCATCTGATGACATGGCGTTTCTGTTGCGTGTCTTATAAGACATTTTGTTCGGAATTTATCTAGCTACATGGTGTTACAGTGCTACAGTTAGCGAGCTTTGCAAGTTTTTAATTTAAATGAGTATTCGACTTCAAATAGAATGTCTGTTTGTAAAAAAAATAAAAAAAAAGTTTCTCCGTCGTTTCTGCCTTACATTTTTTTGATGAGTATGAACATTTATAAGACATGCCATTAAAAGGGAAAAGGTAGCCTTATAGATAATAAAGATTTATTGTTTGATGACCTAAATAATTTGTGTATTGATAATAAAGCTCTTACTATCCAACGCTTATCAGGAGGTGATAAAACCTGCCTGAAGTGAGAAGCTGCTACGTTTTAACATGTCCAACGGCAAATAAGATTCAGTATCCGAGCGGATAAACTAGATGTTTCGTTTAATGCGAGAAGTCGGTTTTCATCCCCCACCATAGCTCCTAAAGACTGCTAACGTTAACCTATTTACGACCATATTAACTGTGTGAACGGTTTATGCATATTAACTTAACCCCTTGAGGATCGTAAAACCAGACAATTGAAATTCTATTGTTCCGTGACCGCTGGCGGTCGAATGATGCTTGACCGGCTAGTAGTATAACACTAATTAAATTACATTATTTTTATTTTCAAAAGCTATCACGTATTTCAAACAACAATATTCTTTCCACCCTTCAGAAGGTAATAAAGTGGCTATGTCTGTAACACTCCCCTGCTTCCACAGACGCTCCGATTTGCGCCGAGAAAAGGGACGGCGAATTGTTCGGCGCTTTGAAACACGAGACCGTTTCGCTGCACTGCTCGGTGGACGCCAACCCCGCGCTCGTCTCCTTCCATTGGACCTTTAACAACTCGGGCGAGCAGACCGAGATACCCCCACGGTGAGAGCAAAGCGTTAAACCCTTGGCGCGAGCATGAGCGACTTGCGACCCGTCAAGCGGATTTCTAGTTCATTGAATGTTATAGCCAACGATAATAGAAAGAACGTACAGTACAGTACAAAGGTGCGTCGCGTCGCATACTGCTAATAGCTGTGGTCGAACGGTAAAACGTGCGCAGAAAGATTAAATTGCAACAGACAAAAGTACGCTAAGGAACATTCGTCTGTCGTCGTAAGTCTATAAAATAACATTTTCCGATTAAGATCTGTTGATGTCTCTACAGGTTCACTGTCCAAAAAGGTTAATCAATTGTTAAGGCCTATATGTAGGCTGCGGGACTGTGAACCGGTTAAAATGATAAGAAGGTTAGCGTATAATATTGTTAATTGCATTCTCGTGTGTTTATAATTCAGTTGAAATATAATTATGTGTTTAATTATCGTCGTGACGAATTGGATGAAGGTGTGGGCTCAAATCCCGTCGTGGAATATTTAATCTTTTTTGTATTACAATTTGTTCACAATAAGATTTTCGTAACGTTTGCCTTAACAAAGGCAGATTTAATAAGTAGACATTATAACTGTTTTAATGCAATGCAACGCGATAGTCTTATCTAGACATTATAAAACGAGATTTTCCGGATCACGTGATATCGGTGTTTACATGATAAGTTGCGAGAGGTTGCTAGCTATTGTGGATATTTATAAAGAAATACCTTCTCGTGTCAGGTTATACAGCAGCCATGGGCATACCTCAACACTCAACTACACCCCAACCACGGATATGGAGTACGGAACTCTAGCGTGCTACGGCGAGAACGCTGTGGGACAGCAGAAAGTTCCGTGCCTCTTCCAGTTGGTTGCCGCTGGTAAGTCTTAACTAGTAGCATAGGAAACTATTTTATTTGCGCAGGCATCGCTTGCTTCTAAGCCCTCACAACTTACGAGCTATTAGAGTTTTTAAATAGCGAGACCGCGCTGGAAGGTTATGAGGATCCACCGCAGGCAAGGCCTAAGTCATGGTAGGAGGCTTTTTTGAAAAATCCTTATTTCCCCCCAAAAAACGTCTGCCGTCTGATGCTAAACTTGTATGACTAATCTGGAAGACTTGAAACCGTCTGCAGACCTAAGTCGATTGCTGTAAGCAGATTCTTTGCTAGTTGAACACCCCACTCTTGCTGGTTCAAATACATGCGAGTGTGGAACCTCCTCTTAGTCGATACAACACATCACCAGCAAAATTCTCGTCTGCTAAAAGAACTTAGCTTAAGCTACAATGAATTTGATTAAAACAGCAATTTTTCTATCCAAGGCCGGCCGTTCCACCTGCAGAACTGCTCGGTGGCCAACCAGAGCGTCGACTCCTTGTTCGTGGAGTGTGTCGAGAACTTCGACGGTGGTCTCCCCCAGACCTTCCTCATGGAACTGCTGGAGCTACCTTCTCTAATTGTAAGTTTCATCATCATCATCGTCAGCTTATCAACACCCCAATATTGTGCACAAGCCCTCCCTCATATGCCCATACAGCAAATAGAGAGAATGGGCCATAACCCACCACGCTGGCCCAATAAGGCTTGGTGTATTTCATCTTCCTCATCATTTGAAACTACCGTCATGCAGGGTGGAGTTTCTCCCACGGAAATAGCATGTATCTGTATAGCACAACGTTGAAGCGTTTTGTCTCTTATCACCTTGAGGTAGTTACGATAAGGCCATATACCTATTATACCGGCTTCCTCAGCTACTAAGGAAATGGCTTCAATAATTAGCACTGTTGTTTTTCCAAAATGTTATCCAACGCAGGTTGACCGAACGAAGGCAACCGGGACCAATGACATAACGGCCCTTTCGGGGTATGAAGGGGATCTTGATGTTTTTATTTGGTCACCCATCCACTAACCTTTCATTGCGAAAGTAGCTTGATTTGATCGAAATCTTAAACCATAGACCAGTAAATTAACCATTTTAGATCAAGTGTATATCTCTCTAGTGGCGAAATAGCACTGCCTTTCCAAATTAAAACTTTTTCTCATGTCAAACTTTCATCACATTTTCAGTTATTACAAGTTACGAGAATATCTGAAGTAGTTTACTATAATATGTGCTACTTGGAAACTCGTAATAATATTTCAAAAGTTTCCCTTAGCACCGGACACAATGTGACGTAATAACATATTTTGTATGTAAACGTACTAAACTTTATATACATTTGGAGCGTCTCGTTTAGGTGTTCCATTAGCATTGAAAAGTAACCTTCAGGTATTGCTAGAGTAAACTACCTAAATAAAGTAGCATAGTTTTTTTCCGACAGTTAATAGATTTATGGTGGACAGTTCCTCAGTAGTTGAGAATTACGGCGCGGCGGGTGCATATTATCGAGGAGGAGCATACATCGAGGAGCTCGATGGCGGACGAGGAGCTCGATTGCGCAACGGCTAGCGCGTTCGGCTTGCGAACTTGCTCGTTAAGCAACTTTCGCAATGCCGCATGCCTGGTCGCTGGATGGGTGACCAAATTTAAAAACATCTCGAGCTCCTCCGTGCTTCGGAAGGCACCTTAAGCCGTTGGTCCCGGTTGTTGTCGTAAGACGACAGTCGTTAAAACCCACCAACCCGCATTGGGCCAGCGTGGTGGGTTATGGCCCAATATCCCCTCGTGCATTGTCCACTTGGGAGGCCTGTGCCCAGCAGTGGGACGTTTACAGGCTGATGATGATGATGATGGTTGCATATTATGATTAAGGTATTGTAACTAGAGAAGACACTGAAAAGCAAGTTTTTGCGCACCTAGTTATGGCCCGTGGGCTAGAAACGCCTGACGCCCGCCTGCCCCCCGCTTCTCACGTGTTGCCCGCTGTCATCTATTTTTGTATAGAATTACTGCTCTTCACAGACCACAGCTGTCCTACTTTACAATACCTTTAAAGATATAGGATAAAATATTTACTAGAAAAAATCAACTAGTCTCAGGAAGCTCGAATGGGATTCGAACCCACGACCTTTGGATTGCCGGTCCACTGCTCGTGGGTTCGAATCCCATTCGAGACTGGTTGATTTTTTTCTAGTAAATATTTTATCCTATATCTTATGGCATTGTGAATGCAAAATTTTAATAATAAAGATACCTTTAAAGATGTTTTCATAATTTTCTGTAATCACCAGGTTCGCTACAACGTTTCAACAAACAAAACGCCGCCGTTCTTCGAAATCCGTGGCCTTACTCCGGGCGTCAGTTACAGGATAGACCTGTACGCTGTCAATGCGAAGGGCCGGAGTGACGTCACTACCATCGAGACCGTCACACTGAAGGGACAGGCCAAGTTCACTGGTAAGTAGCATATGATTATTTCTAGCTTTCTTTAGGTATCATTATTAGGAAATCTATCATCTTTATTCGTTAAAGTGCCTACAGCTGGTTTTCCTTGTGGACAATGGAACAGAAAGAGTTCGGGCAATAACCCACCACGCTGACAATGTTCGAGGGACATCTAATTTAGAAACCCATCTGGGCGTAATATAAAAAAAATATGTGGTGTTGGACATGTGACGAAAAACCTAAGTTAGGAGCATCGTTAACAACGTTGTTGTGAAAGGAAGATCGGAGTTAAGATGGATAGATTGTGCAAAAGATGACATGGCAAAGATGACATGGCAAAGAAAGCAGTAAATGTTGAAACGTCGGTTGATACGGAGGGAAGGAAAGGATGACAACATAAATAATTACGCGCCGACTCCAATATGATTGGTAACAGGGTAGGTGAACATACATGCTCCAAATGAAGTGGCGATTAATTGGGTTAACACCAAAACATGGGTAATATAACAGCAGCTCGATTTTCCAGCTGTTCGTGTTTCGATCTTTATTACCCAGCTCGAATCGCATTACTAGTAATAACGACGTAGCGGTCACGCCACCGCACCGTTGCGGAATAAAATGACTTCATTTGCAATAGCACTTGAAGTTGGAGCGTTCTAAACTTCTAACTGCTAATAATATAGGTGGAAGCATGCCTGTGGGCCTATTACGACTAATTTACGACGTCTGACACCGCAACTCCAGCGTTGGGCCAGCGAAGTGGGGTGTAGCCCATAGTGAAGGCCTGTACCCAGTAGCGGAATGTTTATTGACTGATGATGATGATGACGACGTCTCATAGAAGCAATATTAGAACCTTACATTCAGTTCCGTTAAAGATGGCACGAATGGATTGTATTAAGAATTAATGGTTCTAAAGCGCTGCATTGAGGTATAAGCAGGACCACGTCATGGTCAGCCTCGTTATAACATGATTGTGCCTCAAAGACAAAGACTTTTTATTTCGCTTGAAATATGGTAGGTACTTAAGTAAGTACCACATAAACAACCATTTTTAATTATGAATCTTTTGTTTTTATCAAATGTCAGGTCCTTGTATTTGAATTTAATGTAAATTTACTTTACGTTAATATAGCTATAATATGTTAGGTATGGTACACATAACATTCTTTGAATTGTAGAGGTTTTGTGGACACGTTTCATCTCGTGTTTTAAACATGAAGACAAATAAGGTCCTAATTCCCCACAATCTAACAGAATCATTAAACGTTAAATAAACATTGAGTCTCTAAATGTTCAGACAATTTCTCAGAATTCTCACTTCATTTTTGCAACCAAGTAGGTAGTACCTAACCTAGTTGCAAAAATACACGCATTTTTTTATAATAGTTAGGCACGAAATATGTAGTACCTAATAGGTACCGAAGCAACTTACGTTCATGTTGTGATCATCGAAGTTATGAAGCTTTCCCAATGCCGAATCGTGAGAGGGTAAGTCATAGACGAATCTCCTCACCGAGAACGATGAACTATAATTAGTTCAAAGGACATCGGCAAAATCCCATACTAGCTGGACCTGATATTCAATGACTATGGGTATTATTAATTTTGTGTTAATTAGATACCTAACATATTAGAATCAGTCTCCTAACTTCATATTCAATATAAAACTTCACAAATGCGAGATATAATTTTTTAAAATGTTTGAGCTTTTGAGGTTAGAAAAACATTTTAACGATCTAATAGATTAAACTCTTAACTTAAGTTGGCCTTAACTATCTGATAACTACGTAAATAGTGATAAGAGAAATGTAATTAATGGTATTTGACATGAAACAAATAGGATGCTTATAAATAAAATACTTATGAATAAATGATACCTACTTAAAGATTTATTCAAAATCGTCTCTTTTAACTACACTATCTAAAAAACCTGCTGGTGCTGCTATTATGTTATCTTGGTGCCTAGCCCACCCAAGGTACCACACCACGGTCATGACATGTGCACAGCACCCAATCGTTCGACGACCTATTAAACAACTGCAACAATATTCTGTTATTCCTTCCCTTCCAGACACATTATTTTCTATTAATATATACATAGTATTGTTTTCTTGAAATGTGTCTGGATTTAATTTTCCCTCTTAACAACGTATTATCTCCACTACCTGTCAAGCGATACCCTGATACATCTATATGGAAACGCACTTGTTCTCCATAGTAGGACCGAGCCTCTCGGATTTGGTACGTTCCCAAGGCGAATAATATTAAATCATTACTAGCCGGGGAAATGTTAATAAATTGTCGCAGTACGTATCGGAGCAAACGCAGAGATCGACTCGAATGCCGCCGCCGTGCCGACTGCAAAAAAAATCAATGAATCAATCATCTGTCATTCGATTTCAACAGTGACGTTCCTTTACACGCAAGTCAAAGAATCAAGCCCTTAACGCTTTTTTGGTTTTTTATTTCGTTTACTTATTGTATCATTTTCACCAATTTAATACTGTTCCAAAAATACTTAAATGTATTTTGTGTATATAGAATAATATAATCTTTTTTTCGACGAGTGTAAGGTGGGAGTATTACATGCAAGCATGTGAAATTGTAGACCTATGCGTGAAATGGAACTTGACATCGTCGTCAAGATCTATTGTCTATGGTCAAAACCGTTCAAAAGCTATGATTATGTTTTCCCATTCATATTAATTATTTTTACGCATTAATTAATTTCTCTAGAACTAGAAGTTCTTGAGGTAAATTAGTTGTATTTTCAAAGTTAACTAATAACAGTATATTTTTTAGAATATAATTGATTTGTGCCCAAAGTCAGGTCCATTTTCGCCATTGTCCTTTCAGTATTTTGTATTTGTAGCTGATTATTATCTTATTATCCGTTTCAAATAGGCTAATCATATCGGATAAACCATATTTAGCATTGTTGTAAGTATTTAGCCGTTATACGATTTTAGCTCTTTTAATGTCATTTTTGTTTCCTAAATGTGTTTGTATTCATTATTGTTTAAGTCGATAGCTAAAAAAATATAACTAAAAAATTAAAAAAACTGTCCCACTGCTTGGTCAAAGCCTCCATCATTGAAACCAAGTCTTTGGTACAATTGATAGGTTTTGGTTTAAACGCTTGCCCTTTGGTTTAAACCTAGAAAAATCCGAAACACACTTTGCGCGAGCTGGAAATTAAACCCGGGACCTCCGGGCATCGGACCGACGCTTCGCCACTCATTCGCTAAGGCGTTATACATATAGCGTTATACTTATATTACACATACTCAATCAGGGTTCTTAGGTTATAAAATAAAATATTAAATTATGTTATTCAAAAAGTTTACCTTATTATGAGAGGTCTGTTTAACTAGCACGTTTTCTATTATAAACATGAAGCAAACCGTACCGAGTAAACATTTGTAGAAGACCTGTTTGTTTTAGATTAAA